>CM020188.1:17597203-17670063 GCA_009805545.1 Oryza longistaminata | reverse complement strand
AATAATCGAAATAGATCTAGATATAGCTTGTGTGACCGGCTCCTACGGCCCTACCATTGAGGGTTCGCCTCCGATCTTCTGCCGGAACCCATAGCCATGAGGACTTCCCTTGTTCGTTTCTTCCTTACTATCCTCGCCAACACGTTTCTCCATTCCCCCTACCAGCACTCCTCACTTCCTGAATCATCCCAATGTTCGACGCCGCTTGGTAGCGAGAGTGGAGGAAAGAGGAGGCGGGGGAGGAGGGGGAAGCAGAAGGGCTTGGGTGAGGTGGTGTCTGTTCACAAGAAAAAGGAGGCAAAAACATCACCTTTCCCCCTCCTGCTGTTGTGCCGTGCAACGAGACGGCGGATCACAGAGGTGTATGATAAGATGTACCAAATCGCTCGTGCTAAAAGGAATGATACTGGCAAGGTTAGTAATATTTTCTTGTATTTGTGATACAGCTAGATCTGGTGGATTTATTTAACAGTCGGATTTTAGTTTGAGTTGGGAGGTTGGTCTGTTTTGAGTATATGCAAGAACAAGAATAGGAAATTTTGGTGAATGTGTGAAGTGTTCACCACCAAATTATTCAACGCCTGTAGTTTTTGTGCAATTCAAGCAGGTGCTATCAGAATTTGCGTTTCTAACCAGTGATTCAGTGAAATTAAGGTGCCAGTGTTTCCAACTTTCTATTTTTCGCAGATGAACCTTGATTTTCTATTAAGGTGCCAATGATTTAAAGAATTCCATTTTTATGCATCTTATGGGGGAATTTTGCTACCTAGCTAGAGTTAACTACTCCTTACAGCCTCACTAACTTGGTATGGATCCAATGTATGATCCATGTCATAAAAAGATCACTCTTAGAAGTTAGACCCTTGTCTTTACCCAATTAAGTAGTATGGAGTTTCTATTGTGCTTGTTTCAGTAAAAAAAAAAAATGATTCGTAAAGAGGAATCAAAGTGTCAAGTGGAGCTCACTAATGAAAGGGAGACCTAATTGTAAGTTCACAAGTGTTTTTTCTTGCTTTTATGGACATAATCTTCTTTATTCATCACTTTGTTTTGGAAAATTGCTAGCAGAAAATTACTTGTTCTACACTAAGCAATATACTCCCTCCGGGTTGATAAATACTTGTCGTTTTGGACAAGGACACGGTCTCTAAAAAATAATTTTGACCATCATTTTTCATTATAATATGTATATAAGTGTTAACAACTATACGATCTTATTAAAGTACTTTTAAGACTAATATATACCTGTAGTCACCATATTTGAAAGACAAATATTTTAAAAATGATTCATAATCAAACATTCTAAAGTTTGACCTCACCCTTGTCTAAAACGACAAATATTATCAGCCCGGAGGGAGTAATAGTATTGCTAGTGTTTTTCCACCAATAACATTTTCCAGAATAAAATCCTCCAATTGTATTGTGCACAATCTTGTGGAGTAAGCAGAAAGACTATGCTGGTGGCCTTGTTGACAATCGCCATACCAGGTCAAGTTCATAGTGCCTACTTTGAGTTACAAATTGTAACTTTGGAATTTCATTAGGTTATTGGTTCGGTTCACCAGCAGGTGTTATGCACTCAGTGAATATGAATAGAATATTTTAGGAGCCCTTCAGACGATCCACTTGTTAATTTATGGTTTTTTATTAAAAAACACTAATTTTTGTCCTTTTGATATAATTATTGATTGAAAGAATCTTATCTGGGCCTGTAACTGTGAGTTGTGACATCATAGTTGGAAACATAATTTGGCAATACAATGTGTGGAGAAACAACTGCAAATCGGCCCTTCCACCAATTTTGGGAGAAAATTTCACATATACAACCATAACTCATTTGCAAGAGCCTAGCTCATCATGGAAGTAGGCTGGTGCAGTCGTACGGCAAATGTTCTGCTTGTGTTAGGCAGATAATCAACCAGCACAAATGTTCTGCTGATGTTAGTCAGATATGATACTGCAAACATCATTTTTATGGTTTCAGCTGGTTGGCGCTTAATTATGATCATGTCTACTGTAGGCTGTCCTGTGGATGCATCTAGACATCAACGTGCAGGCGTTAGGCTTGAAGCAACATTGGGCTAATTCTACCGGAGAAGCCAAATAATATCATATCTAACAGTTGGTCTGGAAGGTTACTCTTCATGGCAAGTGCCAATTTTTTTTCCATTTTCTGTTATGATGCGTGAAACTATCTTGTAGATGTAGATATATTGATTATGGAAGGATGAAGTTGCCAATTGACCTGAGGCGGTTTCCTTCTGCAGCCAGGAAAAATCTGAGTATGGAGTTTCTGTTTGGTAGTTTCACTATTTAAAAGCACATGTATCACTTGTATGGAGGTAACAACTTTACTTATGCAAGCCCGTGTTTTCTGTTGCTTGTAAGCAAAATTGGATGAGTTTTTATCTTGTTTTCTATAGCGTGCTAATATTGCCAATGGCAACAATTTGCGAACTGCAATTCTAGAATGTACTGGATGATTGAACCTTTAAACATTTGCGAACTGCAATTCTAGAATCTAGAAGTCCTCTGGAAATGCTAATGAATGGTTTAGCCTGTAAACTGGACCAGCTTGACAGGTGCTGCGTGATCTACATTGTAAACTAATTTTATTATATGGTGTTGCCTTCCATGTGTCCCACTCAATGTTTAAACAGCAAACGTGGGTGAGCCTTGCATATGTCGTGGGAGGCTGGGTGGCGATTTCTTTGCCAGACTCCAGATTCTCATGCCAGCTATACCATCATGCACGTGTCTTCACCTGTAAAATTCTGCCTGTATGGCTGTGTTTAGTTCACACTGAAGTTTGGAAGTTTGGTTGAAATTGGAACGATGTGACTGAAAAGTTGTGCGTATAAAGTTGTGTGTGTATGAAAGGTTCGATGTGATGGAAAGTTAAAAGTTTAGAAAAGAACTTTGGAACTAAACAGGCCTATGTAATGCCACTTTACCTAAAATGAGAGAATAAATAAAAGCCACTAGTACGTTGCATACAACTCTCCAACAGAGATTTTAGGTAGATAGTACAATCCAACCAAAATCCTTTAGTAATAAGGGTTTCCTGAAAAAAGTTGTAAGTTTGGGGAAAGTTAGGAGTTTGGAAAAAAAAGTTGAAAGTTTATGTGTAGGAAAATTTTGGATGTGATGTGATGCGATAGAAAGTTGAAAGTTTGGAGTAGTTGGGAGTTAACTAAACACGGCCTAAACTGAGATGTATTTGCTCACCATCCATACCTGCATAGTAGTAGGATGCATAGTATCGTCTTCGTACCTAGGATTACCTCCATCCCAAAATAACAAAGGAGGTTCATTTATGTACGTGAATGTGGACATAATGAACTTGTTTCAAAACTGAAGGAGTATTAAATCATTGAAAGTGCGATGGCAAAGGATGTGCGATATCAGCCATTACCGGTACTAGATTTGATACTTGTTTGTACCAAATCCGATCTGATACATATGAATATCAAATCTGGTACCAACAGGTATGAGACTTGGAAGATTTGGTACCCTATGAGACTTGGGGAGAAGTTTGACAAAGTTGGTAGTTTGGAAAAAAAGTTAGAATTTTATATGTGTAGGAAAGTTTTAGATGTGATGTGATGTGATGGAAAGTTGGGAGTTGGGGAGAAGTTAGTGTGAACTAAACATGGCCTATCTATCTATCTACTCCCTCCGTCCCAAAAAAAAAAAGACAAACCCTGGGTTTCCGTGCCCATCGTTTGACCGCCCGTCTTATTTGAAAAATTTATGAAAAATTAAAAAGACAAGTCACGCATAAAGTATTAATCATGTTTTATCATCTAACTACAATGAAAATACTAATTATAAAAAATTTCATATAAGACAAACAGTTAAACGTTGGACACGGAAACTCAGGGTTTGTCTATTTTTTGGGACGGAGAGAGTATGAAGCAACTATTGTATGAGTTGGCTATTAAATTGGCTATATATGATTTGGAGCTAGCGAGATAAGGATGGGAAGCAATCTAATGACAACGAATCTGACAGCCACCTATCTAGATTCGTTGTCTTAGGTTGTGTCCCATCTCCACTTAGATTGAGCTTTTTTGAACGGATAAAGTATTAATCAGTGGAGAGGGCATTAAAAAAAAATACACAAAATGCATTAAAAGAGGTCAGTATAAATGTTTTTTCTATAAAAATACAATCTACTACATGTTAAATTCAAAACTAAAACCCCACAAGAGGTTCTTCCAAATGTATGATCTTTGTAGAAATTTAATTTGAATGGAATCAATTCTCAAATAAAATGTTAATGGACTGCTAAGATGACGACGCCAACAAGCACGTTAGATTTGTTACCCTATGAATATCACCAATTTGTAGGTTTGGTACTTAACTGGCACCAATACCTATATGTACCAGTCTAGTACCAACAGGCATAAGACCTAATACCTACTACTTATATCATATTCACTCTGTCTCAAAATATAACAACTTTTAGTCCTTAAGATTTGTCCTAAAATATAATAACTTCACCAACATTCTCTTCCCAACCAATCACAACCCTCCATTATTCACTTTTCCCACCCACCTACACTACTCAACCAATCACAACCCTCCATCATTCACTTCTACCTACTTTCTTAATAATTGTGTCCAACTCTAAAAATGTTTACTATATTCTGGGATAGAGGTAGTACCATCGTACCGTGTACCGTTCCAGAACAGAAAACCGTGGTATAACAGCCCCCTTAATAGTTTAATTTCAACACAAGCAAATCTGATTCCAAAGTCCGCTGGCGGGTGTACTCGTTCATTTGTTACTGCCCCCATTTCCAATATAATACAACAGTGAACCGAATGTACACGTACAACAATGCTGACTATAGTTGATTGTAACTCTACAAATGATCGTTACTTGCTGTAAGCTCTGCCTTTTGTGTGTAGGCAGGTAAGGGGGGAAAATAATCGGTCATCCAAAATTACTGGATCGTTGCATATGTTTCTTGTTTCATTTTCATTAAGTTGCTCTCTATGTCTCTTAACACAGGTCTATATCTGCACAAGTGATGGCAACAGTTAAATTTCACCAAACGGAGGGGAAAATAAAATGCAGAATTGGACAAACAATAATAGTACACTTACAGGCGTGTGAGGTTATTCTGCGCTTGCACCGCTTTTCTGAGTTCAGCTGAAAGTTTCATTATTTCTGCCGACAACCCCTCGGATCTGCTCTGTTCTTTGATGAGCTGATCCTGTAGACAATGAAATATGCAGTTGTAAACCAATGACATGATAATAAATAGATTTGACTAGTCATGGTATAGACAAGAAAATATTCTCGACAGCTCCAGCAATCAACCTTTAGGGAGAGATTCTCAGTTACAAACTCTGGCGGGACTGAAATGCTGGTCTCGTTCTGCCCATCTGGCTGGATAGTGGTATTGCTTGTTTTCAATAGAGTAGCTTGCTCAAGTCTTAACTTCTCTAAGTGAGAGCGTAGCTCTTCATTTTGCTTGAGACAATCTTTTACCTGGAAATTGTGATTAATTGAACACGCAAGATGCTGTATCATCCATAAATGATAAATGTTTTAGTATCTCCATGCATGAAATGACTGATAACAGCACACCTGGTTTTCCCATTGCATTGTAACAGCTACAGCTTCTTGGTATGAAGTAGACAAGGCTGAGTTCTCCTCAAACAGTTCTTCTATTTCTGATGATTGAGAATCAATCTGTCAAACACAATCCAAAACTTAGCCAGCTCATTGGGAACTTATTTTGTTCAAAGAAAAGGAAAACAGCATTAAATACCTCCATTAATAACTTTTGGCGGCTGCCCTCTAGCCTCTCAACCATCAAAGCCATATCATGCAATTGGCTTTCAAGTTTTTCCCTATCTTCCTGCATAATTAAAAAATGGCCAGTACAGTTTAAGATTGATTCGAGCCCAGCAAGAAGATTACGGCATAGTTATTAGAACTGGACCGGACTGGCGGTCCGACTGGAAAAAACCGGAACCAGGGCGTCGGCCGGTCCGGTCCAGCTAAAAGATCGGCAAGCAAACAGACCGGCGAAAACCGCTTGAACCGGCCGGTTTTCTGCAGAAACCGGACAAAACCGGAGGTGGTTCGACCGCTCACGTGGAGGAGCAGAGGCGCGTCACGTGGAGACGAGCAGAAGCTACAGCGTAGGGGGAAAATATGAAAAAGGCTGCTGGAAGGAGAATCGAACCCACAACCTCCATGTTCCCAAGAAGACTTTCAACCACCAGGCTATGCCACATGTTGTGTTTAGTGTTGTAACACTCATCTATTTAAACCGTATTAAACCGGCGGTTTGACCGGTTGAACCAACAAACCAGTGAACCGAGCGCCCTAACGGTTTAATCACCGGTCCGGTCTTAATAACTATGGATTACGGCGAACACTTAGCATTTCAAGTTTCTAATCATCCCTGAAAATTTTGAATTAAGACAAGGGCATTCAGGCTTACAGGTGTCCACCTAGCCTGTTGTAATGCATGACCTCATCTCAGTTTTACTTTTGAGTCCTTGATAACTATGGACTAACACATTAAGTATTTACCTTGGCAAAATCTTAACTTATGGAAAAACAAAAAAACTTGAAGTTTGTTCGATACATTACCATTGAAAATGCCTTGCGTGCAGCAAATTCAGAAGCTTCATCTGCATGGAAGGGGAAACTTATTTCATGTAGTTTACCAGTAAAATATGGAATATTGAAGGAACGGAAAGCAGAGTGGCATGACAAATGTGGAAGTAAAAGGCTATGCTGAATGGCACGTTTACTAGAGATAGAATACCCTATGAAGCTACAAAATATGTTTCATACGCACCTGATGCTTTCTTCGTCAAGGCAGCAATTTTTTCTTCCAACTCTTTCTTTTCCGCAACCAAGGAAGCAGCACGAGACTGTTCTTCAGTTAGCTTTTGTTGCTCTTGTTGCCTTAATAGGGACTCTTCAGAAAGTTTCTTTTGCTCCTGCTGCCTTAGCAATGATTCTTGCTGCATTAACCATTTTATATGTTAATTTGCTTAGATAGAATAATCAATAATAAGGACAAGCATAACACTGAAGCAAGACAAAATGACCTACCTTCAGCTGAGCCTGCAAATTTTCTACCTCCTTTTCCATAGCAAGAATGTGCTCATTTGATACACCAACTGGAAATCCACTATAAGAGTTGCTCATTACTTGCTGCTGCAGGGTATTTAACTGTGCTCTCAATGACGCAGAGTCCTCTTCTGCCTGTAAATCATAATATTAGCACACTAATGATATGACTAAGGATGCACAATTTTTGAAATACCCTGTATTGCTCCTCTTCTGCCTCCTTCAGTCGTTTCTTCATGCTCCTTAGTTGTGCGAGAGCATCCTCCTACTTAGCATACCAGGTAGAAGTGATAATGGGGATTAGACATATCAGAATCGTGAATACCATAAACATGAAGACAGTCAAGTACCTTAGCAACAGCTGCAGCATCTTTCTCCAAAGAGATGTCATTCACAGCCTTTTTCAAGGAGGGTACTATATTCCGCTCCTGCAAACAGCGAATTAATCCCCAAAGTAAAACACGTGCAAAATGTAAGCCATATGCATCAAACTGCAACACAAGTACCAAACTAAAATGCACATTATGAAACTCACAAGGTCATTCAAGCGGTTAACGAGGGAATCCTTCTCGACTTCCTTCTCAGCAATCTAGACGAAGCTATGCTTTGTTAATACTACTTCATCCTTCAGCTAACTGTTCCACAACAATACTGAACTGCAGAGAAAATACCTTGGATAACAGCATTTGGTTTTCCCTCTCCAATGCTATGTTCCCATTTTCAAGTTCTCTAACTCGACCAAGAAGCTACCATTCATACCAAAAGCCTTAGTTATAGTCTAGAAACAACACGAGAATTTGGATACGTACTTGCAACGATCAATGTTCATCCGAACTATTCGACACAAAGGAAAGGGGGGCAAACCTCAGCTCCGGCTCCTGGGTTCCCTGCAGAAAACAATCGCCATTAAGCCCACAAGATTAGCACTGAACTACGAACTGTTCCAGGGGAAGAGAGGGATGGACCAACCGTAAGGTTCGACAAGGGACGCCGCGGCGGCCGGGTTGTGCTGCTGCTGCATCCTCTCGGCGGCTCTCTTCTGCCGGATCTCCTCCAGCTGACAGACACACACGCACACAAACCCCAACACAAATTTGAGCCCCAAATCCCAGATACGAACGAGACGCGGATCTGAAACGCCTCGCGTCACAGAGAAGCAGGAGGGAGAGGAGAGGAGAGGCATACGGTGCGGCGCCCCCGCGAGGCGTGATTGGCTTCCATCTCCGGCGACCGGCCGACGAACCGGTCGGCTTCCTGGAAGCTCGGGATCCGGAGGCGCGACGCGGAGGAGGATGGCCGATGGCGGGGGTTCCTCCGGTATCGCCTCGATCCTGTGATGCCCGGAGAAGAGAAGGGGAAGAAACCCAAACTCGTGGGCCTAGCCAACGTGTTGGCCTTCTAGAGTTCACAAGCGGCCCATACGAGCCCGATCGGGCAGGTTATTCAGTACCCCCATCCGTTCCAAAATGGAGTAACACAATCCTGAACAACAAAACACACAAAAAGAGTGGGATAAGAGTGCACACCAAGATTTCGTTCTGCTATGTAAGACAGTGTGCTTGATATCGACTTACACCACCATGTCTTCCAAGGTTAAGCGCGGTCTGAAATATGATTTCTATCGCATCTGGCATTTCTGTAGCATCTGCAAGCATAAGCTCACAATCAGCAATTCAGCATTCAAGAAGTTCAACCAACGATTTAAAGCTCCTAGGCAAGGTAACATACCAATTGTCTGTCCTATAGTGTTGGCAAGTTCTTCAGCATATTCCATTTGAACCAAAAACTGACTCTCTATCTCCATGCATGTATCATATAACAGTTGAGAGTTTGCAAGCAAATGGGGATCATTTGAGCCAAAACCTTTCGCGGTGACATCATGGGAAGGACTCTCTCTTGTGGCAGAAGATGCAAAAGAAGTGCAGATGTAAATTGCTTGCTTCCAGGTTGCAAGAACAACTAGCTGAATAGAGAATCCCTCTAAGTGCTTGGCATCTTTAATCTACAAAAGTTTGGGTGGTTGATCAGCAAAACAAAAGCATGGTTAGCATTTGCAATTGCATAGATAAAGACTTGTCTCAGGCAGATGAATGAAACACAAGACCTTAGTTTATATGGTAAATAAGCTTCACCACAATGTTTTGGACAGAGAATCCAAACATATCAAAAGGATGAGAACTTTGGTCAATGTTAAACAGAAGGAAGTCAAATAGGAGGCAAGGAAACTTGAGTCCACTGAGAAAAGAAAGTTACCTTTTCTTTCACCAATTCTGCTATGGTAGACGCATACTGCTCCAATAATCTAACCCTGGTCAGACAATCAGATGGTGGTTGATCCATAGCATCGTTGAGATCTGCAGATCCTTGTGAAGTACCAGATACTGGAGAGCAGTGACTGTCCAAGCTACCAGTTCCACCAGATTGCTGTCTGTTAATTGCCATGCCATGTATTGGCCTTGGTGCACTCACAGCAGTTAATAACTTCGGTGGTGAAAGAGAAGAACTGTCAAGTTTTGATGGCATGGTGCGCTGTCGGGAGTCATTCATCGAAGAGGAGGATCCCTCTGGGTGCACAAAGACATATTCCTGATCTACAAACTCTAATGAATCAATGATAGGGGAATCTACATTTACAAAGTAAGGAAATAACAAATTTAGTAAGAACTTATTCACAATTATAATGAAACATGTGATAGTCACAACAGACTGCAATACCTTCTGGATAACCACATTTAGGGTTGTGCCCTTCATCACCCTTGTTTTCCTTGATTCTCCTAGGATGGTCCAGGCGTTGACTACTAGATGCGTAATTATTTCCCCTAATATATTTAGAGACCAGACTTGCATGTTTCGTTGGACTCTGACCTGACGTTTTATCAAGCCTTTTACTCGTGGCAAACCCATAGGATTTTATTGCACTCTTACTATCAGAAACAGGACCTTCATCCTGTCCAGTTGACTCATCATCCAAAGGAAAAGGCATACAATCTTCCTGAGAACTTTGGCTTGAAGGTCTCGTAGGACTGCTATTAATGAATGGAAAGCCATCTCTCATGTCCGATGGTGTCCGGCTGTCAATGCAATACAGAATATCAAACATGTCACGTGATGCTGTAGAAGTAAAACTACAGCAAAGAATATATTACCTCAAGGTTCTCTCCAAAGCATGTTCAGCGAGAAATGGATGGTTTACAAACTCTTCAACGGTAAGGCGTTCCACTGCATTAATATTGGTACAGAATCATTAAATATTAACTCTCACTTGTAATGTCAGCATAACAATAATCATGTAAAGTGATAGTTAATCTGCTACTTTTGAACAAACTTAAGTTGCTTTATAAGTGTGACAGCCCACAGGGTTTCAGGATTATGACAGACAGTAAGCAGTGGTGTAAACTGATCAAGTGAAGAAACCATACAATTGCAATGGTTTCTAATACATTCTTGATCAGATAAACTACTGAGAAGCAACCAAATATATAAACTTCCTTGGGTGCAGCATAGTTCATGAGCTGTGTCCTGCTGCATGCCATGGAGTGTAACATATTTCCTGCAACAACTTTATACACGCAGAACCTTTTTTTTTTCTAGCACGAACAAATCTCTAAGCTGTCTTCGTGTAAGACATACTGATTACAAGACTACATCTAGAAGGTCACATGTGAATAATATAGGTGAGAAAACAGGGACTAATTACAATGTCACCCACCCAAGTCTACTCTTGCATGATAGTCATTCATGTTTTTCTTTGGCGTAATATCAGTCATGTCACAGTATAATTCTGGAAAATTCGGAGCGGCCCCATGCGGGCGGGTGCCGCAGCGTTGGGCGCGGAGGCGGAGGCGGGGCCGGATGCCGCGACGTGGGGCACGAAGTTGGACGCGGGGCCTGCCTTGTCGACGGTCTCGCAGTCGGAGAACTAGAGGAGCTCGTCGACGGCCCAACCCTGCGGTAAGAACTGCGGCGAGGACGCCTGCTGCGTGTCGACGGCGGCAGTCTGTGCCGGCTGCTGCTGCTGATGAGCGGAGGACCCATGGGCGGGGCGTGTGGTGGTCGGACTCATGAGCGTCGCTGCCGCCGTCGCAGGGCGAGGCGGAGGCGAGACGACGCGGCAGAAGAGTACTGCTAGTGCTTCCCGCGCGCGGCGGCTGCTCCGGCTACCGGCTAGCATTTGCTAATTGGCCGGTGGAGCAATTGCGTACGTACATGCATGAGCCATGCATGCTTATCGTATTGAGGGTGAAGTAATTATCGTATTTTACGCGCCGCCGGTCGGATAAACTCAGTCGATCAAAGTAAAAGATTTTGATTTGATCAAGTTAAGGCGACCTCGGCGATGCTCATCTTCGACGGCGCTGTCCTCTTCCTCACGATGGTGCTGAGATATCTGCTTCACGCTCATCATCGAGCCACTCGGTAGAAGAATGCTGCTACCCTGCCGAAGCACGCGCGCCGAGGTTTGTCGGAACAAGCCGTGAACGCCGCCAAGATTGCCTGCATCCATGGACGACGTTGAGATACGGGATGTCCTCGCTTCGCCGGTCGATGGCCTCTCAGACAGCGCCCCTCCTCCTCCTCAAGTCCTCATCCTCATGCTCGCGGCGGCGGCGACGGGGGGCGTGTCTGCGGCGGTGCAGTGCGGGCAGGTGACGCAGCTGATGGCGCCGTGCTGCCCGTGCATGCCGTACCTCGCCGGCGCCCCCGGGATGACGCCCTACAGCATTTGCTGCAACAGCCTCGACGTGCTCAACCGAATGGCCCCGACCCCGCCGACCGCGTCGCCGTCTGCAACTGCGTCAAGGACGCCGCCGCCGGCTTCGTTGCCGTCGACTTCTCCCGCGCCTCAGCCCTCCCCGCCGCCTGCCCAGAGCCTAGAGAGAAGAGTGAGAGAGAGAAGAGGAAGGGAGAGAAGAGGGGAAAGAAAGAGGAGGCTGACATATGGGCCCGCGTGGGTCCCACGCTGACTCAGCAGCCACGTAGGACAAAACCGGAATCAAAACCGCTGAGGGACCTAATGTGACCGGTTTTATGTAGTTGAGGGACCCCGCGTATCTGGTTTTACGGTTGGAGGATGATTTTGTATCCCGATGACAAGTTGAGGGACCTTCGGTGTAATTTTTCCGTTTCAAATTGGAGTAACACAATCCTGAATTTACGGTTGGAGGACGATTTTGTATCCCGATGACAAGTTGAGGGACCTTCGGTGTACTTTTTCCGTTCCAAATTGGAGTAACACAATCCTGAACAGGCATTTTTTTTTTGAGAAACACAGTACAAACGCAGGCGCTCACAACGTGCGCACACTCACCCCTATGAACGCACACACGCACACCCTACCCCTATGAGCACCTCCGGAAGACTGGGCCGGCATGTCTTGAGATTGACGAAGTCACCACAGGCGTCTCGCTGTCGACGGGTACGTCGCCTACCACTGAAAGAATAATTAGCCGTAAATGCGAGCACCCGTGTCAAATCTAGGATTTGAACCCGGGTGGGCTGGTTCCACCACAAGGAACCTAACCAGTTGAGCTATGATCACTTCGCACAGGCATTTTATCTATGTACATAGTTAAAATTAGTTTTTTCATCCTAAAAATAATCCAATCCTAATGAAGAATTTGAACATACATTTCATATCTTGTCTAGATATATAAGTCTGAATTGTTTTTTCTTCAACGGAGGGTGATATATGAACACGACAATATACTCACTCCGTTCTCAAATAATTCATGCGGATACTATTCAATTTAAACTTTAATTAACTGTCATTTTTATAGATAATTTATAAATTACTAGAAATGTAATTATATCATCAAAGTGTGTGGCATTACAAATATAACCATCAACCTTTCTCAAATTCTTTTCTTCTGATTGCGTCGTGTAACAAAATTCTTTTCTTCTAATATATTGACGTGCAATCATTTTGCGCGTTCGCGAAAAATAACCATCAACCTTTCATTTATAGTAATATAATCACTTAAAAGTGATTTATGGTCAAAGCAGGATGGCTCTAGTAAATTGTGTCAGTTATTTGTTTTAGTTGTGTCAGTTATTCAAGAAGGAAGAGAGTATTATCCACTCCAGTCCAATCTATCGGGTGCATTGGTGGCGGAGAAAAAACATTCACACACAAATTCAATTCATAATTAACAGGACTTGGACAAGTTAGACAGCACAACTCAAAATCAACGATGACTTGGACAACATATGCAGTGTAAAAGCCCAAATTTTAATGAACAAACCATCGAGGTAGCAGTCTGCTTTACATGTCCACAAACGACCATGGTCGGGCCTTCAGCTGCCAGCCTGAGCTGCCTGATAATCAGGCCTACCATGCAAGCACACCGAGCTCACGTTACAGTAGGCAGTTTGGGCAAGTTACACTGGATTTTTCGCTACTTCTCCCTAATCGGAGCACGTTCTCAGACATGACATATCTTACACGCCCTCGTTTGGGCCAACGAATATATGTACAGGATGAAAGAATATTGTACAGGTGAGCGGTCAGTGCCGCTGGTATTGCAACGGGACGAGCCTAGCGTTGACGGCTTCAATGTATGTGCGCAGGCGGCGTCGATCATCTCTTGTTAGGGACAGAGGAGGGTTCAGGGCGAGTGACGGTGCCTCAGTCAGGAGAAAGCGCAGCATGGATACTGCCTTCGAGTACAGCACCATGGCAGATGCTGATTTCCCCATCATCTCATCAACCTGCAATTTAGCATAACAAAACACACAAAAAGAGTGGGATAAGAGTGCACACCAAACTTTCGTTCTGCTATGTAAGACAGTAAGCTTGATATTGACTTACACCACCATGTCTTCCCAGGTTAAGCGCGGTCTGAAATATGATTTCTATCGCATCTGGCATTTCTGTAGCATCTGCAAGCATAAGCTCACAATCAGCAATTCAGCATTCAAGAAGTTCAACCAACGATTTAAAGCTCCTAGGCAAGGTAACATACCAATTGTCTGTCCTATAGTGTTGGCAAGTTCTTCAGCATATTCCATTTGAACCAAAAACTGACTCTCTATCTCCATGCATGTACCATACAACAGTTGAGAGTTTGCAAGCAAATGGGGAGCATCTGAGCCAAAACCCTTCACGGTGACATCATGGGAATGACTCTCTCTTGTGGCAGAAGATGCAAAAGAAGTGCAGATGTAAATTGCTTGCTTCCAGGTTGCAAGAACAACTAGCTGAATAGAGAATCCCTCTAAGTGCTTGGCATCTTTAATCTACAAAAGTTTGGGTGGTTGATCAGCAAAACAAAAGCATGGTTAGCATTTGCAATTGCATAGATAAAGACTTGTCTCAGGCAGATGAATGAAACACAAGACCTTAGTTTGATGTGGTAAATAAGCTTCACCACAATGTTTTGGACAGAGAATCCAAACATATCAAAAGGATGAGAACTTTGGTCAATGTTAAACAGAAGGAAGTCAAATAGGAGGCAAGGAAACTTGAGTCCACTGAGAAAAGAAAGTTACCTTTTCTTTCACCAATTCTGCTATGGTAGACGCATACTGCTCCAATAATCTAACCCTGGTCAGACAATCAGATGGTGGTTGATCCATAGCATCGTTGAGATCTGCAGATCCTTGTGAAGTACCAGATACTGGAGAGCAGTGACTGTCCAAGCTACCAGTTCCACCAGATTGCTGTCTGTTAATTGCCATGCCATGTATTGGCCTTGGTGCACTCACAGCAGTTAATAACTTCGGTGGTGAAAGAGAACTGTCAAGTTTCGATGGCATGGTGCGCTGTCGGGAGTCATTCATTGAAGAGGAGGATCCCTCTGGGTGCACAAAGACATATTCCTGATCTACAAACTCTAATGAATCAATGATAGGGGAATCTACATTTACAAAGTAAGGAAATAACAACTTTAGTAAGAACTTTTTCACAATTATAATGAAGCATGTGATAGTCACAACAGACTGCAATACCTTCTGGATAACCACCTTTAGGGTTGTGCCCTTCATCACCCTTGTTTTCCTTGATTCTCCTAGGATGGTCCAGGCGTTGACTACTATATGCGTAATTATTTCTATATTTAGAGACCAGACTTGCATGTTTCGTTGGACTCTGACCTGAAGTTTTATCAAGCCTTTTACTCGTGGCAAACCCATAGGATTTTATTGCACTCTTACTATCAGAAACAGGACCTTCATCCTGTCCAGTTGACTCATCATCCAAAGGAAAAGGCATACAATCTTCCTGAGAACTTTGGCTTGAAGGTCTCGTAGGACTGCTATTAATGAATGGAAAGCCATCTCTTATGTCCGATGGTGTCCGGCTGTCAATGCAATACAGAATATCAAACATGTCACGTGATGCTGTAGAAGTAAAACTATAGCAAAGAATATATTACCTCAAGGTTCTCTCCAAAGCATGTTCAGCGAGAAATGGATGGTTTACAAACTCTTCAACGGTAAGGCGTTCCACTGCATTAATATTGGTACAGAATCATTAAATATTAACTCTCACTTGTAACGTCAGCATAACAATAATCATGTAAAGTGATAGTTAATCTGCTACTTTTGAACAAACTTAAGTTGCTTTATAAGTGTGACAGCCCACAGGGTTTCAGGATTATGACAGACAGTAAGCAGTGGTGTAAACTGATCGAGTGAAGAAACCATACAACTGCAATGGTTTCTAATACATTCTTGATCAGATAAACTACTGAGAAGCAACCAAATATATAAACTTCCTTGGGTGCAGCATAGTTCATGAGCTGTGTCCTGCTGCATGCCATGGAGTGTAACATATTTCCTGCAACAACTTTATACACGCAGAACCTTTTTTTTTTCTAGCACGAACAAATCTCTAAGCTGTCTTCGTGTAAGACATACTGATTACAAGACTACATCTAGAAGGTCACATGTGAATAATATAGGTGAGAAAACAGGGACTAATTACAATGTCACCCACCCAAGTCTACTCTTGCATGATAGTCATTCATGTTTTTCTTTGGCGTAATATCAGTCATGTCACAGTATAATTCTGGAAAATTTTACCCTTCCTGGTAAGGATGTAAGAAAAAATAATGACATGTGGAAGTCTTATGAAACTTGTTTTTATATATAAGTATACATAAGTGTAGCAGAGGATTCATACCTGAATTGATTCGCAGTAACTTTCTGCATAAGTCAATGCAGCCATGGCTCAAGTCGCAATCAGATGGAAATCGTATTTCTCGTGTATTGAGTATATTTCTCAGCAACTGATGGGAAATAACATTTTTCAGTTGTAGCCTGATTTAATAATGTACAGTAATCCAAGTCATGTGGAAAATTTGAAATAAACCTGGATTTGACTATCCCCAGTAAAAGGAGGAGATCCAGTAACAAGTTGATATAGAATTATACCAACACTCCACAAATCTGCCTGTTCTGTCAGAAATCGGGCATGAAGCACGAGTCAAGAACAGGTAAAAGTACATGACAAAGCTCACAAGGAAGCAGAAAAAAGCCCTGACCTTTGCATCATACTTCTGAGCTTGCATGACTTCTGGAGCCATGTAAAGCGGTGAACCGCAAAGTGTTTCAGCCAGAGAAGAAGGTTCTAAAAACCTGCTTGCAAGAATAGAAAAGGTAAGTACATATTTCTGATACTATCCGCGTCTAACCCTCCCACCAAACCTCACTTGATCCAACCATCAATGAATGAGCAGCAGAGAGAAAGCTGAGGTGCCAATTTTGTCATGGCTGTAATTAAATATGCAAGGAAGCAGAGAAACACAGGATCAAGCACAAAGCAACATGATATTATTCTCTTTCCCTGCACAATACTTATCTAGTTGTCCTCAAGAATGTTTTGTACTTAGCTTTTATCACAGATTTTTGTGTAAAACTTTGTGTGAATTCAAAGGACATTACATTACGGAGTAGGACTGTTCAATAAAAAAAGCAGAATTGAGTGTAGAGAATTAATTGGACTCAAGATAGCTTTTTAATACATATGCGACATAGGTGTATTGGTACATGAAATATTTTTTTGAAGCAATGAAGGCATGCTGCAGTTGTGGAGCCAAATCCTGAAGGGGGCCTAAAAAGTGATGCACATAATATTTCATTCTTTAAATGGAATGTCTCTAACATCTTTCAAGACATGAAGATGAGACTTTCAAATGATGCACCTTTTCTTTTGAAATAGTGCAAATTGACTGTATTTTTTTCAGAACTTCTTGAGAAGTCATTCCATTTTAAAATGCACAACACCGTTTCTTTCACAATACTGCAATTTCATTTCAGATAGGAGCGATTTCTACAGATCTATTAAGGGATTCTTAAACCAGGTATCAAACTCATTGCTGATAAACTCAATAAAAAAGGCCATGTGGAAAATAAGATATTATAACCCCAAAATAAAAGCAATCAAACATAAGTAACTTACTTTGCAAATCCAAAGTCCGCAATCTTCAAGAGGGAATTTTCATTATTTGCAACTAGAAGAATGTTCTATTTGAACAGCCACAAATTCAGGATAGAAAACAAAACAAGATGTCAGGACATTCCATTTATTTCTTCAATTCTTTGTCATGAAATATGAAGATATGATGGAAATATCCACTCAATAACAGTAAATTAAATAATTAACCTGTGGTTTTAGATCTCGATGAACCACGTTGTTTTCACGAAGCATCTGCAGGCCAGATGCTGCATAAAGAAGAGAATGTGATTTTGGCTCTGGGGAGACAGAAAGCAATAAATAGTGCAAGACACTGAGGTTCTGAGAAAGTGCTTGCCTAGCTGCTGGATGAAATGCTTAGCAACTGTTTCAGAAACCCTTTTATGCTGCTGAAGGTATGAGTGTAAGTCACCACCTCGACAGTACTCTAATACAAGATATATTTTCCCACCATCCTAAAATCATCAAATAACAAAGATATATGCAAATAATAGTTAGATATGAGAGTAAAGAAATAATTATGTCCAAAAATCTCCCTAGAGGGAAGCTTCCCTTTCGTGGAACACCTAGAAATATTAATATCGGAGGCATAATTAAACATGTTAGGTATGCTTTTGAACTCTAAGGAGGGAACAACTAATGGTATAGTTTCCTAAATTCCACCAGAAAATATATCCAAAACAAACAAGTTACCAAATTTGGAATTTTAATGTTTTGCTTCCGCAGCCAGCGAACAAACATCCAAAGTTAAACAACTTACGCTATGGTACTAGCATTAAGCTAAAAACTTTGCATAGTATCACCACACAAATGAACGTCAAGCCTAATGAGTTCTCCTTTGCTTGAGGCATCTGACTACCAAGAAAGCTCAGAAGAATTCAACTAAAAGAGAGACTATAAGAACTCCCGATTTTATTCATCCGAGGTTTATAAACAGTCGCCGTCCGCATGAAATCCTAACAAATCGAACGCAATTGCACAAAATATAAACAGTAGAAGGGCGTTGATCCGAGGATCGGGGTACC
The DNA here is from genome assembly GCA_009805545.1 of Oryza longistaminata. Lineage (NCBI taxonomy): Eukaryota > Viridiplantae > Streptophyta > Magnoliopsida > Poales > Poaceae > Oryza > Oryza longistaminata. The sequence goes on along the minus strand of CM020188.1, from coordinate 17,651,516 downwards.
CTGATGGACTCGTGGAGGGCGATGACGTTGGGATGACGGATGCGCCGGAGGATGTCGACCTCGGAGAGGAGGCTCTCGCGGAGCTTGCTGCTAAGCCGCTCCACGGCGATCTCCTTCAAGGCCACCTCCGTGCCCCGCGTGCGGTGCTTCCCGAGCCAGACCCGCGCGTACGCCCCCGACCCGATCTGCCGCACCAGCACGTAGTCCCCTACCCTCCGCACGCCGCTTCCTCCCTCTCCCCCGCCGCCGCTCCCCGCGGCGCGGTCCCCCATCCCCTCTGGTCCCGCTGCCTAAAGCGCAGTCGCCGCAAAGGACGTGAGCTCGGCCGCCGCCGGGAGAGATGCCGCCGCGGCCGCGGGGAGAAGCAACCGAATTATCTCAGCCGCGCGGAACAGAGAAAGAAAAGGGGAGGAGGGCCAGGTCTCTACTCGCGGCGTATGGTTATCCCTTTCCGCTGGTTTTATAAAGATTCCTCCGTCTTTTGCAAGATTCTCCTGATGTGTGCCTATTTATTTTGGCCGAAAAAACGATATAGTATTTGCATCATAACGTTTTTAAGTACTGCTACATACTTATAAAGAAAGTCGTTTAGGACAATGTTTAAGTCAAACCTTGAGAATATAAATTATGATTACTCTCAAGTTATTGAGTTTGAAAATATAAAAATTATATGTATAGATTTGTCTTGAAAAATACTTTCATAAAAGTATACATATATCATTTTTCAATAAATATTTTTATAGAAATAAGAAGTCAAAATTGTGTTTTGAAGACCGTGTCGCTGTCCTAAACGACTTCCTTTACAAGTATTGAGGGGGTATGATATGAGAAGAGACTTTATTAAATTAGTAATTACTACACGTTGTTCTAGCATGCTTTATTGTTTCTTTTTTTGCTCACAGAATTGTCCCATAATATTCAGTAATATTCAGGAGTATGGAACAATTTGACATTTTGTGTAGCAATAGTAATCTGGACATCTGGTCATGGCAGCTGCGAAATTCTAGGCTTGGATTGAATCTTGTGTAAGTTGGGGCCTATTTGGTTCTCTACCCTACCTATTCATTGGTAGTGCCAATATCTAGACAAATTTTGGCACTACCAATTTTTTGGTAGGGTAAAGTTAATTAGCCTACTTTTGGTTTGATACCAATATGAAGCCAAATTTTACTAGTATGGTGAAGAAGATTCAAGAATATGGCTAAATTAAGTATGGGCACTATCAATTGTTTGGCTTCAAACCAAACTAACATATTTACTATTTAAAATACTAAAATTTTGGTAGGGCACCGTTTTGGATTAAACGGCCCTTGGATTTCTCCTGAAATCAGTTTGGCATATTTTTGGTGTAGTTGGTGCGGACCGGATGAAGACAGAAAAATGCCATGATGCGTCGAATGGGGGGTCAATTGCTACCACAAGCAAGACGACGCATCACGTCACAGCTTTGCCGCTGTTGCGGCTACTCTCATATAGAAAACCTAAGTCCCAGAAGGCAAGTTATTTTCTATCAAGTGGCACACAGGATGACAGGAATACAAGGATACAATGATCATTTTTAATTGGAAAAGGAGCAGCAGCATGCCAACAAAAATGGTTGTGAAACACCAGACAAGATATCTTTAAAATTGTGCCAAACTCGGGAAGCAACAGTAAGCTTTACATTACACAGGCTACATGAAAAGACAGCATTGGTAATCACTTCAACTGCCGCACATTTACAATTCCCAGATATGATGCATTACAGTAACTGATGTCTGATGGACACTCCACAATTGTTAAGGAGAATTGCAATACCAGTGTACCACCATAGCAGAAAACAAGAACCACCCTTGTCTGTTCAGTCCTTCGTAGTTTTGGAGCAAAAGATAATTGCGTTACGTAGTTAGTTCCCCAAGCCAAGTTCCCTGGGCTGTTAGTTGGCATTCTATTGTCATTGACAACAGCGTGGGAAGAAAGGACTGTCATTCCTGGAGCCTCCAGCCAAGTTCCTTGCATTGCTGTTCATCAGGCTGCAGAGTATTCGGTATGGCACCAAAAACACAACGGGCCGTTTCAAACCCAGAAATCGCATTATGAAAAAATGCCGACGCCTCCTCCATGTTCTTCTTCAGTTCATCTGGAGATATATACATGAAATACTGGGGAGAGGGAGAATGCTGCTTGATAGACATGATTGGTGCAATATCAGCAACCCTGACAAATCTCTCTGTTGCTGCCTCCCAGGAAAGCTCATGTCTCAGTTCCTCTGACAGTGGGATTGGCTCTTCAGCCAATGCTTTCATAGTCAATCTCACAAACTCTTTCTCAGTATTGTACATGTGGCAGTTAGGAAACCTTTTGAAGAATTCATTCGAAGGATGGTTTGCACATATCACAATTTTCCCCATCGCCAAAGCTTCTGCAGTTGTCGTGCATACCACATCTGTGGTGCTTGGGTTTATGAAAACCTTGTAGCTGAAAAAGAGATAACAAAATTCAGTTAGATCATAAGTAAATCAATAACATAAATCACTTCTAATAAAAACATAGCCCAAAATACAATCTAGCAGCTAAATTGCCTGTGAATAACATTTAAACCATTACTTTTCTGCTAAGTACTCACTCATGAAATATGGAATCTCCATGGTCACGACCAGGATAGACTCGAACATCAAGATTTAGTTTCTCGGCTGATGCTTTAACCTCATCAGAATCTTCTCCACTGCCATACAGCTCCATCTTGAGACCAGATAATTCCTTCTGGTGCTTCTGAAGCAGCTGGAGTAGTTCTGTATAACCTTTACTCCAGACCATCTTTCCAATATAATATGCACCCTTGAAGAATGCTTGTTCTCTTTGAGATATCTGCTGATGCTTCAGTTTACCAATTTCAATAAATTTTGGATTTACTCCATGGACGTTGCAAACTATTGACCTTGGGACTTCCTGAGTTGCAGCTGATAATCTTATAACCTACAAAAGAAATAACAATGAAAGAAAAAAATAAAGCACATGATTACATATCAAATTATAGACGGAAAATGCCATAACTTGATAAGAATAAATTCTCAAGCTCTCATTATTTAAATAAATATGGATACATTACAAAGGTTTTTATGCCATTCGGCATCATACTGTGCATAATATGTGGAACATCCTTAACTTGACAAAAATATTCAAAAAATGGCAATATTTATCTGGTCACTGTGCGAACATGGTGATTCCATGCATGATGGAGGCATATCACAGCTGTTCATTTCATAGACTAATGTCATACAGCAGCTGGTAATGAACTTCTAGAAGCTAGGCAATGTCACATACGTCCAAAGAGCAAAGAATCATATCCATGTTAAGAACATATTTTGCCATCAAGGATGAAGGGTATTACTGAGACAGGAGACTTATAAGGTTATATGAAGCAAATTGAGATGTTCATAGTTGAACTACTGAAAAACTTTAAAAAATATGCAAACCAGCAAAATAGAATAGAAAAGAACTTTAAAAAGATGCAAACCCAGAAAAATATAATAGAAATTGAAGGTGCTAACCTTATGGCAGTAGATGTCAGTGACCCAGGAATTGATATGTTTTAAGAGAAATGCATGGATATATCCATTTTTCTCTCTCTTGACATACTCCAAATAGTTGGTATGAACAACACCTATAACTTTTCTGAATTTGTTTTTCCACCTTCGTCCATGATGGTACCATGTAAGATGCTCTGGCTCTTCAAGAACTGCAATGTCTGCTTTATCATCAGATACAGTCTGGGTGATGTCCCCAGCAGGTAGAATGCTTCTTTTCTCCGTTGAGAACTGTATGGGGAGAAAATATGTCAATCAACCTCATTATGACATCACAAGAACATCAACCACATGACCGCCCGCTCAACTTATACTGGCCTTTCAAGTTTTATAACACTCAGTGTCTCATTTTCTGCTCACTCCACTACCATAGATATTTCTAGTAATTCTTGTGTTGAAGGTACTAGATGCATGCATTTTTTTAAAAAAAAGAACCAACTTCTACGGTTTATTGGATTTGCTTCTCAAATCTCAACAAGAATCAGAACATACAATCCTGCTCCATTTTAGTTTTGACACTAAAATGAGCTGAGAGCAACGTGTGTAGTGTGTACAACCGTATGGTCAAGCAATTTAAACTCAACTGTGTGATGAATTTTTGCGAACCATGGGAAAATCAGAAGCATCATATCAAACAAGCAATAAACCGTACCACGCCATGCACTTTGACATTACATTTAGATCATGATAATATCAGATAGAACTATACAGTACTTTGGAAATTTTGGTTTACTTTACCTTTCCAGGATAAAATTTTATCTCAAACTTCGGCAGCAGCCCAATTCGCTCCTCAAGCCACCGTCGCACATAGCCTTCTTGCTCCCCGGGCACACTGAATTTCATCTTGTTAGGATAAACCAGCAGCTGGTCCCCCTTCGAAAGCCATGGAACCACCAGCGTAACCTCCCAGTCCCCGGCCTTCGCGAGGTAGGCCGCTCGGAAGAGGGGGTTGACGGCAGTTCCAGTCATCCATGGCAGGCTCGCCGTGGTGAATATGGCGATATGCTGCTTCCTCGCCATCGGCACCGAGACCACCCCGACCGCACAAAGCTGCTGAAATGACCAACAAGCACCACCCCACCAGCCCTTAAATCACATCGCCAAAGCGTACCATTACAAGTGGCCAAAGAACAATGCCGGCATCCCGCAAAGCCGTGCCATCATTTTTCCCCCTTATCCCGCCCATACGCATGGAGAATCGAATCATCTCTTGGGGATATTTTTTTCTTTAAAAAAAAAAACAGAGAATCCAGGGAGCATCTAATTCGGCGCCCACCAACATGCAGCCGTGATTCACGAACACTCGGGGGGCTAAAACAGAGAGATCCAGCATGACCGCAGCATCGATCTAATTCCAACCCTAGCCACCGGCGATTCAAACTCTACCCGCCCAGCTCGAGATCCTAATCGCGGTTCCAGGACAGCGCGCGGGTGGGAGGAACCCGGCGAGGGGAAGGGGAGGGGAGGAGCTGGTTACCTGTGCGATCGGCGCGGCCGCGGAAGTGGATGGGAGGAGGCGGAGAGGAGATGGAAGGGGGAGCCTGGTGCCGTGGAGTGGATGGCGTTTCAGGTTTGGCCGTTGGGTGTGGAGGTTGCCGTCACCGCTCGCACCTCGCAGTCATCCCCAACGGAACGGCACCGGGGCCCGCAGGAATCTGCCATGCGGGCCCAGATTCCCCGTGCGGTTGGGCTTGGGCCTAGAATGAGACGTGAATCTTTCGTCTCTCCTGTCTGTCTCTTGGGCCCTCCGACACATAACTCTTTTTTTTTTATCTTTTCCAACACATAACTTCATCGTTTCGTTTGTGCTTGTATTTGTTCGTACTACTTAATACAGCAAATTAAGAAATTATCTATAAGTAAAAAAAATATGTGTATGTACTTAGTGATTCTAAAGCAAATAGTATAAAATAAACTACGTAAAAAACACAAAATCTACTTCGAAAGGTACAATAAGGCTACAAGAGTTCCTTCAAATTTGAGCAAACTTCAAAGCAGTGAGTTGTTGCTCTATGGCAAAATCATACGTTTATATTGCATTTTATAGAATATCTTGCCATTTTGCAGCAAAGTAATAGTTTTGATAAAATAGTTACCCCTGTTTTTTTAATTCCTATCCTAATTTTGTCTTTGAACTTAACACAGGTGGTTTGTTATTCCTCGCTGCGTGTTAGTAGTGTTAAGAAAAGGAGGGACTAGGTGCAATGTCCTTTTCAATCAAACTCCTATCAAAGCAAAGCTGTCCTACCTTCACAATGAGAGTGACAGGAACAGCAAGTCGTGTCAAGTCCCCCTGCCGCCCCATATTTCAGCAATTATGGAATATGGAGTAGAATTTTCTTGCCTCTATGTTCGGTGGATCTCGCATTTTGAAATCCAGCAACTAGTAGCAGTCTAGCAGTAGTTTTGGATAATTCTCAAAAAGTAAAGTACTTATTGTTATAATTAAATTAGCTCATAATAAATTTTATGGGTCCATAATTAATGTTAAGATATTAATATCGTCTTAGAAACCAACGAGACGAGTATACCACCTCGAATTAAATACACACTCCGTCCCAAAATATAAATATTTTTGAATAGTGCCAAGTCAAATTTTTTTTACTTTGACTATTAATAGAAAAATAAAAAAGAATCAATCATGTAAAATTGATGTTACTAGATTTATCATTAAACAAACTATCATAATATGTAACTCTTTTTATTTAAAAAATCTTACTTTTATAGATATTCTTGGTCAAAATAGTATCTCACAAATTATGTCGAGATCCAAAAATGCTCATATTCTAGGTCAAAGGTAGATAAGATCTTCCTCCTTGTCTCTTTGGTTCCATTTCTGGTTCTCCTTAGGTAGACTCTGTGTGTTTTGTTTATGTGTAGCTCAGGCTTTCCACGTTTTTCTGGGTAGACTCTGTTGTTCTGTTTTTGTGCAACTCAGGCTTTCCTCCTCAATTTCTGGGTACTTGCGTGCATGGGTACTTGGGACGAGCGAACCTCCGGAACTTTGTCAGCTGAAGTACTTGCATGAGTAGGCGGGCGATCAAGTTTTTGGGAGCGCTTCTTCGGCGCAACTGCTTTGCTACGTCTCCATTGCTTCCTCTGCATCACCATGTCCGGGGAGAACGACAGGAATATCAACACCAACGTTAACCCCAACACCAACACCGTCTCTAGATATGGAGTGTTCTCTGAGTATGTTGTTATATTCACTTTAGTTTTAAACATGTTACTAGATGATGCTATTCATGTTACTAGCGTGTTCATGTTTTGTACTATCAGTAGATTATCCTTTTATTGACATGCCATATTTAGCATGTTACATTTTTGAATTAAAATATACTGAATTATGATTAGATTTCTAACATTGGCTTCAGCAGAACAACCCCGAGGGTGTGTTTGGATAATGGGTTATAAAGAGTGGAATTGAAAATGGAAATGAACGAAAGATTGTGATGAAATCCCATTTGATATCGTATTTTTCCAAAATCTTTCGTCTTCGTTTTTCTTTGGAGGTGAGATAAATGGATGGCTAAGATTAAAAGTTATCATTCATAGGGTGGCATTGGATGGCATTTTCATAACCCATTTTCTAAACATGCCATAGTAGCAAAGCCCTTTTTAAGGTCAAGTGTTCTGCAGATTCTGAATTTACTACTACTAGAGAATTTTGCCAGGTGTAGGAGTACTAGAACTCTTGTTTTCTGTTTCATGCTCGGATGGGGAAGCTAGGAATCCTAGGAGCTTTGAGGAGTTGTTGAGGGAGAATCACTTGAGCGCTGGCCATGGAAGTCTAGCTGTAAAACTGAAACACGCTGCGGTTGGAAGCTGATAAATGAAAGTTTCTGGTGAAGACATGTGCTTGAAAGAACAGCGTCCTTCTGTTAATTGTGGTGAGGGAATTAATTATCCAGCAGTGTTAGTGGCATGTACACTGCACACCACCACCATCATCTGCTTCCTTGCCAACATCGAGATCTTGGATCATAAGCATTCATCGCTATCCTTTTCCTTTCAACAAATAAGAAACTTCTGCATCAGGGCCACCAAGATGAAAACGTGACAAAGTCATGGTCTCATGGACCCCATGTCATGATAGGGCTGTTTTAACAACCTGGGTACGGTAAAGTCGCCATGGAAGGATCCGTTGTTCGATGAAAGCTCGTAGCCTTAATTAACTGGATTGTTTCGAGATTGACAAAAACAGGTAATAGTACTCTAATGCTGAGTCTGACTCTGAAAGCAAGGTACTGCAAGAGCCACAAGAGCTTGAGGTTTGGTAAATGGACTGAAAGTCACATAGGAGAAGAGAAAAAAACAATCCAGTTATGCAAAGTCGTTCCCAAAAAGTTACGCGAGGTCCATGATGAAGAAACTCACTCCCTCTGTAATGAAACAAGAACACAGAAATGCACACGCACTTTATGATACCATGATCAGACAAAAAGAACTGCCATTTTTTTTTCCATTCATGATTCATGTGACACCTATCTACAAGCAAAGACAGAAACTTCGACTCATTCAACCATATAGCCTGATGACACATACTACTTGGGACAACATGTTACACTTCCAGTTTCAGAGACAGTTCAGGAACAAATCAAACAACAAACATATCAAGCACATAATGGCCTCCCTTCTTCCGACGCACTTAGCATCGTCACCACCATAAACAAAAGACGCAGATTAATCCTTCGCCTCGCCTCGCCTTGTCACATGACAATCTCGGGCTTGAGGATGCTGGACTTGATCTCCTTGTGCGGGAGCACCACGCCGCCGTTGCTGTAGACCTCGTCGCAGACGTGCACGTCCTCGCCGAGGATGGTCATGTTCTCGACGCGCGCCCACATGCCGACGGTGGAGTGCCACCCGATGATGCTGCTGGAGATGCACGCGTGCTTCTTAACGCGGGCGCCGCGCATCACCGTGCACCGGGACAGCCTCACCCCGGCCTCCACCACGCACCCGGGGCCAACGGCGACGTCCGGCCCGATCAGGCAACCCTCGCCGATGACGGCGGTCTCGTGGACGAGCACGTTGCCCAGGACGTGCGCGCCCGACGCGAGCTTGGCGGGCGCCTTCTTCCTCAGCGAGTCGAGGTACAGCCTCAGCCCGGTGATGTAGTCCCTCGGCTGCCCGATGTCCATCCAGAACCCAGGCAGGACCATGGCGAACAGGCCATTGTCCGCGGAGATGCGTGGGAACACCTCCTTCTCGATGGACGTGGGCTTCAGCTCGATGCGGTCCAGCACCGACGGGTTGAGCAGGTAGATGCCAGCGTTGATCTTGTTGCCGACGAACACCTTGGGCTTCTCCACGAAGCGCTCCACCTTGCCGGTCTCCTCCTCCATGACCACCACGCCGTACTTGGAAGGCTCGTCAACCTGCATCAAGCAGCAACATTTCTCAGTGCACTAATGGTCTGACACTTTTTTCCACGAATGCCAGACTCTTTGGTGTATCGTGATACCTTGGTGACCATGATCGTGGCCTCGCCGCCATGGGACTTGTGGAACTGGATGAGTTCGGCGAATGGGTACTCGCTGATCACGTCGCTGTTGAGGACGAAGAAAGGGTCGCCGGAGCCATCAGCGAGCTTGTCGCGTGCCAGGGCCAGCGGCCCGGCGGTTCCGAGTGGCTCTGTCTCCTGCGAGCAGGTGATCTTGATACCAAGCTTGCTCTCGAAGTCCTTGAGAAAGTTAAGCATGACCTATGATTTTGGCAAAGTAAAACAGTGTGCATCAGTAAGATCTCGGCAACCGACAGAAGCACGATGTTCTACAGCGCCCCATGTGCCATGATATGTCAGTTTACCTCGGGCTGGTAATTGATGGCCAGAACAACTTCTGTAACTCCAACTTCTTTCAGAGCTTCGATCTGGTGACCAGTGCATTGTAAAATCAGTCCAAAGATTCATCGGGAAATGATGTATCAGTGCAAGTAGTAACAAGTCCTTTTTCTTCTGAAAAGAACGACTAAATACCAATAGTAGTCTGAATCAGATCTTTGATCGGGACATGGGAAAGGTCGAATATTAGTTCACTTCGATAGGAACATGGAGTACTAATTGTTTACTAGAGTATCAATTTGTCACAACTATTTATGACTAGAATGAACAAATCAAATTCAGTGATGCAAATAGATGCTACTGTTGTGAGGAATCAACTCACATGGATCGATCCATCATAAGAGACATGACTATATGAGTGTGAGGCCAATAACATCAACTGTCTACATCTTATCCCCAACTCGGGTAATGGAACAAACTGAAACTTTTTCATCTTGCATTACCATTTCCCCAAATAAATTGTCCATAACTACTCTATTGTCATGCCTGACGAACTGAAAAGACTGTATTGTGAGATAAAAACATGGAGTATTTGTGCTGACCTGATGCAGGATCATGGGCTTGTTGCCGAAATCGACGAGCGGCTTTGGCACGCTGAGAGTCAGCGGCCGCAGGCGAGTGCCGAAGCCTCCCACGAGAATGAGCGCCTTCATGGTCGCAGCCCTGCTAACTCAGCTCCCCTCACCCTGCGAAAAATGCAGCAAGCAGCATAAGAACGATGAGACGATCTGATCTGATCTAATCCAGAACCCGCTTAATGCCCGCGTGATCACGGAGGCCACAGTGCGGGAGTCGGGACATATGCCCCTGAACCCCAAGACCCATCCGCCCTGTCTAGTACGCAGATGCCATGTGTGATGTGTCCCAGGACAGCACCCATGGCATAGCATCTGCGCCGCTGCAGAAGCGGCAAAATTCTGAAAGTACAGGTAGTAAGAACGCGATACGCGTGCGTATACAAAGCCTACAAGGGCACGAACAGGTCGTTCCCCTCTACTCGTATGGACTATGGAGTAGCCAGGCCAACATCAAGACCAAAGATCTTAGAACTTGCCACCGTTTCCTAGGTCAACGAACGGGTACCGTCCCATTGTAAAAAAGCACGATCTTTTCTTCATGTGCTAGTGCTAGTACATGTTTGACCCGGCTAGCTTCAGCGGTTGATGCATTCTTCAACTTGTACAATTGGAAGCAATATTGCACAGAGCTCAATAATTTCTTACGCTACACAAACCAGTAGATCACTAAGAGCAAGTTCAATAGTACAGCCCACTACTAGTTCCAATTCATCTATAGTTAATCTAATAGCTCATTTATACAATAATTACATACTACACTATTAATACGGTCACACCTATCATACACACACTGCGTATTGGAGTTCATGTTACAGCTGGCTACAAATCTGTAGCCCGCTACCCTTCTCTCTCCTCAGTTATCTCCTTAAAATATATTTACAGCTGGCTTATAGCATGCTATTGTGAAAAAGGAGAAAAAAAAAACCAAGGAGGGGAACGAAATTAAGGAGAAAGGAATGAGCGGTGGGGCTACCACCCATTGCAGATCTGGGTGCTGGCCTTCTCTGCCGCTCTGCTAGCTCTTGTCTGTGGGCGCTGCCTGCGCGCGCCGCGGCAAGGAAGATCTCGCCTTTCTCGATCTCTACCAACGGAATTGCCATTCGCATCCCATATTCCCATTGCTAACTCTAACGGCACGAGCACGGAACAGGTGTCATGGTGACTCGACATCGATAAGCTACGAACAGAGATGCATAGCAAGTAAAAAACAGAGCAGAGACTCGGGCGTGGTGTACGCACCTTGAGGCAGCCGAAGAACTTGCGCCGAGCAGAAGAGAGCGGGCGTGCCGGGGTGGCGGGAATTGAGAAAGAAGAAGTCAGAGAAATAGAGAGAGAGAGAGGGGGGAAGAAGATTGATGACGAGGAAGAAGACAGCGTCGGCCGCGTCGCAGAGCGGCTGCCAGCGACGCGGGCGCTCTTTATACTAGTAGCACTGCTTTGCCTTCACCCGCCTCCGATGGCCTCTCTCCCCTCCAGCAGATGCATGAAGTTGACGTGTTTAACACAGGTTTCGATCCTAATCAATCCCTGCGAGGTTGCGACCTGCCATCTCATCTCTTTCCTTCTTCCTTTTATCTCTTCTTTATTATGTTATCTTTTTGTTTTTTAGCACTGGATTTGCTGTCCCGGCTTAATCACAGCCCATTTGTTTATCCATAACAATAATTAAACAACAGGTGGCCCACCAGCTCCTATACAGTGTGTGCATGACATGCGGGCCACCAGGTATCAGGTGTCACCCCTTCATCCAACACATGTTTTGCCATGATAACTTTATCGTGAGCACTGTGCTTTTGTGTTGGTAAAGAACCGGATAATCGGTAAAGGCGACGGTTAGCGTTAGTACTTGGTTTTTAGGCGCGTTTTTGGGCGGATGGCACGGTGGAAGAAGGCTCCTCCGACGATGGCGAGACGACCGGGCGGGGGGACGACTTGACGTGGCTTCTCCGCTTTTCTCCTCGCCGCCGCGCGTGGTTTCGACGTGTTTTGGTGGGCGGGGCTTGGCTCCATGGCCAGTGGGCCAGCCGCCACATTTCTCGGTGGCACGCCAACCCCGTCAAGCCGAGAGATCATCTGGCACATGGCCTTTTGCCCCTTTTTTTCTCATTCTTTTCTGAATCAAATTTAGACGTTTTACATTGTTGGTAGGTACTAGAAGCCTACAAGGGCACGAACAGGTCGTTCACCTCTACTCGTATGGAGTAGCCAGGCCACATCAGGACCAAAGATCTCAGAACTTGCCACCGTTTCCTAGGTCAACGAACGGGTACCGTCCCATTGTAAAAAAGCACGATCTTTTCTTCATGTGCTAGTGCTAGTACATGTTTGACCCGGCTAGCTTCAGCGGTTGATGCATTCTTCAACTTGTACAATTGGAAGCAATATTGCACAGAGCTCAATAATTTCTTACGCTACACAAACCAGTAGATCACTAAGAGCAAGTTCAATAGTACAGCCCACTACTAGTTCCAATTCATCTATAGTTAATCTAATAGCTCATTTATACAATAATTACATACTACACTATTAATACGGTCACACCTATCATACACACACTGCGTATTGGAGTTCATGTTACAGCTGGCTACAAATCTGTAGCCCGCTACCCTTCTCTCTCCTCAGTTATCTCCTTAAAATATATTTACAGCTGGCTTATAGCATGCTATTGTACCTGCTCTAATGCAGCAAATGCTTATGATGTTCATGTACCTGCTTGTTGTACAGTTGTGCATCTGCCCACTTCTGTTGAAAATGAACTGTCCATCTGCCTTTGAGTGGGAGTACGGAATGAATTGCCACAGAATCACACAAGCGCGCCCTCCTTTAAGTGGTACACAAATAAATCATGCTGGAGCTGGATCATGTCACTAATGGAATTTAAAAAGAGAACAATGCAGTAACTAGAGTTACCTGTAAATTAGCGCTTTTAGAGTATGTTTAGATTGATGGCATTTCTAACCATACCATTTTTTCTGATAAAGTTGTTAAAGATGTGCCAATATTTAGTTTTTAGCCAAACTTTAGTAAATTCATAAGAAATCTTGTCAAAATTTTGATATTACTAAAATTTAATAAGATTTAGTTTGACTGCAATCTGAACACCCCTTAGTTATCGACGTTCCAAGTACTAGCTATATACTGTATGCAACAGCAGTACTCCAAAATGGAAGAACGCATCGTTCATTCGTATTAGCTGTCTTAATTCTGACAAGACCTGAATAACTAATCTAGTACTATTGCATAATACCAGGAGTACTTGATTTAAGCTCTGATTTCGGCCTGGATCATGATTTAAGCGCTGATTCAAGAATCAAGATTTCCCTGCTTGCAGTACGGAAAATTAAAAGAACTTAATAAATAATACAGAAGTTTGTTAATCCCATGATCCTATATCACATCTGTGCAAGTTCATAGTCAGAGTGTCACATGATCTGATTAGATATCATAATACCAACCTGATTCAGCCCGAGGTGCGGCAGACAGTGCTGCTTGAGCAAGTAATCAAGAACGTCACCGACACATCTGAGTTTTGCATCTTCTTGGGCACTAATGGACTGCACAGCAATCAGGACCAGCATTTAGTGCGCTGATCACAAGTTAGTAGTACTCATATCTCGTTTGTTATTGCCGTGTACTAGTGTCTGATTTCTATCAGAGTATCAGTCCATGTGATGATGGTTAAGTGTAAAAATTCCATGTTTCAATACAGAACATTCATGGTGCGCATTCTAGATTTATACGTAGGCCTCATCGACAGTGCTATCAAGTCTCAATCATCCTGTTCGATTTTCATTCTGGGTGAAGTTCAGCTTGTCCATTAGCTAGGTGAAAACGCTGAGGGCTTCTTAATTTGTCGGTTGGGCTGTCGGTTGATACTCCTGGCAACATAAGAGTAATGTAATGTATGATGACCTGTCAATCTGTTCATATGTATATTTCGGTTGTTGTTGAATACCGTTTGTATATTGTAGTCATGTACATTGACAACATTGTTTATCTGATTCGTGCAACTTGCAACTTGTGAGTTGTCATTTTGTCAGAGTTTCTATCTTTCGTGATGGCCGATGGGAGAGTAAGAAGCAAATTCAGCTGGATGATAATGGTACTATAGTCTTCAGTCGATAAATTGCTCCTCCAAATTTTCCGAGCTCCTTTGCCTCAATTTTCTTTTCTGAGCTCTTCATGGTTCAGCACTTATTCGATCTAAACATTCAGATCTCCTTTTCTTTTTAGCACAATTCAGACGTGTGAACTCAATTTTTGTTAGTTAATATACACACAGCATATACGCATGACATATCTAACTTTTTTTTTAAATGAACCACACAATATAGTGCGATGTTTCATATTGATACAACGGAAGAAAATTATAAGACCATAGCCCTGGGAGGCTATAATCAGAAAAAAAAAAAAACACAGCCACACTACATGCCTACAACAAAAAGAACTCCATGAGGGTAAAACGGGAGTACAACGACCCAACTACACCTGGCTCAATCCATGTCTTTGGATTGGAGAGGGAGAGGGCGAGCGAGAAGATGGATCCGTCCGCCCCCACACAGAATCTTACATACACCTAAGAATTACCGGAGGCACCAAAGAACTCCCGGGTAGAGATTGGCAGTGTGGCACCCTCCAATCCTCTATCATAAGTACCATGCATAATCATATACTCCCTCTATCTCAAAAAATATGACAACCTATTTACCTTGGTCCCAAAAGGAAATTACTATGCATACAATCTAACTGTTCGACTCACATACGATTGCATTTAATCAACGGTTGTAAACGGTCACAGTGCATATGAAACATGCTCTCCTTTGATTGATCTATAGTTGCATATCTCTAGTTATACTAGAAAAAAGGCCCGTGCGTTGCGACGGATGAAGACTATTTTAATCATACTATTGTTAGATGTTTTATCTAAAAGTATATGGAATTTTTATTTGATAGTATTAATATCTAATTTGGAACCCTTATTTGGGATGATGGTCATATCATGTACATTGCTTTCTTATGCCCTGACAAGAATTCTGAAGCAATTAGGAGTACCTCTCGTCCCATAGAATGCGAGTTTTTAAAAGGAATGACGTAGCAAAGTATCAACCGAAAAATGTACAATTTTTATAAAATTAGAGATTTCCGTTCGATTTGAGTGTTGTGCTGTATATTTTCTAATTGGTGAACAAAAGTTCGTTGGAGCAATTTATGTGGTATACCTTGCATACATGAAACATTCTTGGTTATTGCTGGCCCCTTGGATACGTGGGCAACTATAAAGAGTGAGATTCAGGGCGCCCATAAAGGATGGATATATAAGAGTCGAATGATAAAATTAAAAATCAATTTAAACATGGATGATGTACCAAAATTCTGATAAAAACATATTTAATTTTTTAATAGTAGAGAAAGAGATAGTGATATAGTCATATAGAGATAAAGGTATAGAATATTCCATTTGAATGCAGATATTATCTTGATTTAATTCCATACGCAGTTGCCATGATTTCTCTCGATAATCTATTTTATCCAAAGAGAATTACAGTCATTAATCGGCATGGAGCAGAAAATCCTTGTGTTAGTAGCACCAGCCAATAGCAGTGCAGCATGTATCAACACCGATCCGTGCCACCACGTGACCGATTAATTAAATGCAACCGTAATCAATCGAGTCTCTGGTTACGAAGTAAATCCATACGGATAGAGGAGACGACGGAAAGACATGAGTTGTACAACTGGGTCGTACGAATAGTAGTACTTGTCCCAAAATTGATTCAAAATTTTATCATAAAATACTTATCACTCTAAAGTGTTGCTTGTCCCATCTATCATCTTTCATTTAAATTTTTTCCTATTCTACTCTCAACCATCACTCCACTTCCAACCATACATCATTCTAATAAGGGACTATTGTCTTTTTTTTTCTTAAACCTTAATCTATATGCTAAACTATCTAAAATAATAAGTATTTGAGGACGAAAGAAGTATATTGGATTCGACATGTTATAATACTACAAATTTTATTGTCAATCCAGTACTATGATTCTAGACAAAGGTACTACGAATATGGACAGCCCCACAATCCAATTTGTTCAGATTTATAATCTATAATATATCTAATTTATTACTAGGTTATTATATTTGAGGATAAGTGTGTGGCAGGTCTTAGTTCCAATTTACTTGGCCAAATTTCTTGAGGGGACCAGACAATCGAGCAATGAAAAAAAAGGGCCCAGTTGTTTTCAGATCCATAATTTTGGGGGCGCCATAAACAAATGGGCCCTTTTTGACCAATCATGATCGAGAATAGAGTCATTTTCCCCTGCTCGATCGCTTTTCCCCAGAACAGGCAGAACTTTACCAAGAAATTTGGAAGGAAGATCTATATGGTTTGCCGGTTGCACATGGAGCGCAATCCTCACAAAGAAGCCAGTAAACAACCTTCACGCAGTATATTTTCCCTTTTGGAAAGACCAAACCAAGAAGCTGAAAGAACAGAGGTGAAAGACAAACACATTACACGCACAAACTCGCGTTGTAAGCAGCGCAAAAGTCGAAAGACAATTCACGAAATCCGAGAGCGTGCTCCGTCTGCCGTCCATTCACGACCGAGCGGACGGGCGGTGATGGCGAGGGGACAGCGTGTCGTTGCCGGCTGCCACTGCTGCCGGCCGCCAACGCGGCGAGTGTACCGTGACTACTGCCCCGCCGAGAAACGGCGCATCCACGGTGGTGCCGGGCCGGGAGTAGGTTCCGGAGTCGCAGGTGGCGAGCCTCTTGTACGCGGTGGCCGCCGCCGCCGGATCGTCGTTCAGGAACGGGTTGCCGACGGCGCGGTGGCCGTCCCTCCTGTGCACGATCGCCCTGTACACGAACGGCAGGAGCCCTTCCATTACTCCGTTGATCGGTTTCAGATTTCAGATCAGGTGTGCATCGTGCACGTCTCGTACGTGGGCGGAGCAGCGTTTATAGCGCTTCGCGGTTGCGGTTTAGGAAGTCGGCGCCGTGAAACACAGCTTGCATGAAGAAGCTGCGGGTTGGTACAGCTGGTAGAAGTGGCAACCCATTGTCACAATTGGGAGATTTTTTATGGTTCCAGATCGATGCAAGTATTGCGCCAGTGATGACAGCTTTACAAAGGGCTTCCTGAAAATACTATAGTACACGATTTTATCCCTTTTCCCCAGCTGCAAGGGCTAGATCCTTTGAATGCTCAGGTCAAAGAAATCTAACTCTTCCAGCTGATGCTCTTGCATTCAGTCCGGACCAATTCAGTCCAAACGGAGACGAGGGACGCACCACTCGATAGTGCTCGCCATGTCGCTGCTCCCCATCACCAATGCTACAAGACTGTGTCGTAGGCGGACTAGTTTTTGCTGAGCATCAAGGATTCAAGAGATTGATCTGCAGAAAAATTACCATGTTGGTGTTGGAGAAGATCATAGAGCATATGGTACGTCTAAATCTGGCAGCCCGTGGACGGCCTAACAATCTGTGAGACCGTAAACTTCTATCTTGGGCCTTCGAGGGCCTCATGAGATGGACCAACTATTTCGGCCCCGTTGAACGACTCATGACGGGGAGGGACAAATGCCCTGTCATACTCAAGCTCCAGCAATCCTGTAACGAGAATACTACCCCAGTTGGATTCGCAGGACCGCCCAATTATGTCGCGAGATCCCAACGCGAATGACTCGCCACTCACCGAGTCGCCATCCCAGTGCGAAGGCTTATCACCATTTTTTTTGGCCTTCGTTGAGGTCGAACCGATTCTGCTGCCTACCCAAAGCCATTATCCCTTTCCCCCAATAAAGGGGCTACTTTTTGCTACGTTTTTATTTGCTCTTCTCATCGCTGTCAAAACGACGAGTGGAACAGAGTTGAGATCAGAATGTTGAATGCCGAGCTGGGTTGCAAGTGACCTCTGACGTGCTTTGCATGGTGCGAAAGCTCTCGGTTTGGCATCTCTGGTTCTGCGGCCTGAGTAGTTTGCCGCTGCACCGCAGATAACGCTAGCTTAGCTCGTTTTTGTGCTCTTTTTTTCTGAACTTTCTGAAGGCGTGTGCAATGACAGCAGGGCAGGCGGACAGGGTACCAGACTTGCAGTGTAAGAGTAAGGTTAGGCGCGTGTATATGCTTATTATTGTGGCTGATCTGGGAGAGTTACGCAAGCACTCGTGTTTCACGGGGAACGAATTGTAGAGTCCACGCCGCGAAGCAAAGTGGGGCGAGAAACGTAGGATGCGTCCTTGGGTTTCTAATGCTTCTGAAACTAACTGCTCCGGCTTTGACAGACTGACGGGTGAATTCTCTGCAGTTTATGCGATTTTTTTATCTGAATTTTGGTTAGTTCAATACTATGAAGGATCAAGTATGGATGGTTAATGCTGCACTCTCGTGCACTTTCTTGAACCGCGCATTACTTCGGACATGTTCCTGTTTCCTAATTAGGGATGCTTTGGAGTTCTCCTCGTATAGCTGACCATGGTGGGTTGGGCAAAACCATGTTCTTTTACTTTGACTATATTCATAAACTATTTGCATTTGATTTCCAACACGGAAAGCATTAGGGGAGGCAAAAGCCAAAAGGCCCCGGGACGATCCAGCAGGCAGGAGCCAGGTTACACTACGCGACCTGTGTGTAACACACGACGACGACACAGCTACCTTCCACTAGAGGGACGAAAAGTACAGCATCGGCATCGTCAGAAAGAGAGAGAGGAAGAAAAAAAAAGGAAGAACGAATAGAAACGAAAAGTCCCAGCCGAGACGGCCCCTTACTGGCGCGAGATGATAAATGCCGTCCCGATCAAACAATGCACAATCCGGAGAGAGAATCTTCGATGCGATCGTAGCCATATCGGCCAAACAGAGGACCACGCGACAGATGGCATTCGGCTTCTGAAACGTGATTTCATTTCACCCATCTTTTCTTTTCTTTCTTTTTCATTTTTCTCTGTGTTCGCCTGCTCGTCAAGTCGTCGTAGCACGGCTGCGTGCCTCGTGTCCACTATTAGTTTGGTTCTTAATCTTAGGCTCGCGTGTTTGTTGACTCACACACTGCACGGTTCACCCACCAGCAAGGACTTTTCAGCGACCACGAAAGCCCGCATCATGATCATCAAATAGGGGAACACGACACAACAACACTATGATAATGATGCGTTTTTGGAGTTAGCGTGCGAAAAGCACACGTATATCGTATGTGTTTGAAGCCTATGTGTTCTACCCGTTCAAACTGAATTTAAAATCGGAGCTTTTCGGAAACGGCAGAAGAGAGGAACATCCGTGGGTGTGTTATTATTGCCTAATCGAGACGGCAACAACCGATTCGGTTGCCCAACACGTCTAATACGTTTGCACAATCATCAGGATGAACGGAAATAATTTAACTATAAACGCATGAACACAGCAGTGTGCGCAATCTAGTAATCTAGTCAGAGCAAAGTAAGAACTTCTTTTAATTTCCACGAGCAAAAGGGACACTCAATTATACTACAATTTCTCTGACGCTTGAGGAAGTTCTCTCAAACATCGGAAACACATGAGCTTTTTTTTGCTGAAAAAAGGAGCGGCTGATCTGTCTGACGAGATCACAACGCCCAAAGAAAGGAAGTGAACGAAATAATAATGCTATAATAATCTGCAATTATATGCTGCGAGGATGCCACATTCTGTTTGATCACATAATTAGGAACGTTCTGTTTGATCACGGCTTCGTCCAGGTGAATTCGAGTTAGAGATGGCCAGGAAACCGAGAGTAGTATGTCTGATGGATCCACTTGTCACAATTTCCGGCGCCTGAGATTTACGACGACGACGCTGACATTGTCCGAGGTTTGCCGCGCCAAAGCCAGCTTGGTCAGCAGGACGGCCGCCTCGGCGCACGCCTTGTCCTCCTCGGCGGCGCTCTCCTCGTCGCTCTCCGAGCCAGCGGCGGCGGCGGCGGCGGAAGGAGCACCGTCGTTGGGCGCCTCATCGCCGCTGCTGCTGCTCTGCCCTCGGCTTAGGTTGGACGTCGGGCTCGACCGGTTTCCTCTCGCGCTCGCCGCTGCTCCGCAGGCAGGCGCGCACGATGTTGCAGGCCACCTCGTTGCTCACCACGTCCCACAGGCCGTCGCTGGCCAGGATGAGGAACTCGTCCTCGCCGTCCTTCTTCTCCATCACCCTCACCTCCGTTCGCATATCACGTACGGCTTCAAATAGCTGTCCCCGCAATGGCGCATCCATGGAAACAGTCAGCATATGGCCGCTTGTTTCTTTTGTGTCATAGCGAGAGATTTTCAAAAGTAGAGTAGAGATCCTCACCGATGGCTCGTGACATGGCGAGCATGCCAAAGACGCGGGCGCCGTCCCAGAAGTGACGCGCCCTCCCGCCGCGTGGATCCGTTCGAGCTCGTCGGGCGGTCCGGCTGAATCGATCAAGCAATACGTTAGAACAACGCGATTAAAGTAAGAAAAACTTAGATTTTTTTTGGTTGACCATGTGTACGCACACATCCCATACCTTATGGTCGCATGAGAGGGGTATGGCGGCGCCACCGCGCAGAGGACGCGCGCGAGTCCCCGCAGTTGGCGACGACGACGTGGCGAGGCCCAGAACGGCGACGACGGCCGTTGAGCCGACGTGGTCGCACTTGGGCAGCTGCATCTCGCACCGGCAGGTGGGGACCGGGCGACGCTCCCCCGTGACGACGCCACGGCCTCCGCGTCCATCCGCGCGAAGCTCCTCTCCATGACGCCCCTCCCCGCGCCTCCTCGTCCAACCCGCCGACCCAGCGGCGGCCCGGCCTCGTCGACCACGATCTCGTGCATCCGCTGCCCGCAGGACGTCGCCACCTGCATGCACATGCAAACCATTCCAATAAGTACTACTCCCCGAGTCAAAACCGCCGCACATGCGCGCGCCGCGCGTTTCGGCGCATAGATCTTATTGACACCATCAAAAAGGTGTTCGATTAAACAACTCGAGCAAGAGAGCAAGGCACGCACATGAGAGGCCGTGGCCGTCGAACACCCCGAAGAAGTGGTGGCCGGGGAGAACCCCGGGCGGGGGAGACGGAGTTCCTCTGCCTCCGCGCGTCGCACCGACGTAAAGCCGTACCTAGCGCGCTCCACCTCCCTGCTCCTCTCTCGTCCGTCGAGGCCTTCCCCCGCCGCCGTCAAGCCTCCGCCTCTTCCCGGAGGTCTCCTCCTCCGCCCCACGCTCCGCGACCACCCTGAGCCGCCGGATCTCCATCCGCCGCGCCTCGCCGCTCGGCTCCCGGTGTCGCACTCCGGGCCCTTCCCCTCCGACGACGATCCAGCCACAACCTCGCAGCAAATCTCCGCCATAAATGAACAAAACTCCGAAAGATCCCTTGCAACAAGAGAGAGAAGGTGGAGCTCCTCTGCTCAGCTCGTCAAGCAAGAAATGTTTTTCTCTCTCCTCGAAGCGGTGAGAGCGATTGAGAAGAGGTGGTGGCAAGTAGCGGCCGGCGATATAAAAGTGGGTGGGGAAGGGGTGGGGGTGGGAGAGGCGACGTGCACGCGGCGGGCGCGGGCCACACGTACAGTTGTGTGATCAGCCCGCGGGGGGCCGTTGGATGCGGCTCCACGTGACGCGCGCCCGTGGCCGGTACGTGCCGCCCTGACGCGTGTCGAGGCGGGGACGCGTCCACCGGGCGGTCGCGAGCTGGGAGGCTTCACCGCGCGCCACGAGTTGGGCGAGGCGCTAGTAGCCGCGGCGGTGTTTGCTGTTCGGCGCGCGGGATGGGCGGGGCGACACGTAAACGAGGCGAGGCGCGAGCGAGCCGCGGTTCGGTTCACTCGGCTCGGCTGTGTGCGGGGTGCGGAGGGGGTGGGGGACCGTGTCGACGTGGCCTGAGCGCGGATCCGTGGAGAGATAAGAGCAGGTACCATAGCAGGCTATAAACCAGCTGTAAATATATCTTAAGAAGATAAATAAGAAGAGAAAAGTGCAGCGGGCTACAGATTTGTAGCCAGCTGTAGCACAGACTTCAAGACACAGTGTGTGTATGACATGTAGGACCAGATATTAATAGTATAGTATGTAACTATTGTATGAATGAACTATTAAATTGGTTATAGATAAATTGGAGCCAGCAGTTGGCTATACTATTAAACTTGCTCTAAGAGTGGGGTAGAGGTCGGCAGGGGAGAGGGGGGACACGTGGAGGGGAGGGGTTAGCGGTGGGGTGTACGGTTCTACGTCGTCTCGTTGCGTCGCCGTCCGGGTCAGGCTCTGTCCAGCTCGTACCTGCGGCTTCGCCATGGCCATCGCCCATGTGGACGTGGAGTGGACCTGTGCGTTTAAATTTGACACTGGCTCGTGTTTCTACAGCTAGATATTTTGTTCGGGTCGTGTTTGCCAGCGTCTGATCGTGTTTCTACGGTGTGGGTTTTATTATTTCAGAATTTCTCCTCAACACTCCTCCTAAAATGTGAATAGGATATGGACTTGCATTGAAACTTTATAGTAATCAAATTAAAGCACGGTGGTTTGTCTTTAAACTTGTACCTTTAGGGCTTGTTTAGGGCTTGTTTGGTAGAACCCTACCAAAATATTGGTAGTACCAAATCTTGGAGAAATTTTGGCACTACCAATTCTTTTCATAGTATAGATTTGGCAAAAATTGACTGTAATCCAAAATGCTAACGTGCACTATTTAAAACTACCAAAGAATTGGTAAGGCAAGAATTGGCAACAAACCAAAATAGCCCTTAAACTTAACATGCAGATCAAGCCCCTCTAATATTTTTAAAAAAACAAAAAGAAAATATTGTAGAATATTTTAAAAGAGATACACCTTTTGAATAATGATGTGGCTAGCTAGATGTGGATTTTCATCGCTCGAGAGGATGTTCTCTCTTTGCTTGCATGTCATCTAAATAGCTATTGAATTTTTTTTAAAAAGTAATAACATAAATTAATATGAAATATATCAATCCACAAAAATGCAAGGCCAAACTCAATTTCTACAAGTTGCAACAAAAAGAACAAATTAAACTTTATTATTTCAGAATTTCTCCTCAACACTCCTCCTAAAATGTGAATAGGATATGGACTTGCATTGAAACTTTATAGTAATCAAATTAAAGCACGGTGGTTTGTCTTTAAACTTGTACCTGGTGTCATCCCGAACTTTAGGGCTTGTTTGGTAGAAACCCTACAAAAATATTGGTAGTACCAAATCTTGGAGAAATTTTGGCACTACCAATTCTTTTCATAGTATAGATTTGGCTCCACTCTATTGATTTGGCAACAATTGACTGTAATCCAAAATGCTAACGTGCACTATTTAAAACTACCAAAGAATTGGTAAGGCAAGAATTGGTAACAAACCAAAATAGCCCTTAAACTTAACATGCAGATCAAGCCCCTCTAATATTTTAAAAAAATAAAAAGAAAATATTGTAGAATATTTTAAAAGAGATACACCTTTTGAATACTGATGTGGCTAGCTAGTGTGGATTTTCATCGCTCGAGAGGATGTTCTCTCTTTGCTTGCATGTCATCTAAATAGTTATTGAATTTTTTAAAAAAAGTAATAACATAAATTAATATGAAATATATCAATCCACAAAAATGCAAGGCCAAATTCAATTTCTACAAGTTGCAACAAAAAGAACAAATTAAACTGAAAATAGTTATAGTACATTTGAAGTTATATTTGTTATTTTTGTTACAACTTGTAGAAATTGAATTTTGGCCTTTCATGTTTGTGAAGCGATACATTTCATATTAATCTATCTTCTGATTTTCTTTAAAAAAATATAACTATTTAGTTGACACGTCCAAACGAGAAGATATCTCCTCGAGAAAATGAAAACACTTTTCCTGGCTAGCTTCCCACTTAGACTCTTTTTACCATTGGTTATCTTATCTTACTGTCGTGCACGACATGGTCAGTGTCTACCGATAACCATTTTGCCTTGTTGAAGTGCTCTACTCTACTTGAGGTTAGCTGCTGCTATTGCTCCATGGGAGGGAGGAGAGATCGAGATGAGAAATGGTCTAGGTGGTAAGCCACATTAGGGTGACGTCCTGATACTACTTGTTATGGTTATGGATACCACATACCTAATAGTAGTTGACTAAATCTCGGCAGGACCCACCACATACCATGTCCTATACGGAAACCGACTTCAGATGTGGAGGGAGTTCCGGATAAGGAAAGACAACCAGGGTTCTACATGGAAACGACAAGGACTACTCGGATTGTATCCATATTGACTTTCCTAGTTCTACTTGGACAAGGGGACGCCTATGGGTATAAATACAAGCCCCCCTAGGAGGACAGGGGGACACCCACCATGGGGACGATCAACACCCAACGGGATCAACACCCGACACAATCAACATACGCCCACCAGAAGCCACAACATACAAGCCTACATATGCCAAGATATCGACTTCAGGGATAGGCATGGCTATTCCCCTACGGTGTCTCCGGATACCGTCAGGAGATACGAAAGCGCTATCTCTGATCTCGCCGGACACGGATTCGAGGAGGAAGGCTACCCTGTTGTCGACTATAAGTCAGACCTTCAGACCGCCATGTCGACAACAGTTAGATAGGCTACCCCACATATTGTACTGGTGTGATTATGGTGAATAAAAAGCAACTCCGGCTCCGGCCAACAGGATGTAGGGTTATTACCTGACAATTCAGGGGCCCGAACCTGTATAAAAATCCCTGTCTCCATCTCTTTTAACTGATGTCTCGCGTATACCCTAGCACCGACGATCCCCATACTGTCCAAATACCGTAGTCGAGACATCAAACGTCGACACTACTTGTGCATGTGGTCTCCATCGTACATGCCCTTAGATCTTGCGTGTCACATTAACAAATTTAGGAGAAGGTTCTGTATTTTTAGACTTTAAGTACTGAGATGGCACAACACTATAAGTTTGAAAACTAACAGTATACTTAACTTTCGTAAGTATATTGGATTTTCTTTGTTGACGGTAATAAGCACAAGATGCTATTTTTGTGTGAGGCGACACAATTGATGATTGACGGGGGTGTTCCTTTGTAACCTTATGATGTTCTATACTTCTATGCAATTCTTCATCTCACATTAGAGTGATTGTATCTGTTCATGCCATTACAAAACTATAAGAAATGTCCACTAGCTCTAGTAAAATATACTCCACTGGTTTAAAATATTTGTTACTGTGACTAGTACGGTTTTTAACTTTGACAATCGATAAAGTAATTAAATTTTGAATGATTAGACAATAAAGTTTTACGACTATATTAAGGATGCAACATATTTTGTTGATATAGCATACGTTTGAGTACTTATACAATTTATTGAAGTTTAGGTATTTATAATTTTCAAAAAAAGGGTGTGTTTAGTTCGCGCCAAAATTGAAAGTTTGATTGAAATTGGAACGATGTAATGGAAAAGTTGGAAGTTTGTGTGTGTGGGAAAGTTTCGATGTGATGAAAAAGTTGGAAGTTTGAAGAAAAAATTGGGAACTAAACCAGACCTAATACGAGTGTTCAAAGTTTAAATATTAATAGCCATCCACTTTTCTCTAATACTTAAATGTAGAGTCGTTCATCTACTCTCCTCCTCACCCCAAAAACGAAAAGTATATGCATCGTATGCCTCGGTCCCCTTCTGGGAGTTAACCACCCTAGCCAGGGGTGGGCGTTCGGTCAGATCGAAAAATTCGGTCTCGGTTTTTCGGTCATTTCGGTCTTTAGAAACTTAGGACCGAATTTCATCCAAAAAACTCAGGTCCGACAAATTTGGTCTCGGTCTGACCGAATTTGGACAGTTTCAGGAGATAAGTTTGGAATGAAAAAAATTTGAAAGCACTTCCCCTCTTTTCAGACATTTTTTCACAGTCATATATCACAAAAGTACAAAATAATAGGCAACATCAAACATCAAGTAATATATCACAAGATAGGTCTCAAGTCTCCCCGATAGAGACGGATGCGGCCGACGGGGTGGAGGCGCTGAGGCGGAAGCGAGCTGGCTGGAGAGTGGAGATGGAGGCGGCACCGACGCGATGAAGGCGATGGGCGGAGGCGTGATGGCGCAAGGGAGGGGAACATGGATTGGATTGTGGAGGCGGCGCTGGTGACCGGTGAGGCTGACTTTATACTCCCTCCCTGTTGCCCTCTAGGGTTTGGTGTTTTTACTAGGCTTATTGGGTCTCCTAGGCCTATTATGCCACAATTCAATTTTCTCGGTTAATTCGGTTAACCATCCAATGACCGAATTGCCCGAAAAAATTCGGTCTTTCGATAGCTGAGACCGAATTACTAAAAGAATTTCTCGGTCTCGGTTTTTTTGGTTCGGTTTTATTCTGCCTACCCCTAACCCTAGCGGCCTAGCACATGAATCAATATCCGTTTTTACTTACAAGCATATTATTAGTCTAAACAAAATATATTAGGTGTTTATATATATTTTGTTAACAAGTACTCTACTCCAGTATTTGAATCTGGAGGAATTACTTAACCCGCACGCCAAAAATGTGAAAATAACCAACTCGGACCACACTGCTATCGTGATATATCTGTCCTTTCTGGCGTCAACGCCGTCCATGCATGCTGTAAATTGTAACACCCACACACCTACCTGCTGCTAGTACGATGCACGGAACTTGTGCGGGCCGGGAACTAAATACAACTGTAAAAGCATGCGACAAACAAGCACACGGTATCGAATTGTTCTGCTTCCTTTGGAAAGGCGCGCGATTTTCCGATGAACTGAACCTCGCACACAGGGCGCCGCACAATCTCGCGGTACAGTTCACCGGATCACCCCGATACGCGATACATATGTCATACGTACTCCTCCTACAGTGTATATATCGGAAGAGGGGAAAAACAAGGGAGATGGCAAGTAGCCAAGTGCGTGTGTGCCGGATCAGACGGGCCGCGCCAGGACAGAAGTCCCTGGCACGCCGGCTTCTGGTAGCCTTCTCGCCGTGTGGCATATATATGGTCCCCCGGCCGCGGCACACGTCTCCGCCTCGGCTTGATAATTCCGGCCGGCACGTACTACTTGTTTGGACGCAGCGGGGTGGCACGTAAGCACGTTGGCGTCGTCAGGTTCAATGGTTCGGTGCCTCGTGCTGTCGTGCATCGGGCCGTGCTTTAAAATATGAGCAGGAGCGGCAGGTCCGGCAGCCAGCCATCTGGTCCATCTCTCCTCTCTATCGTGATATTTTCCACATGTGTGATTGGCCGGGCGGCCAGCTGACGCGATAAGCCGATACTAATAGATTACTTCCTTTTGTTTATAGTTCTTCTTTGGTAGGAGTACGTAGTTTGAGTAGGGAGAGCACGTTGAATTGATTCTAGCTAGGCTGACATATAATGCAAGTCGGTGTCCTGGGTGGCTTACAAAACTGCTCTATCATCGACGTGGAATACTACAGGCCTTGCCTACCCCCATTCCATATATGGACTATGCACATGAACAAATATTATAGGCAAACAGCATCCATTGCACGGACGCGCGACTAAGCTTATTATACAGGCCTCCAAGGGCCCTAATGTTTGGGACTGTCTATGTGACAGTACATATAAACTTTGTTTCATTTAAGAAATAGAGTACATGATTAAGCGTGCAATTAATTGCACTGAAATAATCTATCAGATCTTTAGCATAACATCCTCTGCTAGGATAAGCAAGATGTGATATATTTTGACAGTTATGGACCAGGCTACTAGGTTGATTAACTTTATGTGATGTATTTTGACAGACATGGACCAAGCTACTAGGTTGGTGATGAACTTTAATTTCCTTTGCCAATTTATATGCTAACCGATTGATATCCCTAGCTCGGGATTCATCTAACCCGCAACAAGTTTTTGGAATATTTGATTGAATCAGGCTAGAATAGGTTTGAGACTCCAGTGACCTGGTTCAGCATCAAAGTTTTTCTTTTTAAAAGATATACAATTACTATATTATCTATATGAAAAAGATTGTTCCTGTATATATGAAAAAGATTGTTCCTGTAAAGCTGAAGAGATTTGCAAAATCCAGTCATATATCTCATCAAGACAATGTGGCTGGATATGTTACATCGAGCCATATTTTAAGCACAGTTTATTCGCTCTTAGTTTTGTAACGTTGGATCTTGGGTTAACTGGAAAGGTAATGAGACAATCAAAGCCGTTGTTAACGTAAGACAAGACGTTAGTAGAGCAACCAACATATAACAGGTAGTGTACGTTCGTCGGTCTTGTATTATACTCCCTCCATCCCTAAATATTTGATGCCGTTAACTTTTTTAAACATGTTTAACCGTTCGTCTCATTCAAAAAAAATTAAGCAATTATTAATTCTTTTTCTACCATTTGATTTATTGTTAAATATACTTTTATGTATACATATAGTTTTACATATTTCACAAAAAAAATTTTGAATAAGACGAATAGTTAAATATGTTTAAAAAAATCAACGGCGTCAAATATTTAGGGAATGATGGAGTACTATACTATTATGAGTATCAGATGTAGAGGTTGGCCAATGTCTCTGCCAGGTGGTGAGCTATATATGATACCCTTACGTGGACTCGTCTAAGAAAATACACCAAGCACGAATTATCCAAAGGGAAAAGAAAAACATGTCAAATTCGTTGCGTAAGCATCGAATTTTTTTCAATAATGTGGTTGCCACGGAGCGAGCATTATGCAACAGCCAACCAAAACCTGGCTTTCGTAGGGAATCAACACGTAATAGATCGACTCCGATCTCCTGGTCTTTTCAGTCGAATCTATCCGTAATCAGATCAGGCCCTTTCACCCAAAAAGGCTCAAATCATACAACCACGGATCGGATCGATCACTGACACGATATTTCGAGCCTTTTGTGGGTATATATTTTTCTCTGTCTACGTGGGAGGCCTGGCCAAGCCAAGCCGATGCTTTGTGACGCAACGTCCCAACCGTCAGCGTCCGCTCACAAACACGCGCGGCGACGAGGCTTTGCGTTAGGAATACGACACGGCCGCGCCGCACGCTGCCAGGTATTGCTCGGCACGACAGCGACGGCAACGCCACGCGACTCCGACGCGGGCGCTGTGGAATCCGTGCGCCGCGATGATGGTGGACGAGAGAGCGAGGGAGAGGGCAACGTGTTCGGTGGCCGCGAGCCCGCGAGGCGCCGGGCCGAGAGACCTTGCTATCACGGAGATCACGCTGTTGGGCAATTCGGATTCGAGCGCGAGATTTTTCGCTCGTGCAGGCTACAGGGGAGAACACTTTTTTTTCCGCAGCTTCGCTGTTGGCGACGAGTCCGTGGTGCACGTAGGCGTCTGCACGCCTCGCTTTCCCGGATGCGAGCGAGACAGCCTATGGCCTATGGCCGTCGAGGCAGAAGGCAGCAGCATCTCGAAGTGGACAGTTGGACACTCCATTCTGCTATAGTGTTCGAGGTGAAGCCTTTTTGGCGTCTGTTCACCAACAGTTCTTACTACCAGTTATTATTACCAGCGTTCTACGCAATGGGTGTGAATCCAAACAAACGATCTGGAAACATCACTGGATCACTGGTGAAAGGTACTCCTACTAACCATCACTGAATCACCTATGAAAGGTAATTAAGACGGAGGCACAAAGTATTTGCGCAATATCTACCTAACAACGCCTCCATCACATGGTTCTGAAAGGGCTTGTGCAATGGAAAAATATATCACGCGTCCATGATGGACTCACTTTCACACAAGTGTTTTTCACCTTTTATTTAGTTTCTAACAACCAACTCCACGAGTACGTCTGTTTCCTGGCAGCAAGAACATCCATCATCCATGACTCCCTCAACTGGGGTAAAGTCCATACACAGTCATACCTCCATCGACGGCGATCGTCTGACCAGTAATGTAAGTTGAGCCAGGCATACAAAGGAAGGCAACTAACGATGAGATTTCCGCTGGTTCTCCGACACGCCTAAGAGGAGTCCGGCTCTTAACAGAACCCTCGAACTCCTTGTTTGCCAAAATCTGTTCAAAGAACAAAAATAAAAGAGATATGGGTTCAGCGTGTTCAAGATATCGAAATAAAGTGAACTTTGGAACAGTGTGTTCAAGATACGAGATATGTGTTCAGCGTATTGAACAGTGTGACATTTGGAAGCAACACACTTAGGCAAAATATATCTACTAGTATATGATTTATGCTTGTAGCTAATGATTGACAAGGATGGTGAAGCAGCTATTGACAAGACATAGAGACTTCTAAGAAGTAATTACGTAGGGATCGTGCTTGATTGCTTCAAAACCTTCATTTCTAATCTTAATAGTGATATACAATTATTTTGCATATTTTTCCAAAAAAGGGCATTTTGAAGCACCAACATCTAAACAGTTATATGGGGGAATAAAGGATAGTCATGAAGCAAATGCAGACTAGCAGCAACCAGCACACTTCATCATAGTAGAAGCCACATAATATTCCGACTTATTAATACAGTGAAACTTAGTAAATTAACACAAGACACTTACTCCTTCTGAAAGCGAAGTTAAGATGTACCCTGGGGCAACACAGTTGGTTCTTATGTTGTCTTTTGCCCATTCACATGCTAAGTTCTTGGTTAATTGATTCATGGCACCTACACAAAACTTGTAGACAGAACAAAGTCATGTTCATATATGCTGGTAAATAAAATGGACATTCATAGTGAGCTATAACTATTACCTTTAGTCATAGCATAGATAGTTCCACTAAATAGGGCTACAATTCCAGCAACTGATGATATGAAAACAATGCTACCCGACCCAGATGCTTTTAAAAGAGGATGCCCAAGTTGACACAAATGATACGCAGATTCAAGATTTGTAGCCATCAAAAATGAGTATTCGTCTGCAGAATACTCAGTAGTAGGTTTCCTTATGTTTGTCCCCACATTGTTTACCTAGAAGAGCAAATGAAGAACGGCAACATAAATCATCAAGTGACAAACTAAAGCAGGCACAATAAACATGTAAATTAACAAAGCAAAGCTATTACAGCAAGAAAATATACATGGAGAGTGCTCACAAGTCACAACTCAATCTTGGGGTCGAATTGCAAATTGCTGTATGATAAATACCACAGGCATCGAATACTCGCACCCATTAGCTCCAGGCAGTTCTAGGTTAGCACCAAACATTTTTGGGCAGTAGTGGGCTTGGGTTGGTGAGGTCTAAAAGGGAATTTTTCACCGTGTCTTATGAGTTGTGCTGCTATCAGCAATTTCCATTCAATCTTGTGTTCATATTTTTCTTCTATTGAATTGAACCATATGCTGTGTGCCTATGCAGCGCGAAAATAAGACATTCAATTGGGACTTCATTTCTGAACATAAATCTATTTATAAATCCCTCTCTTTCTGCAGCAACAGAGATGCTTGCTTGCGGAAGTGGTTCAGTCAAAGCCTCGAAATGTCGATTACAAGTAGGTAATCTAGATATTCAAACTGCAAGCAGCAAATGGATAACAATGAATGCGCCGATCTAAGCACAGTCGAAGCTGCCACTGAAGGGAAGATATGCATCACCGCCATGACCACTAAAATGTTTCAGCTGACAAAATGGGAAATTACAAATGTTTATTCTGAACGTTCATTTCTTTGAGATATATACCAATACTGCGTTCACTGAATGGGGATTGGGGAGGGATTAGTCCAACTTCCAACTCACGAGGATGTCGAGCTTGCCGCCGAAGCGGTCGGCGACGTCGCGGATGAGGCGCTCCCGCTGGTCCCGCGCGGAGAGGTCGCAGACGGAGACGGTGACGCGGAACCCCCTGGCCTCCCACTCCTCGAGGCGCTCCCCTAGCTCCGCCTCATTGCGGGAGCAGGTATGCACGGCCGCCCCCAGCGCCGCCAGCTCCTCCACCACCGCACGCCTGCGCCGCCACCAAAACGAACCCCCTCGCGTCAACCGTCGAGGGAATCTTGCAGTCTCAGTGTCTCACTAGGGAATCATGCAACCGTCGGGGAGAGAGAGAATATACCCAATCCCGCGGGTGCCTCCGGTGACCAGAGCCATCTTGCCATGGAGAGACCACCTCCCCGGCGCCGCCACCGTGCCCGAGGTCTCCGCCGCGGCCATCTCCCCGGTTACGGCTGTCTCGCCGGTCGGTCCGACGTCCCAGCTTCCGCGCTTATCCTCCCCACGGTGGGAGCAGGGTTGCTTTGAGATTGGTGACGGTGCCAGCTGGCAAGATCATAAGCTATGAGTAAAAAGTTCGCTTTTTAATATGAATATTTCTATGTTTATAACTTTTCTATACCAAAATATTATATGTAGAGTTTCTATACTTTATATTTCTATGTATGAAATATTGCATTGAATGTTTATCTATATACATGCAAAGTTTATATTTGCAAAATTTATATGTGCATAAAGTTTACGTGTGTAAATTTTTTTAGAAAGTTTTCGAGTATAAAGTTTGACAATTTAAGTAGAGAATAGTATCAATAGAAAGTTTCATTTAAATTAGCCAAAATTTGTGAATATAAAGCCATTAACATGTTAAAAAAATCATTCCTAAAGGTGCTAAATATGCATAAGGTGCGAAACAGGAATGCTAATCATTTTTTTTAAAAAAAAGATAGCTAATAACTTTAAAACAATACGCTAATTACAACAACCATCGTGTGAAAAGAAAACACTAATCATGACAATACAATAGTTGTGCATTCTTTGCGAGTGGACGATCACATGAATGTTTGTGTATAAGATCCACCTCGCATCTACGGCGTCCCGGACCTTCTGTGCAAGTTCCTCCTCTGCCTCGATCTCCTTCCCTACCCTACACCGTCTGAAATAGACACATCCTTTTTTACCGAGAGCAAAGTCCTGTCACCATGTGGGGTGTTACCGCTAAACTTGTTAAGGCAGTAGCAATACAACTCCTCATTTGCTGGACCTCACTAGCCAACTAGGCCCAAGTTCTTAGAAGGACACAAGTCTCACAGTGATATATGATAAAGCATGATTTGAGAAATGGGGGTCAGGCAACTAGTTACAAGGATATGATCACCTCCACTTTTTTTTTTTCATAATGAATACGAATCCGGCCTCTACATGACCTCCACTTAATGGCCGAATGCCTCTATGCATGCTGTAAAGTCTTGTTTCGCCAGAACGGGTGTCCTATTTTTGCTCTGCATTCCTCACTAGGCTACGACTCACATACATGGCATGGAATCTACGCCCAGGCCGAACACCACATACACGTACTGTGAAAGCCCTTAGTGTCTTTTGCAGCATGCATCAGAAGCGCTCAGAGGTAGAACCGCTACTAATATACAACACATAAAATATATTTCATCTATCCTAAAATATAACTATCAAGGAGTGTTTTGGGGGTTAATGATAGGATAAAAGGTCTAAAATATCCTTTATTAATACATGATGAAGTGATGAAAATTAAGAATAATATTGGTGTGGTACGGGTCTCAAGGGTTGGTGGGGTGATAGGTCCCACCAAGGATAGTATGGGAAGTAATAGGGTAAAAATCACATTTTAAATATTCTAGATAGTTATATTTGAGACAAAATTAAAACCTAAATGTAATATTTTGAGATCAAAAAGTAAAGATCATTAGCATCAATAGTGAGCCGATAAAGGGTTTATTCTTAAAAAAGAACTAGAGCTGCTAGCATTAGTAGCGACCCAAAATACGGTATTTTGGGTCTCTATAAAACAGGGTTGCTTGAGAATTTATTTTTTTCCTAGCGGTACAATAACAATAATATTTTTTCGACATGATCACTCCACACCACCTTCTATCCTGACAATTCCTTCTCTCTTCCTTTGCTAAAGTCGATTCGACCAAAGAAGACATTTGTGCCACGATTCCATTAAGATAAGATGAGGATATAGAGATATCGATTTTTCTTTTTTCTTAATCTATTTGTAATGTAACAAGTTTTAGTTGGAACGAATCAAACTCACTATGATGATCGGCTAGCGTGTATGATTTGACACGACTCCGTTGGCGAGACAGACTTGCACGAGACCTACTTCGCCGCAGATCCGGAGCGAGCTGGCATGGGCGGAGAGCAAAATAGGCTGGTGCTGGCATGAGAAAAAATAGGACGAGCGAAACTGATGCTTTTACGGATGACGATGGACGAAAAAAAACTATGGAAGCCTTACATATTTTTTTTAATTATTAGATATAGATATTGACAACTGTTTGTTTGGTGAACCCCCTAAAATGACAACGATCATTATCATGATAAGGCTTGGACAAGCTAGAGGGATACTCCCTCCGTCCCACTTTAAGCGCAGTCTTGAGTTTCTATGTCCAATTTTAACCTTTCGTCTTATATAAATTTTTTTTTAAAAAAAATAAAAACACAAGTGACGCATAAAGTACTATCCACGTTTTATCATTAATACTCCCTCTGTTTCACAATGTAAGTCATTATAGCATTTTCCATATTTATATTGATGTTAATCTATCTAGATTCATTAACATCACTATGAATGTGGAAAATGCTAGAATGACTTATATTGTGAAACGGAGGAAATAACAATAAAAATAATAGTAATCATACAAGTATTTCAAATAAGACGGATGATTAAAGTTGGACACGGAAATTCATGGTTGCGCTTAAAACGGGACGGAGGGATTATTGCTCTGCGAGAACCATCATGCGTACGCTCGACTTGTACCGGTTGCCTGACAAAAACCAGTAGATAGCGTTGAAAAAGAAACCGGACAACTTCAAACGCACAAGAAAAATATATTCATGGTGATGTCAGTTTACACAATATTCGCTCTGCTTGCAAAGCCCAAGAACAACATATATGGCCGTTTCTGGACAGCAGGAACATACCGTCTTCTTGATAGTCCATTAATCTTAACTTGGATAGAGCCCATTAATGGTCATACCTCCATCAACCGAGATCGTCTGGCCAGTAATGTAACTGGAACCAGGCATGCAAAGAAAAGCAACCAGCGATGATACTTCTTCTGGTTCTCCAACACGCCTAAGTGGAGTTCGGCTCACCACAGCACCTTCAAAGTCCTTATTTGCCAAAAGCTGCATAAAACAATAAGAGGGCAAGGGTTCAGGGACCAGACATTCCATTTTCTAGCACCCCACAAACAAAGGATAAATAGATAAGCTGGAGTAAAAGAAGAGTTCAACGTGCAGTACTCCGGACACTTACACCTGTAGCTGTGCTACAACCTTTTTATATCGTGGATTATATTAACAGTGTAAGAGGCAAATTTGGGACTAAGGAATAAGAGAAGTAGGGTGTGCGCTGTCACATTTTGAGGTAATCATGGGCATAGAGCAAAAAATGCACAATCATATTTATGATGTGCTTCTATGCTATCCAATTACAAATGAACATGAATGAACAAAACTTGATCAGCAGGTTAAGAAGGCTATAATTAATTTTAAATCAGCCTCAAGATAGTCAAACAGAAAAGAAAGGTGGAAAAAAAGGAGTGAGGCTGAGCTAGTTTCGGTTGGATATTTTTCCAAACCAAAGCTTGTGAAATCTGGTGACACTTTGTATAGACAAATTGGTAAAATAAATATAGCTTAGTCAGGTTCAGAAACAAGAAGATGGCAACCTTGATGCAAGTACAGTTGTATGTAGCCTGAATAGCGTATCCTGACAATTAATTGAATACTTGACTACATGTTCTGACTTTACAAAATGACAAGTATCCAAACATGATAAATCAGGATGGTTGATAAGCAAAAGCCTTACTCCTTCGGTAAGTGAAGTCCTGATATACCACGGGGCAATAGAGTTGGATCGTATGTTGTCTCTCGCCCATTCGCATGCTAGGTTCTTGGTTAATTGGTTGATTGCACCTAAACAATACCAATAACTGTTTAGAAAAGCTCAAGAAATTGAATGCACATTCACTGGTGAACTAGAACAGTTACCTTTTGTCATAGCATAGAGAGAACCACTAAATACAGCTACCAATCCACAGACTGATGATATGAAAACAATGCTCCCTGACCCAGATGCTTTCAGAAGAGGATGCGAAAGTTGGCACAGATGATACGCAGATTCAAGATTAGTCGCCATCATAAAAGAGTATTCCTCGGCAGAAAATTCAGTGGTTGGCTTCCTTATGTTTGTCCCCACATTGTTTACCTAGACGACCAAATGAATTCAGGATAAATCAAAAGGAACGTTCAGATCTTGAATGATCAGATAGCGTAATCAAATCAAAATTATAAAAAGGAAAGGCACAATAAAACACATCTATGAGAAGATGTACATGGCATGCAAATCAAGCAAACAAAACCTGCACGATCAGTTTGTAAAATCCCATATCAATCAAAGATGTTAATTCAACTATGTGGTGCGTTAGTACCATATAAAACTGAAAATTTGCATTTCGACTCGGTAACCCTTGTTGCTTACATTGCATTTTAGAAGCATAATAGCACAATTTTTCGGCCATTCGAAAATGTGTTCTATCTCCAACAGGCCAGTTTATTGGGCTCTAAATACAACCAAGTTACAACCATCATGTATTATGTGTACACATTTGAGATCGGATTGTGAGAAAACAGCTTTTATGAAGATCACATTGCGCAACCAAGCAGGTCAAAATCTTTCTAAACTTCTGAAGGCTCATTTATCTTCAGCTCTATTTGCCTTTTGAGTTGTCTATACCAGCATTCTTTGTTTGGAAGTGTTTGGAAGGGGATTGGGGATTAGTACATGGGTTTTAGGGACTTATTTGACGCGAACATGCCACTCAACTCAATTGCAATCTGGAGAGAGAGAGACAGAGAGAGACAGAGAGAGACAGAGAGACGGGGAGTGACTTACGAGGATATCGAGCTTGCCGCCGAAGAGGTCAGCGACGTGGCGGAGGAGGCGCTCACGCTGGTCCCGAACGGAGAGATCGCAGACGGAGGTGGTGACGCGGAATCCCCGGGCCTCCCACTCCTTGAGGCGCTCGCCCATCTCCTCCTCCTTCCGGGAGCATGTGTGCACGGTGGCCCCCAGCGCCGCCAGCTCCTCCACCACCGCACGCCTGCCCATCACACGGATGGCACACAGCCTCAACCATCGTGGAATCTCGCACGCTCGCGGTGTTGCTACTGAAGAGAGAGAAAGAGAGAAGAGTTAGCGGAGAGTACCCGATTCCGCGGGTGCCGCCGGTGACGAGCGCCGTCTTCCCTTGAAGAGACCATCTTCCCGGCGCCCCCACCTTCGCCGAGGTGTCCGCCGCCGCGGCCATCTACGAACCTCCCGCCGGTCGGTTTGGTCCCTTTCGCTTTATCTTCTGTTTCGCAACACAGCAGACGACGATGCACGACGCAAAAGCGAAACAGCACACATTGGACCCTTTTCTCCGTTTGTCCTTTTTTTTTTTTTTAAATTGGAATCATGCCATTATAATTTTGTAAAGTTTGAGATATGTCATCCTGACCTCGGCATGGTTCCAAATTACCTTTTTTAAGGCCCTATTTGGATAGGGGCTAAAATTTTTTTGGAGTTCCTATCCCATTGAATGTTTGACGTTGATTTAAAGTATTAAATATAGACTAATTACAAAATCCATTCCATAACATTGGACTAATTCACGAGACGAATCTATTGAGACTAATTAATCCATGATTAGCCTAAGTGATGCTACAGTAAACATTTGCTAATTATGAGTTAATTAGGCTTGAAAATACTTTATGCAATTAGTTTTACTATTAGTTTATATTGTTAATTAGGCTTGAAAATACTTTATGCAATTAGTTTTACTATTAGTTTATATTTATGTCACGAATTAGCTCTCATTTATGCAATTAGTTTTACTATTAGTTTATATTTAATACTCTAAATTAGTGTCAAAAATCCGATGGGACATGAGACTAAAGTTTAGTCCCCGGATCCAAACACCACCAGAGGGTGGGGGTAAATTACACGCTGATACAACTCGGTCGATTTTGAAAAATATTATTACTATACATCTATTTGAGACATGTCATTACAATTTCACGAAAATTAGATATATTTCATTACTCACCTATTTAATGTATTTATTAAAAAATTGGATCATGTTATTACTCCTGTTTCCTTCTCTCTCCTCTCTTACATATGATTCAGATGAAGCCACGTCTATCGACGACAGAGTTAGTGGCGGCGTGGTCAGCTAGCGAGGGCGAGTCCTTAGTGTTTGGCGGGAACCAGAGCTTCTTGCGCCGATCATGCTACTAGTGGATGGGTTGTGCGATGTGCTGGCCATCATGTGCCGGAACCTCGCCACCCGCGTGCCACTGGAGGTCGCCAGGCCGACGGGCTCGATAGAGATTGGACACAGCGGCGTAGCTAGCTAGGTGGCAGTGTAGTTCATGGACCACCTAAAAATTTGATCGAGATTAAAACTGTAGTATATGTGCGAGTTAATATAATAAAAATTATATAGTAGATCACCCATTTAATTGATCTATTACATATAGATGGACCACCTTTACTCTAAATTCTAGCTACGCCACTAATTGGACAATTGGAAGAGGGCTCGATAGAGATTGGACACAGCGGCGTAGCTAGCTAGGTGGCAGTTTAGTCCATGGACCACCTAAAAATTTGATCGAGATTAAAACTGCAGTATATGTGCGAGTTAATATAATAAAAATTATATAGTAGATCACCCATTTAATTAATCTATTACATATAGATGGGCCACCTTTACTCTAAATTCTAGCTACGCCACTAATTGGACGGTTGGAAGAGATATAGATTAGAGAGAGGGAGAAGGAAGAAGGGGATGGAGGGAGGAGGGGTATTTTGGTCTAAATTTTTTAATAAACTAGGTGATTCCCCGCGCTTTGCTGTGGAAATTATTAAGCAATTCTTAAAAAAATAGAAAATATTTACTTTCTTGTATATACATATATATATTCTATTAGCATGTGTATGTAAAATTGATTGAATGATGGTTGGAATAGTAAATATGATCTGATATCTTGATTGTATTATATATGATCCAATTAGCATTTAGATGTGGTGGTGATTAATGGTGTTGTTTAATTGGTGAGGAAGTGGAGGGGGCTTTTATCCAACAGCTAATACTGGAAAGACTTGTCGATCCAACGGTTGAAACTATTTTGATGACGTGGCTAAACGTGGTGCTTGTTTGTGGTCTCACTTATATAGAAAGCATAGATACATTGAAGAGATAAGTAGTGACATATTTTCAATTTGTCAAATCATAATGATATGTATTCAAGTAGAGTAATAGTAATGATATTTTCAAAATGGAAGAAATTGTAATAGCATGCATGATGCATCCAATCAAACTTTTTTTTTCAAGGGCATTCCGTTTGTCTATGGCGCATACGAACGACACAACACTATGCAGTAGGCACCCTATCCACGCAGTATTTCGTTTATTTCGTTTGTTTGCTCGCAACAAACGGTTATTTTTTTTAATTTAGTACAGTAGCATGCGGTGCATACCCAAGTGCAAACCAATCAAGTTCACAAGCATCTATTTGCGATCTCCTGTTTGTTTGGGATAGTTGAGTTTTACTAAGTTTGGACCTCACCTCTGACCTCTCCAAACACGGTTCTTCGATCCCCATACGGCCTACGGTTTGCCTATTCGGTCTAGTCCTGAGTTGGATACAGTCCGTTTATGGTCATGCCGCCGTCGACCGAGATCGTCTGGCCGGTGATGTAGGAAGCGCCGGGCATGCACAGGAACGCGACCAGCGATGACACCTCTTCTGGTTCTCCCACGCGCTTCAGCGCTGTTCGGCGCACGACGCTGTCAGCGAAGTCCTTCCTTGCCAACTCCTGCAGAGCCAAAACAAGCGAAACAAAATTATTCAGAACAAGCTGGCCACATAGTTTTCGCCTATGGTTTTGATGTAGAAGTACAAATTAAGGAGAGCAGACAAGAATGCATGAATCTCTATACCGAATGATAACACTGGATCCAGAAGTCAATTTTGACACATTATCGGTGCAACCAAATATCTACCTTACAGTAAATTCAGATGAGCAACGGAAGCAAATGCTACTCCCTATGAAGCTATGACTAATCAAAGCAAAAGAGGCAGTGCCTTACATCTTCCACAAGTGAAGTCTTGATGTACCATGGTGCAACAGAATTGGTTCTTATATTGTCTTTCGCCCACTCACATGCCAGGTTCTTGGCCAGCTGGTTCATGGCACCTAAACAACACCCGAAGATATCACGCAAGAATCATCAACGATGCATATCGGCCTTTTCACCTATGCCATTCATGAAAAAAAATGCATGTACTGCGGTAATATATATTGTACCTTTTGTCATCGCATAGACAGAGCCAGAACTTACAGCCACCACTCCAGAGACTGACGATATGAAGACAACGCTTCCTGACCCAGATGATTTGAGAAGAGGATGAGCAAGTTGGCACAGATGATACGCAGATTCAAGATTGGTGGCCATTATGAACGAGTAATCATCTGCAGAGTATTCAGTGGTTTGTTTTGAAAAGTTTGTTCCCACGTTGTTCACCTGCATACCAAAATGCGAAAACATGAAAGAAATCAACTGCAGGTAGAGCTGAGGGTTGTCAAAGTAACACATTTCTCAAAGTAACTCAAATGTTCGATGAATTTCAGTGCTAAAGTGGCACCTAGCCTTGATGTTATATATGCAAACTCTCCTCTAAACATGAACTC
Organism: Oryza longistaminata; assembly: GCA_009805545.1. Taxonomy (NCBI): domain Eukaryota; kingdom Viridiplantae; phylum Streptophyta; class Magnoliopsida; order Poales; family Poaceae; genus Oryza; species Oryza longistaminata. Next base: position 17,610,889 of record CM020188.1, on the reverse strand, counting down.
TGACTTACCAACTAAGCATCATGACTAGCAGGCAGCAAAGTGGTTCAGCCATGGTCACATCTATGATTTATGCATTACTAACCATGTAGATGAAAATCGAGAGAGTCATGCTTGATCGAAATTAGGTTCACTGACGAGAAAGGCTGGGACCTAGATGGGGAAGCAAGGAGTTAAATTGAGGAGAGAGAATGAGAAACTAAGTTAAGTGCTTTACGAGGATGTCGAGCTTGCCACCGTAGAGGCCGGCGACCTCGCGGAGAATGCGTTCCCGCTGCTCCCGCACGGAGACGTCGCAGACTGAGCCGGTGACGCGGAAGCCCTTGCCCTCCCACTCCCTGAGGCGCTCGCCCAGCTCGGCCTCGTTCCTGGAGCAGGTGTGCACGGCCGCCCCCAGCGCCGCCAGTTCGTCCACCACCGCACGCCTGCGCATGAATTCCCCGCGTTGATCGTGGAAGAGCAGCAAAGGCTCTGCGGTGGAGGTCTCACTACTCACTGGCTAGCGAGAGGGGAGAACCAGAGAAGGGTGTTGGGGTGAGTACCCGATGCCGCGGGTGCCGCCGGTGACGAGGGCCGTCTTGCCGCCGAGGGTCCATCTCCCCGCTGCGCCGCTGACGACCGCCTCGGCCATCGGCCTCGTTTAGTTGCGAGAAAATCCGTATTATCTGTTCTTCGGGAAAAACTCCCGATTCGGGTTGTTGGCTCGTCGCCAGTACAAGTAAGTACAGGAGCAATCCGGCGTTATTCGGAAAAGTCACTGATCGATCGAGCTATTCCGGTTGTTTCCCAAAAATATCCCAATCGGAGCATGGGTAAGCCTGTAACGGTCAGAAATTTTCACACGATTTCCAGTAGGTGGGATCGCTAACTAACCAGGCGATCTTTTTTTTTTTCACCACTTATCCTTTTTTTCATATATATATTTTTTAATTTATACACCCAAAGTTTATACATCTAGAGTTTACACATCTTTTATAGGTCAAAAGTTTATATGCCGATTCAAGATTCAAATTTGAATTTGAATTCAAATACATTTAAAGATGAGTTTGAATCTGATATATAAACTTTTGACTTATAAATTTTAGATCTACAAACTTTAGGTGTACAAACTTTAGATGTGTAAACTTGATATGTATAAATTTTAGGTGTATAAACTTAGTAAAACAGGTCAGTAAAGTGGAGCCAAAAGAAGATACCACGGGGAACTTATTGCCCCAAGCGATCGATCGCGCCATAGGAGTTTCAGCCTCGGGCCGCTATGATCGATTGATCGTCAGCAGTCCGGTCATTACTAGCAAGCCTCATCCAGATGAACCGTACCAACCAACAATTTGGAGGATCGAAAACAGCATATCTAATGCACAACACAACCATTCCATTCATTTCCTCTTGACCAGCAACATTTGTTCAATCTCTAAAAAAAAGGAAAGAAAGAAAGAAATAGTACTTCACTACCTAAACAATATATCTTCAGTTCACCTGCCCTTGGCGGGGCTTCGGTTGGCTTTGTCTGTAAGAGGTTGTTCGCTGCTGTAATCGCTGCTAGTGTTTCCCTGACTCCGCGGCGCCCTTCGTGATCGTGGCCCGATGGACTCACCGGATTCCATGATGGAACTGTATGTATCTTCTGCGTACGTTATCCTAAATATAGAGTTTAGATCTTCTCCGTGCGTTTCTCCTTGCAAGTGCTTCAGGATCTGATAGGAGTAAAAAAACTTCTTGTCACATTTATGTGTAACACATCAAATATCGTTCTCTGGTTATGTGGTTATTGTTCAATTTTATTCAGGAAATAAGGCACGCGTGATTCTACGACTATTTCTACTGAACATTTAGCAGTTTCAGCGTTTCACCATTTTCAGGGAAGGACTGAATTATACTCAGGGAGTAGTGATTAGGAAGCAAACCTGAACCATGGATGGACGCAGATGTGCTGATTGGCGCACGGCAGCGGCGGCACACTCGATCATTCGCATCATTATGTTTTCATCATAATCATCTCCAATATCCGGATCAACAAGGATATCAAAGTTGCCTTCCTCCGTAGCTTCGGAAAGCAAGGGTTTCGCCTGAAGAAGCATATTCAGAGGAAATGTTTTGTCAGTGTAAACATCAAAATTCCTCTCCAAACTACATTTATTGGAGTGAAGGAAATGTCTTAGATGTTAAGGCATTAATTTATCAAGAAGTTTGTTGTTAGAAACTGACCCAAGCGACTAACGTGCTATCCATGTAAGACTCAGATGACTGAACCGGCAGCCTTCCAGTTATCAGTTCCAAGAGGACGACACCAAAAGCAAAGACATCGGCTTTGTCAGTAAGTTTCCCGCTAGACAAAAACTCTGGAGCTATGTACCTGCAGAAAAGAGGATGTGCTAGCTATGAATATAATGAATATGGTAACACTTATCCTATAGATATTCATGTCCATAGATAAGAGGGAATGCTGAAGAAAAACTGACCCAAATGTGCCCATTATTCTTGTGGAAACGTGAGTGTGGTTTCCTGGTTGATACTTTGCTAGACCAAAATCTGCAACCTGCAAAGGATCAAGACATACTGAGTATAGTACTGTGCAATGGCATACTGTTTGCAATTCAAACTCGTCCTGTAAAAACCAGATCTTCTTGAAACGTTGAACAATATGTGCAGAGAGAGTACCTTGGGCTCAAAATCATGATCCAGCAGAATATTGGATGCCTTGACATCACGATGTATAATTTTAGGAGAACCTGAATAGTAAATGAAATTTCTCGTATTGTATCACAGTTCAGCACTAATATTAAATCGAATATAACACGAAATGGATGTGTAGAGCAGAACTAACAGTCATCGTGTAGATAGGCCAAACCCCTTGCGGACCCCACAGCGATTTTCCATCTTTGCTGCCAATCCAGAGGTGGCCCCTTGTTCCCTGCATATAAAGTTCAACATCAAGTCATCAACATGATCAGAGTAAAAACCAAGACCAAAAAACATTGACTAAACAGTCAACATGCATTTGACAGAAGAAGAAAAAAATGTAACATAGGCTGTATTTAGTTCACGCTAAAATTGGAAGTTTGGTTGAAATTGAAACGATATGACAGAAAAGTTAGAAGTTTATATGTGTAGGAAAGTTTTGATGCGATGGAAAAGTTAGAAGTTTAAAGAAATATTTTGGAACTAAACAACGGTGATATATTTTTTCCATTTTAAATGTAGATATAGGTTTACCGTGTAAATGCGTGTCGAGCGTCTTGTTGGGGACAAACTCGTAAACCAGCAGCCTCTCGTTGCCGGAGATGCAGAACCCCACGAGCGAGACGAGGTTCCTGTGGTGCACGCGTGTGATGATCTCCACCTCGGCGCGGAACTCGCGGTCGCCCTGCTTGCTCTCCGTCTTGAGCTTCTTGATCGCCACCTCGGTGCCATCCTGCAGCGTCCCCCTGTACACGCACCCGAAGCCGCCCTGCCCGATGACATTGTCGGGAGAGAACCCGTCCGTCGCGGCGGCCAGCTGGTCGTACGAGAGCGAGCCGCCGGTGGGCAGCTCGGTGAGGATGTCGATGGAGTGCGGGCGCTCGGAGCCGGCGTCGGAGAACGTGCCGCTGGTCTGCGGCGGCGTCGGGTGCTGGTGCTGCATGAAGTAGTGGTCCGACGGCGGTTGCTGGGCAACGAATGGCTGCGGCGGAAGGTCACCTGCAAGAACCAAGTGCGCGCGGTGAATATCTCCGACGACGACGACGACATGGCCGTACACGTTGGCGAACGTGACAAAATGTGCGCACCTTTGTAGTAGGGGTTGGGGTTGTATATTGGCGGTGGTAGCGGAAGCGGCTGGGACTGCCGCCGCCGCCTGCGCTGCCGCCGGCATCGCCGGATCCAAAGCGTGAGCACGCACAGAGCCAAAACCGCCCCGACGACGCCGGCCGCCACTATGATCCAGACCACCGCCGTAGAGCTCAAGCCCGAGCTCGAATCCTTCTGCGGTGCCGCGGGCGCCGGGTCGGAAGGCGGGGCCGTGAGCTGGGCCAAGGCACGGCGGACTCTCTGCCCGTCGTCGGAGGGGGCGACAGGTCCACCGGTGGTAAGCAGGGCCTTGGCGCGGCCGACCACGTCGCCAGCGACGGCGTAGAGCTTCGCGAAGGGTGACGGCTCTTCGGGAGGCACGTACTGAGGCGGCGTCGGCGGTGGCGGCGGGGGCACGAACGCCGCCGGCCGCGCCCTCTCGGCCGGCTTGGAATACCAGAAGCGCGCCCACATTTCGGCTACTGCATGTGCACAACAGCACAAGCATAACCCGGCACGCGCGAAACGGAGGCTTTTATAAGCTTCGGCCTCGCTGGGCTGGCTTTGCTGTTGTCTCGGCCTGGTTCTTAACCATGCGGCGCCTCGTGCCCCTGTTTCCGCGCGAAACAGAGTGCAAACGAGCTGCGCGCAAAAGCGAGATAGCCCACACGGTTTTGGACCTCGCCGCGGCAGAATTCCACTGGAGGCATCCACCGGTATGTAGTGTTGGTAACAATAACAGCAATTCGCATGGCAAATCGGTGGATCGGACGGCTGGAGACAGCAGCAAGGACCGGACTTGTTCTTGTTCTTGTTTAATGTGCTGGGCAGTAAGGGTGTACTATAACTGTATACGAGAATGAGCAGTTGTCGCTATCCAAAACAATGAGTTGGCGGTCAAATTTTTTAAGGTATTGAACGTGTAATGAGTAATCTGGTCACTCAATCGTGTGATGGTGAAAGTGCTAACGGGTCAAATTCAGTGATGGATGTCAGGGTTAAAATTCCATAAAATAACTAGATGGGCATTGTCAACCCAGCGAGTACTGCGAATTGATCAGATACAGGCATCCGTAGAAGCATGTGTTTATACGTTGTTCGATTGTTCGTGATATTCTTTTCAGTAGCCTATCGTTTTTGCAATATAATGGCTGAAGCAAAATTCCAGTAGGTAAAAACGAGGGGAAAATATGTGGGCCTTGAATTAGAGAAAGCCACCAAACTAGTCCTCCTCAACTAAAGCGATCCAACCCGTCCATTCACCATTTCTATCCTACGATCTAACATTCTCTTTCACCGTCAAAATAGTGATAGAATCAGTTGTATACACACCAGTAAAAAAATATTTTTCCAAATGGTCGGATCCTATTTATGCGTGTGGTTGAGCCCCTCGTCTGCCTAAAAATATTCATGAAAATCGCTATTTTTATGTGGGTGGTGCAACCGATTTTCGTGTGTGTCTGCTTATATCGTCTACACGCAAAAATAAAACCTAAAAAAAATAAAATTCCTAAAAATCAAAACCCTAGCTCCCATCTGTGCCCCGCTAGCGGCGGCGCGGATCCGGCCGTCGTAGGGCCGGCGCCCGTGGATCCAGTCATCGCGGGGTCGGTGGAGGCAGATCTATCCCCCGCCCGCCGCCTAAGGTTGCCGAGCCGGCTGCTGCCGTCTGAGGAAGCCGAGTCGCCCACCACTCCCGCTAAAGCACTCCACCACTGCCGGTTGTTGCGGGGCCACGCGATCCCGCCACCGTTTGCCGCCAAGTGCCCAAGGTAGTCTTGCCGGCCACCGCTCGCCGCCGACCAGTGAGAGAGAGGAGAGGAGGCGAGAGATAATGAGGAGGAAAGAAGTGAGAGAGAGATGGAAAGAAGACATGGATGATGAGTTTAAAAATTTCAAAGTGTTGAGAGGGAAAAGATGAGTTAAGTCAGACTTTTAGGCAAATCCTTAAGAGACTTGTCTAAAAAACAGGCTCATTTTTTTCATGGAGATATGTTATGGTCCGTCTGCTAAAATTGATTTTTGCATATGAACCTCTTAAGAAACTGATGCGAAAATACAAGTCGATTTTTTAAACGCGACCAGTTACGTCCACCTATAACCTAAAGGGCTCTATTAGTGACATATGTACTATCTTTTAAGCTTCGGTTGGATGAACCTAAATCTCGGCTATTTCAGAATTTATTAATCACAAATTTAAGAATTATTAAACTAGAGTCCATTCTATTTCTAGTTACAGGATTTATTTAGGGTTTAACACAAACTCTCATGATCTACGGTCACATCCACTAAGTTAGTACTCTCTCCGTACTCGTAAAGGAAGTCGTTTTGGACAGCGACATGGTCTCCAAAATACAACTTTAACTTCTTGTTTCTATAAAAATATTTATTAAAAAGTGATATATGTATACTTTTATGAAAGTATTTTTCAAGACAAATCTATTCATATAATTTTTACATTTTCAAACTCAACAACTTGAGAAATTCAACAACTTGAGAGTTATTCATGATTTATATTCCCAAGATTTAACTTAAACATTGTCCTAAACGACTTCCTTTACGAGTACAGAGGGAGTATAGATATAGATGTAACTTGAAAGGTGTTGTTTCCTTTTGCAAAAAAACAAAAATAAAAAAATATATATCTCCCATAAACTATTTTTCTTACGGTACTGTCATCTCATTGTTTCCTCTAAAAAGAGGTACTCCGTATTTCTTATTAGGTTAATTTCATCGATGCCATTGTAAATTGGTCTATTCAGAAAAATACCATTATAATTCGTCTATTTATAGTCGTGCCACTAGAATTTTACAAAATTAGAACCGTGCCACTGACAACATGTTTTCCATCCATCTCTCTTTTTTTTTCCGTCTTCTTCCATCTTTCTCCCGTCTCCTCTCACTCTGTGTCGTCCCTCTCACTCACGACGTGGAGGAGGTCGCCTCCGGCGCCGCGGCAGCGAAGGAGGAGGAGACAGGGGGGCGCCGCCCGCCGCCAGCCAACCACCGCGCCTCCCACCGTCGCCGCCACCGCTCGCCCGCCTCAGCTCCGCCGCCAGCCACAGCTCCACCCGGCGCCACCGCTCGCCAGCCCTTGCTCCCACCGTCGCACGCGCCATGCCGTCGCCAAATCCGCGGGGAGGAAAAGGCGGTGGAGGAGGAGGTGGAGCCGCCGCCTGCTCCCGGTTGCCTCCTCGTCGGCGGCGGGCGCCGCGTGAGGTCGTTGAGCTGGCAAAGACTGCTGCCGCCGCCGCCGCCGCTCGCCTGCCCCAGCTCCGCCGCCAGCCGTCGTGCCTCCCACCGTCGCACGCGCCACATCCGTGGGGAAGGAACGCGGTGGAGGAGGTGGAGCCACCACCCGCTCCCGATTGCCTCCTCGTCGGCGGTGGCGCCGCACGAGGTCGTTGAGCCGGCAAATCCCCGCCTGGTCCTTGAGCGCCTCCTCCGCACTCATGCTCACCATCACCACGAACGACGACGCCTTCTTGCTTAGCGACGAGCTCATCTTCACCTAACTTGGTCTTGGATGGATGATTCCTCGTAAGCAGATGCTGTGTTTCTTGGAGCTAGTAGATCCTGGACTTCGCGACGCAGCGGCTCGTCGGGGTCTCGCCGGCAATGCCGTGCCCGCCATCGATGACGACCACAACGTCGTCACCGAGCGCGTGGCCTCACGTTGTCATGGAGAGAGGATGGAGAAGATAGAAAGAGGGATGGAGTGGCATGCTTCCAAGTTTAGAAATTGAGTAAATTGCACCCACGGTGTATCAACTTGGCAGGTGGGTGTAATTTGGTGCAAGAACCTGAGAAATGAGCATTCTAGTACAACAACTTGGCAGATAGGTGCAATTTAATTAGTACAAGAATTTTATAAGTGATCGTATAAATGCAACAACTTGCAAGATATGTACGCTTTTCATACAATAAGTTAAAAAGTTATACGATAACTTAATTATTTGGAGTACTTTTTTTATACATATTCAATTTTTAAGTATTTATTTTGACAATTAATATGCTAGCGTGGATTTGTATATAAGCATATTTATATTTTTATCCTAATAACTAATAAGTCAATTAAATTGATGTAGAAATTATTATATTTCGGTTGAGATTTGGAAAGGTGAAAAAAAAAACAAAAATTCTTAAAGGTAATTGGATGTAAATTGCATGTGCAATATAATTCTTAAAAATTAAATTCAATATTATAAGGTAATATCCGTAGGATTGCTATGTAATGACATATTGACATCGCGGGAAAAACACACCTAGCATATGCTTAGCTAAGTTGATGCACCAAAATATTATATTGTCAAGTTCTTATACAAGAACGCACCCACTTGTCAAGTTGTTGCACTCTAACATTCAATTCTCAAGTTCTTGCACCATATCGCACCCACCTGCCAAGTTATTGTACCGTGGGTGCAATTTACTCTTAGAAATTTATAGTGACACCCAGCAGATAACTGAATAGTAGTGGTATATTTTTATCTAACAAGTACAATGACTTTATTAGATCAGACCCATATACCATTGCATAGAAGGGCAATGAACAGTACCCACAATAATATCCCACTACTGGAGATAACCGTGCTACGGCCAGTGACTTCTCAATGTTAGCATCAACCCATCGAGGGAAATAACAATTAATAGTATAGGTGTGTTCTCAGTTGCAGCCGTATTCAATATTTTCGTTTCTTTTATTTGTATATCATATAAGATCACCTTATATATCACTTAGCGATATAGATGATACAATAATATATATACCTTGCTAAATTATTTTAGAATTTTCATAATTATCTGGGTTGTAGATGCAAAACGAAAGTATATGCCCTCAAGGGCTTACTTTTTTTCCCTACCCACTTTCAATTATTTCTATTCAAATTTCATGAAACAATATGCTCCCTATATATAGTAGTTGTTTGGTACAGCTCATCCCCGAGAGTCTTGCACCGTAAAAGTGAAGTAATGCCAAACAATTTAAAAATCCTGGATAATTTAAATAGAGTTGTCGCTCCAATCCTGAAAATAACACTACAAGTGTGGAATGGTATTCACACAGCTACTTAGCTCCATTCCGCTCTTAGAGTAAGAGCTATATCAAACGGACCCATACTCTTATATAGAGTGGAGACGTCGAGTTCTTCCCTTTATACGAGTTTTAAAAAACACTCACAAAATTGCATATCATTGTATTAAGCGAAGAGTTTAGATACGAGGCTTATCCTCTAAAGGAAGAGTCATCTCAAAATGATTACAAGGCAATATCTCACAACATTGCATGTCATCCAAATGGTTATGAAGAATATTTTTTTTAAAAAAATAATAATATAGATTAATATATGATAGACCACTTCACAAACATATAAGTTAAAATTCAATTTCTACAAGATAGAAAAAGAAAACTATGGATAGTTAACATATATTAACGGTGGAATTTGTTTTCTTCGTTGCAATCTATAGAAGTTAAATTTGATGTTGCATGTTTGTGGGGTGGTTTATCACATATTTAACTATCTTGTTATTTTTTTTTAAAAAAAGTATGACCATTTAGATTATATGCCAACAACGTAGGGAATATTCCCTCGAGAGTTTAGAATAGTTTACTTATATCGGTATGTTAATTGTGACAATATATTCCTTAGTTGGTTAACTAATACTATATCAATCGGAGCACAAGTTTACCTAGAACATACTCCTAAATTAAAAGCTCATTCGAAATGCAAGGTTGAAAAAAAACACATAAATGAGAAAAATATAGAAATATGATAGAAATACACGTGTAAAACATAGGATTTGAAAATACATGAATGGATATCTAGATGAACCAGGGGAAAACACAGGAAACAATGGTACGTGCAAAGCTAATTAGAGAGTTAACCATAGTATTATCCTAAAGAACAACAGTTATTAATAATGAAAAGGAGAAGCCTGATGATGCTTAAGGCTTGCATTAGTGGTATCATGGCTTCATTTGCCTCGATCCTACGCAATGGGAGCGGAAACAAAGAGGCTGGACTGGATTCTTTTTCCATACAGTTTTCCTACGAAATTAACACCGTAGGAAAGTTTCCACCATTTTTTACCTAAGTAAAGAATCCTCCATTCCGAATGCATAAACAGTACCATTTCCTATAAGAATCGGAATCCTGTGTGTTTTCCTCCATGAATCTCTCGATCCGAACAAGCCCTACTGTGAGTTTCTTTTAAGATATCTCTGAGGTTAGAGGCCCATTTTATTGTGAATTAGATGCAGTAGGACATCAATTAGGTAAGGAACAGAGATATTAATCCGGACTCTGGAGTCCCTGTCCTACACTTGGCGAGACGAGAAAGGTGACAAGAAAAAAAATATCGTCGTCGGAGATGCTCCATGGCGTCAGCCGCAACGTCGCTGCCATGGCGAACGTCTTCCCTGACGCCGACGGCAAGAACGAGCGGTGCTGCTGGCTCAAGCGCTCTCTGTGCGCGCTTGTGCTCTTCTCCGCCTCCTACTTCGCTTACTTCTCGTTCTTCTCCGGGAACAACGTCGTCCGCGACCTCCGGCAATGTCCATTCTGCGAGCCGCCTCCTCCATCTCCGCCCGTCGTCGCCGGCGCCGCCGCTCGCTCGCCGACCACCCTTGCGCACATCGTCTTCGTCATCGGCGCGTCCAACGCCACCTGGGCCAAGCGCCGGGTGTACACAGGCCTGTGGTGGCGCCCAGGGGCAATGCGGGGCCACGTCTGGCTCGACGACGAGCCCTCCGGCCAGTGGCGTCCGTCCTGGCCACCGTACCGCGTGCTGAGGCCGGACGAGGCGCGGTTCGGCAAGGAGCACGCGCCGCGGCGCGGATGGCGCGGGCGGTGGCGGAGGCGTTCCAGGCGGCCGAGGCGGGGCGCGGGAGGGGCGGCGAGGTGCGGTGGCTGGTGATGGCGACGACGACACGGTGTTCTTCCCGGAGAACCTGGTGGCCGTGCTGGACAAGTACGACCACCGGGAGATGTACTACGTCGGTCCACCTCCGAGAGCGTGGGCCAGAACGTGGTGCACTCGTACAGCATGGCGTTCGGCGCGGGCGCTACGCCATAAGCTACCCGGCCCGCGGCGGCGCTCGCCGGGATCATGGACGGGTGCCTCGACCGCTACAACGAGTTCTACGGCAGCGACCACCGCGTGCAGGCCTGCCTCGCCGAGCTCGGCGTGCCGCTCACCACGGAGCCAGGCTTCCACCAGGTAGCCACTTCCCTGCATCTGAGCCGTCAATCTAATTCTCCTAAATGAATCTGAGCCGTCCGTCAATCGTATTAACTCGGCAATTAAACAGTGGGTTCACCTCACGTTCGCTGTTGCGCATCCGCCCACCTTGCCATTTGTTGAGATTTGAGAGATAAGTTTGTCGTTGCCGAAAAAATCCCGAGAGAAGAAAATGAAACGTGAGCTTCTGGTTTTCCCAAATCCAAGCGGTGGTATGTTCATGTCAGTTTTGCTGGCAAAGCGAACGTGTCAGGACGATCTTTGCTTCTTACCCAGCTCATGATGCTCATATCATAGGGATGAGACTCAAAATGGCTCTGGTATGGTAGATGTGAGGACACTGTGCACTATTCCCTCCGTTTCACAATGTAAGTCATTCTAGCATTTCCCACATTCATATAGATGTTAATGAATCTAAATATATATAGATGTCTAGATTCATTAACATCTATATGAATGTGAGAAATGCTAAAATGTCTTACATTGTGAAACGAAGGAGTAGTAAATTACACACAGATAAATGGCGTGAACAGAAACTGGACCACAAAGAATTGTACTAGTGCTTAAGAACAAACGCAATTCACCAATTCACCCTCTTCGCATCTCTGTGTGTTGTTACGTGCAACTTGGCAGCTGGACCTGAAGGGCCATGGGTACGGGCTGCTCGCGGCCGCACCGGTCGCGCCGCTGGTGTCGCTGCACCACCTCGACCGGCTCACAACCCATCTCCCCCAACTGGCTCAAGCGGCTGCACGCCGTCCGGTCCCTCGTCGGCGCGTCACGCGCACGACCCGTCGCGCACGCTGCAGCAGGCCATCTGCTACCACCACGACGCTCGCGGGCGCGTCGCCGCCGCCGCCGCCGCCGGCGGCGGTTCACCCTGTCCGTGTCCGTCTCCTGGGGGTACATGGTCCACCTCTACCCGCCGCCGTCCCGCCGCACGAGCTGCAGACGCCGCTGCGCACCTTCCGCGCGTGGTCGGGCTCGCCGGCGGGGCCGTTCACGGTGAACACGCGGCCGGAGGCCACGCCGAACGCGACGGCGCTGCCGTGCCACCGGAAGCCCATAATGTTCTACCTTGACCACGTCACGGCGATGTCGACGTCGACCACGAACTGGACCTTGACGGAGTACGTGCCGGAGGTGTTGTCCGGCGAACGCTGCAACGCCACCGGCTTCGACGCGGCCACCAAGGTGCAGATGATCCAGGTGATCGCGCTTAAGATGGACCCTGCCATTTGGAAACGGGTACGTATACACGCACAAATAGCAGTCTGATTCGTATTCCCTGAAAAAAAACGTCACAAGCAAGCTCCTTTAACTTGTGATTAAAAGTTAGATTGATATTGTGATGCTTACTTTGTTTGCTTGTTCACGTTTCGGCATTGATAACTTGATTGGGATTGGACAAGGCACCACGGAGACAATGCTGCAAGGTGCAGAACGCAAATGAAGGGGACAAGTTGATCGTCAAAATACACGAGTGTAAGCCTGACGAGGCAACAACTTCAGTATAGACAAATGAGAGGTCGCGCGCGCGTGCGTGACTTGGTTAATTGTGATGAAGTAAAAAAAAAAAACAGTTTTCCCTGAAAGAACGGGAAGAAAGATTTTGTTTGGTTTCATTTGTAGACATAGCTTCATTCCTTCATGTGTGTGGGATACATTGATTGTACTAATGTACTTTTATCTGACTGCATTGTTAATCGATAAAGAGATATCAAGCTATATATTTCTTTTGTGTTTTGCCAATGCGGCAGATAAAGGGGCTTTTAACTATTTGCCACTTTTAGATTTGGCAATTAACTATTTGCCCAATAGTTAATTGCCAAATCTAAAAGTGGCGTATAGTTCAATATCTCGCAGATAAATACTACTACTATCATTCTGGACTTACATGTCAGCGTACTTCAGACTTCTTGCGGTTTTGCGGTGTTGAGAGCAAATAGAGAGGCTATAAGAATACTGAATATTGAGGTGGATGAGAAAACAGATGAGAAGCAGACTGTAAGTTTACAGCCGGCTTAGGTACGGGAACCCAAAAAAATCTGTGAGACAGACAGGTGGACCATATATTTATAATGAAAAGTTAACCGCTACATGAGCGAGCTAAGAGATAGGCTATAAAGATCTATACAGTAAGCAGTTGGCTGTATTATTATCATTGCTCTAAGTTGGTGTTGACAACCTTATCTACAAACTTTTATACTGCTTATGATTGCTGAAATAACCGGGATGTTCTTCTGAAAAAAGATGCAGCTGTCGCCTTGCTGGTCTCTGAGACAGCTTAGTACTCTAATAGGAAAAAAAGTACGAGTTACCCCTCATGAACTATTGCAGCAGTACGAATTACACCCTCCCCCGAACCACAAAACCAGACATATTAAACCTCAAACTATTGAAACCAGACAAATTACCCCCTCACTCAATCTGGAGCGGTTTTGATCCTATGTGACATACACGTGGCGCCGACGTGAAAATCCAATCAACAAAAAATAAAATAAAAAAATATAGGGCCCACAAGAAAATTCATTGGCGTTGGAACTCGGCTGGGCGAGCGGCGGCGGGCGCCGACGGGCGCGGCTGGGCGAGCAGCACGGAGGGGGAAATCGTTCGGCGGCAAGTGGAGAGCGGCGACGGGCGCGGTTGGGCGAGCGGTGGTAGGAACGGCTCGGGAAGGCG
>CM020188.1:17493338-17580247 GCA_009805545.1 Oryza longistaminata | reverse complement strand
CTTTTTTAAGTAACTAATTTATAAAAAAACATCAGCAATATAATTCCAACACTAAAACAAATATCAAATATATCCAAATGAGTTAAGAATTCATATAACTAATTTGATATGGTGGATGTTGTTTAAATGCTATCTATGAAAAAAGTCAAATCAACCTTATAATAAAAATGGTTAGAGTATGCAATTACCTATTTTACTTTGTTGTGACATGTATTATAGTTAAATTAAAATGTAGTTTAAGTATGGAACTGTTGCATAGTTTCTGATAATTTTTTTTTAACAATGGACGAATGATGGTCAAGCAATCAACTGCGTCATATGATCGGGAAGTAATTATTTAGGCCTACTTAAACTTCATGGTTTTCCTTTTTTTTTTTTTTTACTTATTGAATAACCTCCCTCCGTCCCATTTGAAGTACGGTTGTGGGTTTCCGTATCCAACGTTTGATCGTCTGTCTTACTTAAAAATTTTATAAAAAAAAGTTTTTTAAAAAGATAAGTCATGCATAAAGTATTATTTATATTTTATCATCTAACAAAAATAAAAATACTAATCATTAAAAAATTCAAATAAGACGATTAGACACAACTGCATTTAAAATGGAACGGTAGGAGTGGTAGGAGTAGCTAGTATAGTAAACACACAAAGAGGAGTTGAGTGACTAATATTTGTGTGATTGAATGTGTTATTTTTTTATCGAACACGGAAAGCAGCGTATCATTGATAAGAAAAAGATGTGTGAGCCCCCTTAAATCCCATCCATTATTGATTTTTGTTTACATTTGTGCCAGAAGACAAAGATACGACCTCGACCTGAATAGTTCACTGTTTGCGTCCAGCACGAGGACAAGAAGGAAAAAAAAGTCCTTTGCCCTGTGACTGAACGCGTATAGTTGTGCAAGCTGTAGGCGATGCTTTGCATGTCCATTTTCTGCTCCCTTTAAATAGAGACTTCCTCAACCTCACTTCATTTTCGGCGTGCACTTTCTCAACCTCACTTCTTCATTTTCTGCATACACACTTTTTAAACTGTTAAATAGTGTGTTTTTTTACAAAAAGTTTCTACAGACAAATTATTTTTTAAAAAATCATATTAATTTTGTTTCATATTTTTAGCTAATACTTAGGGCCATTTTGGTTTGATACCAAAATGTTGCCATACCAATGTTTTGGTAGTTTAAATAGTAAATGTGATGATTTGGTTTAAAGCCAAATATTTGGTAATGCCTATACTCAATTTGGCACAATTCTAGAATGTTCTTCACCATAATTTGAAATTTGACTCTCAATTGGCATCAATCCAAAGACACTCATTTACAATTCTACCCTACCAAAATATTGGTAGTGCCAAAACTTGCCTAGAGTTTGGCACTACCAATATATTGGTAGGGTACTAAACCAAACAAGCCCTTAATTAATCCTACACTAATGAACTGTTTTGTTTTGTGTGCTAGGAAGGAAGGTTCCTAACCTTAGCTAACAAACACAACCTTTCAGTAAGCATGCTGTAGAATCTTGATGCTGGTGCCTTTAACCGATGATGAAGGTCGATGATGCATCTTTTGGAAATATATTATGGCACAATGCCCCCTCTTCACATTAACTAGGATATTCATCCCAATATATCTTACTTTTCTCTAAGAACTTCCTATGAAATACGAGAGATTTTCCCCAAGTTTCTGAAAAGACAGAAAGAGCATTAGGGCAAATTATTTTTTCAAACAAAGTATCATCAACCTTCACCAGTTACCAACAGGAACTTTCAAGAAATTCTTTTTCCTAAAGTAAGCTTTATCGGGGTTCCAACGATAAAAGAACATTGATCCTCACCTGACTTTGAGCCCCGTGTAAGGCTCGGTTCTTTTTCTCAACTCCAAACTTTAACTTTCTTGATTTCAGTTTACAGGCTTTTCGAATGGTTAAATGATGTGTTTTTGATAAAAATCCCAGCTGAAACTTAGCCGACGTACGAACATGTTGGGGAATATAACACAAAATAAACCCAAATAAGCCAATGGGGAATACGACTTGTTCGGTTATTCTCAACTCTGAAGAAAGACAAACCAAAAACACATTGCTCAAATATGTTGGGTTATTTAATAGCCACAAAGTTGCTCGAGTTTATTTCACTTAACGAAATTGTTACAGGCAGTATATTAGTGCGTAATGATCCGACAAGGTCCTAAAATAGGCAAATAATCGAATAAGCTAAGTGGTAATACTGCTACTATTGTGCAGTACAACAAATGCAACCGATGGAAAATTCACCAACCAACGAAAAGCCAAATGCACGGGAAAACAATACTTGATCTATTCATATGACTATGACAGTAAGTTACGACCATAAGCAACAAAAGACTGCAAACAGAAAAACAAACGAGAACAATCTTACAAAAGAAAATGAAAGAACACCGGTGCTAAAAATAAAAGTAAAAGTTTGCAGATAAATAATATTGCATAAAATCCATAAAAAAATATTCATGAAATAACAACAGCAACTCTTCAAAAACGACGTGACTAGTTGACAAAGAAATTGGATTAAATAAAGTAACAAAACCTACACCAAAATAAGAATATAAGATCAAATTCGTCATGTGAATTCGGAAAAGCGGGATGCTGTATCCAACCGATGAGCAATAAATATCTGCCCGTATGCCATCTTATGACATTGCATACTGCAAGCAATAATTGTGCTCAAAGATTACTCCTGCACACTTATCAAATTTGCTTTATGCAAACAATGGAGCATTATCTTTACAGGTAAAACATGAAATGTGAGTAGATTCGCAACTCAAATATAACGATTTGCTCCATGCTGGAACCGCAAAATAAGAGGGCAAGATGAAGTGTTCTCTCAACAGTACAAAACATTTGCTTATGGGCGTTCCGTCTGGTCTCAACGACAGTGCACCCTAAGCAAGCATCAGAGAAATACATACATATTTTCATTACTTGATCAGAACCAAGTCATGAAGGGAGTAACACAAACCTCAAGCCAAGAATCAGTAACTTTAAACAGGAGTACTCTGATACTATTCACAACATCAAAGAGGTTACCAACTTGGTTGTTGTTGAGGTGTGGATTAAATCACCCTGAGGAACATAAAAAGCTTGTGCACATGGTGCTAATCTGCCAATAATCCAGATTTAAATTAACAAAGCGGCTCATTTTAAATTAAGGTGCACACTGAAAAAAAAATGAACATGTTACCATTCTAAAAGCAAACCTCATAGCACCAGTAACACTTCCTCAATCGTCATTGCAAGACATGATTACTAATTCACCTTATCTAAAGCTTTTCCATAATCTTCAGTACACATCCAATACCAGGTTTTCAATACAATAATCATCTACGGAGTACTAACTAGCCCAATTTGCACAATTAATTCATGTAGTATATAAATACAATAAATAATTTAACTATGTATTTTTCGGTTATATTTTTTAAAAACAAATTGCTCCTAGTAATTCATCTGACAGATACTACAACAGCAGATTATGAGAAATATATTGTCACTAATTGAGATTAATGTTAAGAACAACTGGGAGCACAAGATAACATAAATATTTCCTTCTCAGTATTATGGTTGTACAGACTTATAAAAGCAAACATTACCAGATAACTAGCAGCTAAGCCTGAATACAGCTGCATCAAGCAAACAGCTCAGGAATCCTCAATTACTCAGGTCAACTGCCACGTAAACATACAGAACATTAAATAGGAGTCATATAAGCACACTTCCAGAACATGATATAAGCAAAAGAAAAGTTTTTAAAAGATGTAAATGCATAGCAAGAGATTCCTCAGCCTAGTGGTTGATGGCTTTCTTTGCTCTAAGAGATTCCAGAGCCTTCTCGCGAAGCTCAATTTCAAGTTTCTGCTGATCCGATTCGTCTCTTCCATTATATGAACCTTTCTTCCTAGCATCAGCATCTGAGTCAGATTCACGATCCTTCTCAAGATCTGAAGCCATATCAACAGTTTCAGCATGCTTCAGTTTTAGTTTGCTGGCCTGACGGTCTGCCTTTCTACGGTGCCGCTCTTCACGTCTGCGCCGTCTTTCCTCTTTTCGCAACCTCTTCTCTTCCTTTCTCCTTCTCTTGGACTCTTTGTCATCTGACTCCGAATTAGATTCATCAGAACTGTCATCATAACGTCTCTTATGCTTACGGCTCTTTTTATGCTTTCGCTTCTCAGAATGGGATCTATGTTTCCCTGATTCTTCTGAACCTGAACTGCCAGAATCAATGTTGTTATTACCGTGTGCTTTTCTCTTGTCTTTTCGAAAAGGACTTCCATCTTCTGACTCAGAATCATCATCGATTTTAGCAGGATACTTCTTAGAAGCCATACCATCACGTAAACCCTTTATTGCATCCTCACTGTTCATGCCATCCTTTGAATAAGAGTTGTGCATTCCAACTCTACTAGGAGTGTGCTGTTTCTGTTGGGAATCATCAGGAGAATCAACCGTGTGTTTCATTCTTCTACCATCACGCTCATCTTCTGATGACTCTGACAGTTGATTGTTCTGTTTCCTCCTTGTCTCCTTGCCACTAGAACAGAAAACAGTGTCATGCTAGCTGAGGAAAAAGAAATGGTGCTTCTGACAGTTATAGCTAGATGATACAAAATGAACAGAGTAGGTATTGGTAATTGGTCTATTAGTTGACATTACAGTCATTAGGTTCTCAATCTGTCTGTAACAATTGACACCACTACCATTTTAGTGTGTACTTTGGTAAGTAAAAACAATCAGCTAAGTGCTTTCCTACCAAGATTTAAAATGGCAAGTCCAGTATGCATCCATGGACTTTGTCTAGAAATAACCAGTACATGAATAAGAAAAGAGAAACACACTGAAGTGCTCCAGGCAAATAGGAAAAGTGCTACCTCATGAACAGTGCTAAGAAAAAATGCTCATACCAAGAAAAAAAAATGAAAGGGGGGAAAATAAAGAAAACTAAGAAGCAATTTCATTTGACAACCAAAATGCAGCAAAGAAGCTTACCTATGTTGTGATCTAGATGGAGATTTTTCTCCAGGGCTCAAATCATCATGTGCTTTCTTTAGTTCCAGATCTGCTGAGAAATCCTTAATTTTTCTGCGTGATGAATTTGCTTTTCGTGCATTCTCTCTGAACATAAACAAAGAACTGTTTATATCAACAATAAGAAACTCAAACAACCCTTTTGAAAGAAGGGATAGGTAGAATGGAGACTACCTTGCACGACTGCCCTCCTCTTCTCCACTGCTATCTGTTCTGACCTGACTGGGCAAGTGCTTATCAGTGCCCTTCAAAGAACTGCCAAAAAAGATGGCCAAGCCTTCAGTATGCACATTTAATCACAAATATGTGGAAAAGAAATGAAAGAAAAAAACAAATCGATACGGACGAGTAGATACCTATCGCGTGTCGAGTTCCTTTCTGGCTTGTTTGGAGAATTCAAGGATTTTGTCAGCTTACGATGCTCAGAATCCGATGAAAGATGGCCACTCACTTCTGTATCATTCCTATTGTCATCGTGTGATCTTTCTTTGTTCCTGATGTAATAGAAGTAAGAGAACAGCTTTTCTGAATGATTGTACTGAAAGACAAACAAAATATGCCATGCACATTACCTTTGAAGCACACCTACATCGTTACTGGAGGGAACGCCGTTTGTTCCTTTTTCAATGTCTCTACTCAAGCTCCTGCGAGAATGGATTGGGCTCCTATCGTGTGGACTGGTACTCCTTTTAAACATCAGCATAAATAATCAAATCAGAAAATAATTACATGCAGGAAGACTACAATAGGCGCACAGCAAATTCAATGGCTCGGTACCTCCTTCGTTGTGGAGAGGGCCGACGGTTTGCAGAACGACTTCTGGGTGAAATTGGCGATCTCCTAGGGCGTTTTGGTGACCTCAACCGTGGAGAGCCTCGAGGAGAGGGGGATCTCCGTCTTCCTGGAGATCGTGACCTTGGCCTGCGTCTACCCGGAGATGGAGACCGTGGCCTACGTCTTCCTGGTGAAGGGGACCGTGGCCTACGTCTTCCTGGTGAAGGGGACCGTGGCCTACGTCGTCCGGGTGAAGGGGACCGTGGCCTACGTCGTCCGGGTGAAGGGGACCGAGGCCTACGTCTTCCTGGAGATGGAGACCAATGCCTGTCTAGAGATGACCTGCGCCGAGGAGATCTATGACGTGCAGGAGATGGTGATCTTGGTGCACGACCTGGAGACCGGCGATGGTGTGGAGATGGTGATCTCCGACGACCAAAAGGAGATTTCCTGCGAATATGAGATCTACGATGAGGTGACGGAGATCGATGTCTTGGTACTGAAGGTGATCTTCTGGAATACGGTGATCTCCGCCTCGACATCGAAGGGGTACTTCTTGGAGAACGCTTTCGTGGAGAAAAAGAACGCCTAGGTGAAACTGAGCGCCTTGAAGATCGTTGCTGTCTCCCAAAAGAAATGGAATTCCTGGAAGGAGATGGAGAACGCCTCCTAGGAGAAATAGATCGCCGCCTACCGCGAGGCGACAAGGAGATGCTCCTGGACCTACGGCTTTCCCTGAAATGAGAAGTCCAATAACATTGCCATCACAAATTTGTTTTGGTGGAATCATCTTCTTGCCATGTACATGTGTAACCAGAACAACAGTCAAGTGAGGTCATGGATGAATTACAGGCTCTTGATACAGTGTTCGGGGTCCAAAAAGTTTAGTCCTAATTTGCTGCTTAAAAAAAGTGAGTGCAAGAAAGAGTGTTGATTATTTTTCTATCAAGGGTTTGCCAGCCTTAGAATTTCAATTTTGATTTGTCATAAAAAGATTCAACAAAAAGAAATGCTAAAAAAACAGCTGGTCGTTTAGGGTCAAAAACAAAATCACCAATGATTTGTGATCAGGGAACCTTAAAAATGACAGACCAAAATGAAAGAATTGTGCACAAAAAGTTTCAAATTACTGTAACTTCAAGTGTTCCATAAACGAGAAAAATACTAACTTTAGAATCATGTTAAATCCAGAAAATCTTTATGAGCATATTCTAAAATTCAAATACAACGAAGAACAAACAACGGATCAAACTTAATGCAGAAAATAATGACAAGCTAAACATACGTATGACTGGAAAATCTTTAAAATGGAAAATAAAGGCACTCCGTAACAGAAAAAGTGGAATCCAAGATGTGGTTGTTCTCCGAGAATTTGATCTGATGTCACGGATTTAAAGGTAGTTCCAGTTTAAGAAGGTAGAACTAACCGGCTCTTTGTTCTTGAGCTATGCTTAGAATCCAGTTCTTTTTCCTCCTCAGCATCAGCACGATCAGGACCCAATCTAGAATTACCGGCATCCCCGTCCTACAGCAGTTTTGAGGTAAAGAACGATATGAACCCAAATAATCGGAGAAGCTATCTGAATGTCATCAGAAACACAAGAGGTTACAAGACAACCCGAAAATTAACAGCATAACAAAATTGGTCAGAATGAATTAGCTCACCATCAATTTTTGTTTCTCTAGTTCTTGCTCCCTTCCATCTTTCTCCCGTTTCTTCTGGATCTCCTGAGCAATTCTACTTTCCTCTGCCTGCGCATAAGCCCAGGGAAGTTAATGGGTAAGCATCCCCTTTAATGAAATTAAGCCGCAATGAAGCATAAAGATAGTAACAACACCATGAGGTATAAAGTTTCCAGTTTCACAGGATAAACGGATAAATCCTAAAGGCTACAAGAAATTTTGCTGTTTCCATAAATCACATATAAAAAGTTATCAAAAACAAATAGGACCTGTAAGAACAAAAATAATAATTATATGCCACAAATAGGATCAATTATTATTCCATATTCCGTGACAAAGAAAAACAGAAAGGGTAATTTAAAACTTCTAGCTTGCATTCTCTCCCTCGAGTTCTTACCAAAAAAACTTTCATTGTTTTTGGTAAGTCATATGGATTCATCAAAAACAGATGATCTAAAACATGCACCCAAATATAGCGATAATGCAGTATATACTTATGTTAACCTTTTTCTGCTGAATCTCAGCTTCCTTTGCATCTAAAAACTGTTGGGGCACCCCACTAGCATTCTGTTGTGCACTGAGTAGGAGGCTCCACAGCTCCTTCATGAACTTCACTGTGTTCTTCTCCATGAATCCTGTCAGCTGTATCTGTATCTTCTTTCCATCCGCCTCCTGCCAAACAAACAGAAATTGAAACCAAAACTGTATTAGCCCCACCTTCTAATATCTTGTACAGAAACCCACAAACGTTAAGCACTAAACAAACACAAAGCATAATTACTGGTTTCTTGAGTTTTGGTTTTGACCAAAAACTAGCCTAGAGCAGACAAAAAAAATATCAACAACATGCCAAAAATATGACTGCCGAAAGAATATGCTATCTAACCATAATTAACGGTACACACGACGCTGGTATTGTTTAACAGATTTGGGAAAAGTATCCAATAATAATCGAAGTTCCCTACATTTTACCCAAAAAGACCGTTGTCAGGTTTTCAATTTAGTTCCTGAACTCCATGTATGATTTCAGTATAAATACTGAACTACCATGTATTTGGTTTTCTGTCATGTTCAGACATACCCTCATGTATGAGGTTTAGCAATTCAACGAACCTATCTTCGTCAAATTCAAAAGCAGCCTACAATGTACCACGCGCATAGTTCAACAAGGGCGTAACAAACCAATCACCATTGCTCAAGTCAAATAAACAATATGTTTAAAAGCCTCACCTTCTCTTCGAGGAGGCCGTAGATGAAGTTGATGAGCACTTCGTCCTCGAACCCTAGGAGCTCGGTGACACGGGTCGCGATCCATGGTTTCATCACATCCATCTTCACCTTAGTCATGTCCACCTGTCACCAACCCAACAGAGAGAAAACCATAATTTAGTAATGTCACATGCTTTTTTCTACCGTACGGAGCGAGTAACTTTTAATAATACTAATCAGATATATTTTTATAGCTCAAAGCATAAAAGTATAGATAATATGGAATTGGATTATTAGTTTGAGAAAGAAAAAAAGTACGTAAAACCATAATTTAGTAATGTCACATGCTTTTTTCTACCGTACGGAGCGAGTAACTTTTAATAATACTAATCAGATATATTTTTATAGCTCAAAGCATAAAAGTATAGATAATATGGAATTGGATTATTAGTTTGAGAAAGAAAAAAAGTACGTAAAACCATAATTTAGTAATGTCACATGCTTTTTTCTACCGTACGGAGCGAGTAACTTTTAATAATACTAATCAGATATATTTTTATAGCTCAAAGCATAAAAGTATAGATAATATGGAATTGGATTATTAGTTTGAGAAAGAAAAAAAGTACGTAAAACCATAATTTAGTAATGTCACATGCTTTTTTCTACCGTACGGAGCGAGTAACTTTTAATAATACTAATCAGATATATTTTTATAGCTCAAAGCATAAAAGTATAGATAATATGGAATTGGATTATTAGTTTGAGAAAGAAAAAAAGTACGTAAAACCATAATTTAGTAATGTCACATGCTTTTTTCTACCGTACGGAGCGAGTAACTTTTAATAATACTAATCAGATATATTTTTATAGCTCAAAGCATAAAAGCATAGATAATATGGAATTGGATTATTAGTTTGGGAAAGAAAAAAAGAAAAAAAGTACGTACCTATTTTTGGGAGGGGCTGCTATGTACGGACGTACATACGTGCAGCGATGTACATTCTATATTGTGGAAAAAATAAATGGTAAATTTTCAATATGGATCTAATGGTGGAAAATAATGGGCCCACCAGATTTAATGAAAACCGATGGCCGGATGTTTTGATTTTCTATAGCGCCATGTGGCGACCTGAGAGCGTTTGTAGGGGTGCTATGTGGCGGCTTGAGAGCGTTTCTAGGAAGTTTAATGGACTTTTAGTATATAATAGATATTTCGATCCAACTCTTAAAAGTGATACGGTATCTTCAAAATAGTACTCCCTCCGTTTTATAACCAAGTTATAAGACGTTTTGACTTTGATTAAAACCAAACTATTTTAAATTTATCTAAGTTTATAAACAAATATAGTAATATTTATAATACTAAATTAGTTTCATCTAATCAATAGTTGAATATATTTTTATAATAAATTTGTTTGAAAATGTTACTACTTTTTTTCTACAAACTTGGTCAAACTTAAAGCAGTTTGACTTTGACTAAAGTCAAAACGTCTTATAATCTGAAACGGAGGGAGTAGTATTTTATTGAGTAAATTTCACTAAACTATAGGTGCTTTGATCAAATTATTAGAAAACTACAAATTTAACATGATGCATCGCAAAACTACAGATTTAACACTAAATTCATCACAAAACTACAAATTTAAGGTGAAACGTTACAAAACTACGTATTTAGTAACAAAGTTATCACAAAACTACAGGTTTAATGATAATTTAATCACAAAACTTGAACAATTATAAGTCCAACATAACATTAGTTCTAAGAATTTAAACCCTAAAATATGTAGTTTTGTGATAATTTTATTATTGAATTTGTAGTTTTGCGATACTTAGCCTTAAACATGTAGTTTTGTGATAAATTTATTATTAAATTTGTAGTTATGTGCTATATCATTTAAAATATGTAGTTTTTTTATAATTTGATCAAAGTATCTGTAGTTTTGTGAAATTTACTCTATTTTATTTTTCATTTTATCAGTTTTTAGAACACATGAAAAACTGATTGTGTTATACTTTCTATGGTTTTTTTTACATGAAACTTTCTATGGTTTATTTAGGAGATTTCCCATATTCTTATAGAAATATGTTCTATAAATCATCTTATAGAAATTTAATACGTAGTATTTGGGTAAAACAAAAAAAAATCTAAATATTTTGTCTTCTCTCTTCACAATGTTTTACAACTTCTTCTTCTGAAAAATGGGTGTGTCCTTGAAGCGCTTGCAAGTTAAGCCACATATGTGATGTAAAATTCATACATTTAGTACTTCAAACAATATATTTTATAGCCTCTTAACAGTATTTTAATTTTCGGTGTAGCATGTATAATACATTAAAGTGAGATTTGTTTTAACATAAACACTCAGAAACCCTAGTATTCCTTTTTTTTCTCTATCCATATTATTTAGGGTGTCTTTTGTTGTAATACCATAATTGAACAAAAATGGTTCTATCACTTAACAAATCTGCGATAAAATATGTGGCAATGTTTGTTTATATATTGTCAAATATCATTATTTTTCAATTGTTCATTATCTTTTTACTCCTAGTGTTCTTTATTTTTCATATATTCACTTGTTTCTCCCATAATGGTAGTATTTTTTTTACAAAAAATAATATGTTGCTTTTTTTTCTAGCGACACAAAATGTGCAAATCCCCGCGTGCAGAACGCGAAGGGCGAGAATGGCACCGGCGACCAGGGCTATCGCCAAGTGGACTGTGCATGCATTTGGCTTAATTTATTTTTGTTTTTCTAGATAATGGATTTTCATTAATCCGACCTCTATATTCACGAGGGTTATAACCAGAATGATACAAGAACGCTTAGACTCACACCTCATTAAAGAGGAGAACATACACACACAAAAAGACGATCTCGACACATCCCTATTTCTTGACATCCTCTATTGAAACGATTATATTCGATGAGTTGAGGTCGTGTAGCTTGTGCGTTGTAGCTACAAAACTCCGCTGGTGTCATCTTCATCCGCTTCAAGTGAGTTGATGCCACGCTCCGCTAGTAAGCCCACCTCATCCGTCATCATCCAATCAGAACTAGCCAACCAGACGCGAGCCAAAGGATCCGCTTCCGCTTCA
Organism: Oryza longistaminata; assembly: GCA_009805545.1. Taxonomy (NCBI): domain Eukaryota; kingdom Viridiplantae; phylum Streptophyta; class Magnoliopsida; order Poales; family Poaceae; genus Oryza; species Oryza longistaminata. The sequence goes on along the minus strand of CM020188.1, from coordinate 17,568,431 downwards.
CCGGATTCCTAGGCCTCCGCCACCCATAGGGCTGCCACCGATGTCGAAATCCACCTCTGCCTCTCAAACACCCAGGCCTCCGCCGCCAGCGGGATCTGCCTTCATCTGATCCGCCTCCTCCTCGCCGAGATCCTTGCACCGACCGTTGCTGCCTCTAGGGCAGCCTCCGCCACAGCCGAGGAGGCACTTCTGCCTACAAACCACCTCCGTCGGATCTGCCTTCTCCATGCAGAGGGCTGGTCATCAATGTCCTCCGCTGTCGCAGTTCTCCGTTGCACCCGCCGTTGGCGTCCTCCGCAGCACCCACCGCCTCCTGAAGAAACGCTGCCGCCGACGGCTCACTGCTACCTGCCGCGACACCAATCTCCCAACCACCTCCGCTACCGCGCGCGCCAGGCGCTAGCCCACTACCGCCGCTCACGGCCCCTGCTTTCTCCGGAGTTAGTGCCGCCAGATCTGGGGGCAAACCACAAACCCAACTCCCCCGTCTGTCGCAAGTCCTGTCGGAGCCCTGCCGTTGCCTTTCTCGCAGTCACACGGCACACTGGCGGCTTGCTTGGGCGGCAGCAAAGCAACAACGAGGAGATGATAAGACGAGGAGATGAGGAGTCGGGGGAGACAGGGAGACGAGGAGATGATATGATCTGGTACATCGGCTTAATTTAATTTTGTGATGTACGGCGAGCTGTTTTGTTTCCTCAAATGAATAATCTGGATTTATCTACCAATAGAGAACTGACACGTGGACCAATCATTGCCAACAAACACAGCCAGCATCAGAATGATAGGTATGTACATTACCCAAGTTAGCACATATTTTACAGTGATGCCTAATTACATGAAACATGTGAATGTCTCGGACAAAATGTGTAACATTTGAAATATGATAATTTAATGGACAAGTTTCCTAACCACACACAAATGGAATTCAAAAGCAAAATATTTGCGATATATTGACTTATCAATCTGCTCCACGTTTTCTACCCGATCAACCTTCTCATTCATCATTGATGAGCTTGGTGAAGTCCGAATTAAAATTCAAGGATAGGTGAGGGAGTGGAGAGAGGAGTATGCGGGAAGCATAGTAAGAACATACCGGTAGAGAAGGTAGTTAGCAAGGGCGGAGCTGATAGTAGGGGCAAGTTACCAAAGACGGAATTGATACAGCGGATGGGACAATGTAGAGGATCGGTAAAGATCACAGGAGAATGAGAAGGGAAGTAACATGATCCAACAAGCCTTGTCGGTTTGGGGCCGATGCCACGGATGATGCTAGGTGGAGAGGCGTGGCGGAGATTGATTGGGTGGAGAGAGGAGGTGATGATGGTGAGGGGAGGGATTGAGAAGAAGAAGAGGAGACACAATATATGGCAAAAATATAGAGTAATCTAGACCATTCCATGAATCCAATGGTCACAAATTCATACTTACACGATTTTTAATAGACATGCCCTACCCTTGAATAAACATATGTACATTACCACGTATTTACAGTGGTATCATATTGTTTTTTCTCGCTGGGACGCAAGAACATTTAGCTAGCTAGCACACAGTGTCACTCTTCAAATCATAACAAAAAAATTGTCCTGCGGGACGTGTATCCATAATGGTGGATACAAATGCTTTATGCTTATATACCATGCCAATATACCGGGTAGTAGGAGCGCCAGACCCAACAGTCTAGTCGTCGTCGTCCCAATCGGCCGGACGGCGTCGCTCATCGTCGTACCAGCAAACGCAGCTGAGCCCGATGAGCACCTCGACGATGGCATCCTCTGCCTTGTGCCGGTCGGCGAAGTGCAGCGTCTGCACCATCAGCACGCGCGGCCGCATGCTGAACCGCTGCGCCCGCTCCATGCTCCGCTCGTCGTGCCACCGCACCGTGTCGTGCGCCATAGGCCCCAACCACCGCAGCATCCTGTCCACCGCGTCCATCGACGCCGCCGCCGCAGCCTCGTCCACTGGCTGCCCTCTCCAGCTCTCTCTCAGCTTCGCCTTCACGGCCGTGCGGATGGTCACGGGCAGCATCTTGTACAGCTCGTCTCTCTTCGAGAGATCCATCCCGGCGTCCACCTCGTCGCTGTGGATCGTTGGCCAAAGTTGCCTGAGCAGCATCTCGGCGCACACGATCATGTTCGCGTATCGCAGCTCCATCCCCGAGCCGCCAACCGTGCTCGCCGGGGGCTTGATGGACTCCGACGCTGAAAAGGCGGTGTCTTTCTGCCGGAAGATGGGAGCCGAGTGCCGGATCGCCGCGGCCGGCGACGCCGCCTGCTGTAAGGGGCCAGACGTGCGGCGGAGCGCCCACGCGCGTCCTACTGCAAAAGCGGCAAGCCCGGCACGTACGCACCGAATGTTATTGAGATGCGCGCCAGCACGGCGAGCACCGACTTGGCCATGAGCTTGGATACCTTGTGCGCGGCGACACTCCAGAGCGAGCTCTCCATGAGCCGGCGCACCTTCTGCCGCTGCGAGTTGAGCTCGCGTATCAGCTTCTCGCCAGGTTCGGGGACCTGCCTCTTGGCCGCCGGCCCCGGCTGCGCCAGGATCGGCCCGCTATGCCTCATCCACTGCTCCATCCGCCCTCCGACGCCTCCAGCTCGCTGAGCGCGTCCATCTCCGCGTACAGCTTCGCCGTCGCGGCCACGTGCCGCTCCATCTTCCTGAACCGCTTCGCCGCGCCCCTGTAGAACCCAACCGTCGCGTCCAGCCGCGCGAGTCCGTTCCCGCGCTTCGCCTCGGCGTAGACGCGGTCGAAGTCGTGCAGGAACGGCGCGCCCGCGCAGCACCGCCGCCGAGCCGCGCGGCGGTGCCGGCGGCGCGGTCGAGGTCGGCCACGAGCTCGCCGCACGCGAGCCGGAGCAGGAGCGACTGGTCCGTGGACGTGACGCGCGCGACGCCCTCGGCGCGCAGCGCGTCCGCGCGGAGCCTCCTGACCTCCACGTCAGACAGCGAGCGGTGGAGCGACACGAGCCGCGACATGGCCGCCGCGGCCTCGAACGCCAGGATCCCGAGCCCCGCCTCCTCCCTGGCGCCGCCACCGCCGCCACCGAACCGCGCACGCAGGTCGGCGAGCCATGACCTCGCCCCCGCGGGCATGCCAAAACCTCACACCGCACACGGCACCACTTTACTTACCAAGCTCAAGAACACGAGGAAATATCAAATAACACCCAACGTAACGAGCAGCCGCGCAGCAGATCAAATATCATCAGTATGAAATCGAGACAGGATTGCTCATGCGGATTACGCGTCTGAACAGCGAAGGAGCAGAACCAGCACGCGACCGGACGGCATCTAAGCAGTATTAGCCATTAGGAGAAGAAATACGTGTGCTCGCAGCGCGACCCGGAGCGGGTCAAGAGAGGCGAAGTCGTCCACGCAGCCGGCAAATCACGAGAGGCCATGTGCACGGTCTACCCGTCCACCGAGCCAGCCGTCCACTTCGATCTCCCACTGGCCACCACCACCACTAGCTAGACATGTCAACGTGCCATGGAATTCCTCCAATCCTCTCGACCCAACCGGGCGGGCGCTGCACGGCCGGAGACTTGCCTCGGCGAAGTCTTGCATCGACGGCGACGCCTGTCGACTGTCGTCTCTTCCCGCTGGGACACGACCGATCTACGTTACTACTCCCTCCGTCCGATAATATAAGGTATTTAAGTTTTTTTCTTTATACTTTTATCACTTGCCTTATTTAAAAAATTTATACAAATATAAAAACGAAAAGTTGTGTTTAAAGTATTTGAATAATAAAGTAAATAAAAAAAAATAAATAATAATTCTAAAAATTTTAAATAAGACGAGTACCCAAACGTGCAAACAAAACATAAAATCTCTTATATTATGGGTCGGAGGGAGTACGTAGGATCGCGAGATGAGAACGCGCGAGCGTACGGCGCCGCTGCTGCAACGCCGCTCGCTTAGTTTCCACATGTGTCGACATGTCGATCACCTGTCGTGGGTAATTGCACGAGAGAGATACTGGACGTCCTTCTCATTCTCAATTTCTCGCTCGATTAATACGTGTGTTTGAACAGGTAGCAAGACCTCCAATACCATCATTGTTCCTATCCAGAACAGTAATCACAGAAAAACGAAACGGGGCATTAGCGCGTGATAAATTAAGTATTAGCCCATTTTTTTAAAAAAAATAGATTAATTTGATTTTTTAAACAACTTTCGTATAGAAACTTTTTGCAAAAAAATGCACCATTTAACGGTTTGAAAAAAGCGTGCGCACAAAAACGAATAAGAGGGGTTGGGAAAAGGAGTGTCGAGCACACCCGAGTGCCTGATCTCCACGGATGTAATCTATGGCTCATTCATTGCTCAATTACGATCCGTTTGCTGCAAATGCACACCACCTGATTCGGCTCAGCTATATCGTATACACGTATCCCAAACAAGGTTGCACCGTATACGTATGATTAGAAGGTACGTATATACGAAAGGGTGTTGCGCGTGTGTCCATCGATCGCCTCTACATTGCGATCAGATGCCACTACTCTGTAGTATTATTGCCACGTAAATATAGGTACGCGTCGTGTCGTCGTCGATGTCGCAATGCACGCCAATGCGAGACGGTGTACTAACCAACCAATGCTGCTGCCGTGCTGCGTCATTGCGAATGGGTGGAGGAGACCAAAAGAGACTCCGCGATCGAGCAAATTAAAGCTGCGCCACGTGGAAACCACCTGGGCATACGCATGCAATGATTAGGGCACCCACAATGGTTATCTATAAGCTCTCTACAAGAGATCCATGTCAGATATTTTCCTACTTGGAAGATATTAAATGAAGAGAGAGAGCAAAGCTATCTACTAACTTAGAGATAGTCTATAGAGAAAAAGAGGCAATGCATGAGAGAGCTATAGATACCCATGTAGACATACTATTGAGGTGGTTTACTATTAATCTAGTCTATTGCTGAGATGTACATGTTTTATAGAGAGCACCTTACTTTACCATTGCGGGTGCTCTTATACACCATCGATCGATCGATCGATCACTCGCACAAAAAGAAGTTAAAAGTGCCGCCCACTTTTGACCACACCACTGTCCACTGCACGTACCGCGCGCGGCGCGACGTTAGGGCATGTACCATCTCTAAATATAATCTAAATTATGAGAGGGAGGAGATAAAGAGAAAAGAGATAATAAGCCACCACTCATACAAGTAACAATCTCTTTACAAACTTGAAGAAAAGAAAAAAAAAAAAGGTTGATTGGATGAGAGTGGATAAAATAAATAGTTATGTTGCATTGGGGCTACTGTATTAAAGGCAATGTGGTGGTTGCATTGGGGCTACTGTATTAAAGGCAATGTGGTGTATGAGATGCCCGCTAATAAATTAGTTGATGATGTGGATAATATTTAAAGAGGAACTCGGAGACCATCGTCGGAAGACGCCATCGACGACATGGACGACAGACGGGGAGGGAGCCACCTAGATTCGCGCCGATGCAGCTAAGGATGCTCGCCGACGGTCGAAGAAGAAGAGCAGGGGATGACGGCGAGGGAGGGAGCCGCCTTGATCCGCGTTGGCGGCAGCGACCAGAGACAAGCGCTGACGGCCGAAGAAGGAGAGGATGCGGCGGCTGGGGAGGAACCCACAGATCCGTGCCGATGGCGACAGCTAGAGAGGGAGCCGTCTCAATTCGTGCCAACAGATGGTGCCGGGGACGCGCATCGGCTGTTGAAGTAGAGGATGTGGCAACCGAGGACGAAGCCGCTCAAATCCGCACCAACAACGACGGCTAAGAGCAAGGCTAATAATAAGCCAGCTATTGACGGTATAGATCTTTATAACCTATCTCCCAGCTCACTTATACAGTGGTTAACTTTTCACTATATATATATGGTCAATCTGTCGGTCTCACATATTTTTATTTTGGTTTTTGTGCCTAAACCGACTGTAAACTTACAACCTATTTCTTATCTCTCTCCTCTCCTCTTTTATCCACCTGGCATTTAGCCTTCTCGCAGCCCACTATTATTCTTGCTCTAAGGTGGAAGCCGCCTCGATTCGTGCGGATGATGGCGCCGGGAGGAAGCCTCAATCCACTCCGATTACGTTGATCGTGCCTGGTTTGGAGTCTCTCGTCTGTCGTGCTAGTTTTAGGTCAAGGTCAATTGCCCGTTTGTATTGCCAAAGTGGAGCGCTTGGAGACGAGCACACTGCGAGACCGTTGCAACTCGCCAAGGAGTTTTGGTCACAACGTCGTGTACAAAAAGAGAGTCAATATAGTAAGACAAGATTAGTTTCTTGATTATGATTAGGGCATGGGGCCCAAACCATTGGAGGAGAAAAGAAGATAAAGGGGAGCCATGTGGGTTTTTCTTTCCTTTTTCTTTTTCATGAGGAAAGCCCTTCGTACAAAACAAAAGCTTGACAAGGGTCGTATACATCATAGTTGTATATTGTACACGCCTAGTGAACCTGTGGGCCAAAAGGACTGCTTCGTTGCATGGGCCTTTATGGCCAGATTGACCACGGCGTAATGCAATTGGGCAAAGCAGAGCATATACAACTGCACGACCACCGTAACGTGGATGATGATAGCCATCATGATGCGACGATAATAGTTGTGAGGACCATATTAGACGATAATGTACTCTTGCTGTGCATGATTATACGCTTGGTTCAATAACGAATGTTGGTGTTATCTGTATTTGGCTGCTGTACGTAGCCCTACTTCATTTGATAATCTGTCCGTTCCTCACCATTATTATCGTTTGATAAGGCGTGAGCGGAGGACCATTAAGCTCGCTCCTGTATCATCATGTGATGATGTCCCTAATACTCGACGAAAGCGCTGGGAAAAAATCGATGAAAAATTAGTAGTGCACGAGTAGCACTCCCGTCCCAAAATTAAAAAACTTGGTTGGATGAGACAAACTTTCGGGACGATTACTGCTTTTGACCGCTCGACCAAGAAAAGTTACAGCACTGTGATTCTGTGAAGGAGCAGTAAAATGCAGCCGTGACCGAGCAGCAAGATCGCAGCCGCCGACCGCGAGTGACGGCGAGGGCTTTTTTCCCCGTGACCTCACTTGATGAGCGTGCGGAGCAGAGGCAGCACAGCAGAGACGACGAGTCGGACATGACACGTTCAGGCTCATTTCCACCCGTCACGAGCAAATCGTGGCGCCCACGGAAGGAAAAGGGAAAAAAAAAAGAAAGAGAAAGGAAACGAGGAAAAGAAAAAGGTAAAGGGGAGAAGCCCGTACATCTCACGCTCACTTGCTTACATCTCTCTCGCTCACTTGCTTGCTTGCTTACTTACGTCTCTCTCGCACGCTCCACTATTCTCCTGCTCCTCCTCCCTGATCCCCCTCTCTCGCTGCCGCTCCTCTTCTCGCGGCCGCCTCAGCCTGCGGCGAGCTCTCCGTCCAGCCAGTGCACCCGAGGTACGCACCGTGCTGCACGCGTCGCCCCCGCCCCCCCCCCCCGCGGGGTTTCGTTCGCCGTCGCTCGATTTTGGTTCTCGCGTACGATTTCGATCCCTTTTTCGAGCTGCCGGGCTGATGAAGGGATCTGGGGGTGGTGGTGGCTCCTCGCTGCTCTTGGGTTTATCTTGTGGTTTCCGGCATTACTCGTGCTTGATCTGTGTGGCTGGAGCTGGATTCGGGGAGTGGGAAGGGGATCTGGGGTGGATGGCGTTTGAGCTTAGGCATTTCTTCCCCTGGCCGAATTGTTGCGGTTTTTGGAGTTACCATGGGAAATTGAGGCGTAATTAAGCAAGGCTTTTGTGGAAAATGTTTTAATATGTAATTTTGAGCTATATTCCTCTGCAAGTTTTGGAGCTCACTCCTATGTTTTTTTTTTTTTAAAAAAGAAAAATTACCCTGTATTTTTTCCTGGTGATCTCCTCCTCCGTCCCGTACTGCAATTAACTATGCTTGGATGATTAGATCCTTACTGCGTGTAATTTTCCGTCCAGGAGCTTAGACGGCATCCTGGGATCCGTAGGAGAAACCTTGCTCGGGTTCCGGAGAATGTGACCGGAGCAACGCGGCTTCAAATCAGAACAGGCTACAGCAGGGGAGCAACAGGGGCGGTGGTGGCGCGCGGCAGCAGCAGCACCAGGCCGGCCAATGGCGCAGTTGCCATCAATGCTGCCGCCCGCCGCGGTTGGCTCGGCGCCGGCGGAGGTGGCCAGATTCCGCTCCCAACCACCACAACAGGATAGGGTATATGGCTCTATATGCTCTGTGTTCTTGCTCATGGAATAACTTATTATGCTTTAACTTCAATCTTTTGTGTTGCTTTTGGTACGTGGATTAGTACGTGCAATTGCTAGGCCTCGGCGACCTTAGATGGGCACAAACCTTTTTCGTATTTTTCGTACTAAGTACGAACTGTACTGGCCTGGTGGTGGTTGCAACTTTGCAATTGGGGCATCTGTACCCCCAAATAATTAGGGTTTAGTATGCATTAACTACTTGCTTTATTATGTGAACAATTTGTTCAATTAGCCTTTACTTTATGTTAGTTGGTGTTGAATTGCATGCACTTTGCAAGTTTCCTTCGTTCTGTAATCTTTGCCTAGACCCCACAACATTCTCTCTGAATAGCATCGCATGGACCGTTTTGTCAACCTCTTTTTTCACATATAGTATAGACATAACTCATTGATCTTTGCCTTAGATATGCATAGAGTTGAAATTGGGAGTTGGGAGCAAAATACAAGTATAAACTCACTGTAGCATTCTATGTTATTTGGTCGTTTGAGGACAAATTGAGGTTCCTGCCAATTACATGGTATGATGAAAACATTGTCTAACTTTTGTTAACCACACGCTTTTATGCTTATTTGTTGTTATATCAAGTTCACTGTAAGTGTTGTTTCCATGGTTAAGAATTAGCTAGTAATATTCTTTGTCTATACAGATCATAAAAAGTGGAGAAAAGTTAAATTGCTTTTGAAATTATAGCCTTCACACAGATTAGCGCGCTATTTCTTAACTCTTATTCATTACTGAAGTTGACTTTAGTATCTTCATAAAAATCAAACTGGATGACTTTTATTTCTGTTTCTTGCAACAACTAATAATTTTAGATGTTCTAATACATGTCTCTCTACATTTAACAGCAGAGTAGATGGGCTGGCTGTTTTTCTGCCTTGTCATGTTTTGGATCACAGAAGGGTGGAAAACGAATAGTTCCTGCAGCACGTATACCTGATGGCAATGCGTCAACTAGTCGTGGAAATGCACACCAATCTGGTAGCAATTCCAACCAAAATGTGGCTCTGAATTTATCTCTTCTTGCTCCACCATCTTCTCCGGTGTCCTTCTCTAATTCTGCAATTCCTTCGACTGCCCAATCACCTAATTGCTTCCTGTCAATATCTGCAAACTCTCCGGGTGGGCCAACATCTAATATGTTCGCTGTTGAGCCGTATGCTAACGAGCCTCAGCTTGTCTCACCTCCAGTCTTCTCAACTTACACAACTGAGCCTTCCACAGCACCACTGACCCCTCCACCTGAACTAACTCATGCAACTACTCCCTCCTCTCCAGATGTTCCATATGCTCGGTTTCTTTTTTCAGCTATGGATCTTAAAACTGCTGGCAAGGATCACAACATGCCGTACTTATCTACAGCATATTCTGGAGGTTCAGGGCTCCAGGCATCTTATCCGCTTTACCCAGAAAGCCCTTCAAGCAGCCTCATATCACCTGCTTCAGCAACTCCAAGGACTGGTCTTTCATCACCTATCCCTGAGCAAGAGGTGCCTACTGCACATTGGAAGACATCTAGGTCCGCCTGTGACACACCATATTCCAGGGCTTCACCAATACCTGAGCAAGAGGTCCCTACGGCACAGTGGAAGACGTCTAGGTCTGCCTGTGACACACCATATTCCAGGAATTCACCGTCCAATATTTTTGGGCTTGATTCAGCTGCTTCTAGAAACTACATGTTAGATAATAACTTCTTTCGGCCAGCTGCATCTGCCCAGTTCTACCTGGATCAGGCTCAGCAGTCATTTCCATATAATAATGGAGGAAGGATTAGCGTCTCAAGGGACAAGCAAGACGCTGAGGAGGTTGAAGCATACAGAGCATCTTTTGGATTTAGCGCAGATGAAATCGTTACAACTCAAGCTTATGTGGAGATACCAGATGCGCTTGATGAGGGATTCAGTATATCTCCATTTGGAAACAATGCTCCTGCTACCGAGGTAGATAAACCACTCTTCAATGTAAAAGTGACCACAAGCCCAAAGAAATCTGCAGACCAGCTTTCCAACGACTCTCCACATAATGTGGTGCACTTGGACATATTCAAAGGTAATTACCCTGAGCTTTGCTTCAACCATTCATCTGTATTTTGGCATAATAGAATCAAGTGTTTGGTTTATCTTGTGAATTGCTGGAATAAACAGTTGTTTCCACGCAACTTGTAAGCATGAAGTCTACTGTTTTGATGCCCAGATCTTATCACCCTGTGCCCAGATTTTGATGCCACATTCTTCAATGCTCCTTTGATGCAATTTTCTGTTTCTACGCTTTTATTGCAGGAACAAAAGGAGGGGATCTATCTGAGGATGAAGGGGTCGTGAAAGATTGTCATCCTTTCAGAAAGGCGATGGATGAAATATCTCTAAAACCCATAGAAGTCAGGAAGAAAGTTCAGCCTGGACAGTCATCTTCCTCAGATGCAGAAATCGAGTACAGAAGGGCTAGGAGTTTAAGAGAAGCCAATGGAGTTTTGTCATGGCGCAGCACCCTGGCAAGGCAACTACAGTAACGATGTGGTAATACGCAGGATAAGATAGAATGCAGAGTTCCCTTGGCCTAGCGTTCATCAATTTGAGCTGTTGTTAGAAGTAAAATCTTTAGGCGAAGAGTAGCCCGTACTGTATTTCTGGGGATTTCTACTGCCAGATCATGCTCTGGATATGTGACTATCAGCCTGTATTCTATTTAAATTCCAAGTTCGTTCGTCTTTTGTAGACACTTTGTTCGTTAGCTGAATCACAGAATCAGTGAAATGGAAGTGCATTTTGAGGAGAGATGGAGAGGTTGCTCGGCTCCCAATCCATTTCCTCCTGTACTGCTGATCAATTGGATAACTTGATAGCTCAGGGCTTCTGCGTGATGGGCTGTTCTATGAATTGTGACGGGTCCTTGGACAGCATGTCGCCGTGGATCTTACGACATTGCAGCCTTGCAGGCTTGCAGCATTGATGATGATGGCAACGGTGAACTCTGCAATAGATCGTGACAGTGTTATCTGCATGCCAAAGACAGTGATTTATTACATCATATTAGCAAGTCGGGTAACGAGTTTAACGACTAACTAATTAGTCAAGTGACAAGCCCTTTGAGAAGACCCCCCAAAAAAAATCCAACCAGGCCGTCGATCAAACTGATCAAAAGGGCCGCCAAGTCGCCATATACACAAGGAATCCGATTCATACAGGCCAAAGCTAAAACGGACAAGGAAGAGCGCCGGCGGAGGTGGCCAGATTCCGCTCCCAACCACCACAACAGGATAGGGTATATGGCTCTATATGCTCTGTGTTCTTGCTCATGGAATAACTTATTATGCTTTAACTTCAATCTTTTGTGTTGCTTTTTTGGTACGTGGATTAGTACGTGCAATTGCTAGGTCTCGGCGACCTTAGATGGGCACAAACCTTTTTCGTATTTTTCGTACTAAGTACGAACTGTACTGGCCTGGTGGTGGTTGCAACTTTGCAATTGGGGCATCTGTACCCCCAAATAATTAGGGTTTAGTATGCATTAACTACTTGCTTTATTATGTGAACAATTTGTTCAATTAGCCTTTACTTTATGTTAGTTGGTGTTGAATTGCATGCACTTTGCAAGTTTCCTTCGTTCTGTAATCTTTGCCTAGACCCCACAACATTCTCTCTGAATAGCATCGCATGGACCGTTTTGTCAACCTCTTTTTTCACATATAGTATAGACATAACTCATTGATCTTGCCTTAGATATGCATAGAGTTGAAATTGGGAGTTGGGAGCAAAATATCTTTTCTCTTTGGCTGTATTGGATGATACAAGTATAAACTCACTGTAGCATTCTATGTTATTTGGTCGTTTGAGGACAAATTGAGGTTCCTGCCAATTACATGGTATGATGAAAACATTGTCTAACTTTTGTTAACCACACGCTTTTATGCTTATTTGTTGTTATATCAAGTTCACTGTAAGTGTTGTTTCCATGGTTAAGAATTAGCTAGTAATATTCTTTGTCTATACAGATCATAAAAAGTGGAGAAAAGTTAAATTGCTTTTGAAATTATAGCCTTCACACAGATTAGCGCGCTATTTCTTAACTCTTATTCATTACTGAAGTTGACTTTAGTATCTTCATAAAAATCAAACTGGATGACTTTTATTTCTGTTTCTTGCAACAACTAATAATTTTAGATGTTCTAATACATGTCTCTCTACATTTAACAGCAGAGTAGATGGGCTGGCTGTTTTTCTGCCTTGTCATGTTTTGGATCACAGAAGGGTGGAAAACGAATAGTTCCTGCAGCACGTATACCTGATGGCAATGCGTCAACTAGTCGTGGAAATGCACACCAATCTGGTAGCAATTCCAACCAAAATGTGGCTCTGAATTTATCTCTTCTTGCTCCACCATCTTCTCCGGCGTCCTTCTCAAATTCTGCAATTCCTTCAACTGCCCAGTCACCTAATCGCTTCTTGTCAATATCTGCAAACTCTCCTGGTGGGCCAACATCTAATATGTTCGCTGTTGGGCCGTATGCTAACGAGCCTCAGCTTGTCTCACCTCCAGTCTTCTCAACTTACACAACTGAGCCTTCCACAGCACCACTGACCCCTCCACCTGAACTAACTCATGCAACTACTCCCTCCTCTCCAGATGTTCCATATGCTCGGTTTCTTTTTTCAGCTATGGATCTTAAAACTGCTGGCAAGGATCACAACATGCCGTACTTATCTACAATCCGTACCGTTAGGCTCCACTGCGCGGTGTCCACCACCGCGCTGGTAGAGGCCGAGAGCTCGGATTCCTTGGCCCCCGGGGCGAGGCGTCTCGTCGTCTACGACGGAACCGTCGCGCCGCCGCCTCTTCCGGTAACGTCCTTTTCGCTGTGTTCCGGGCTAATGCTGCCACGACCATGCCCTGTTTCCTCAAACGAATCTTGCGGGCGGCTCACTGGGATTCATGGCCCTCGATCTTACTTTGGATTGCGTAATTTCCAGGGAGGTTTCGGTGAGGCGATTCTCAACCAAGAAGCCGTGGTGGCGGCCGCAGCGGCGGAGGCCGTCGCTCTAGCAAGGGCAGCGGCGGAGGTCGCCGGAGAGGTCGCCCGGATGTCGCAAACCGAGCAACAGAACCGGCCTGACTTCGTCACGACGCACGACACGGGGGACAACTACTTGGCCAGAGAGATCCTCCGCGCCGAGACGGGATTGGGGGCGAGGTACGCCGATGCCTATCTGTCGGAGGATGCGGGGTTCTCCAGTATCTTCAGCGATGAATCCGAGGTAGATGACGATGAGCAGTGCGTCCAGGGCGTGGCTGTGAGATCGGTGCGCCAGTCCGAGAGGAGAGCTCGGAGGGTGAGGGCGGCGATGAAGGCGGCCAAATCGTTCAGCGGCCGGAATCCCGTCGCGGCGTCGTCGTCGTCGAGGAAGAAGAGGTTGAAGGGTTGCCGCAGTCCTCTCGGCTGCTTCTACAAGATGACCGGCCGGAGGCTTCTGACAGCAAAACAAGAAGTTGAGTTCTCACAAGGCATTCAGGTGAGGCTAACAAATCCAATGCATTTGCGCCTTTGTGGTTTTGTGGTGTTATGGATGCAAAATTTAGGGGGGCTGATTTGGTAAAATGTTGCAGCAGCATATCTTTGCTGCACTGACAGCAAATTCCACAGCATCTAAAATTCCTATCCTAAATTGCATTTTTTTAGGGAATACGCAAAATGCATATCTTTGTATTAAGATATCCTAGATTGCTCACTAACAGTCAAGGTGAATGTTGCTCGCTAACAAGAAGCTGAATATGGCTCAGTAACAGACTATTAACAGTTAAGGTGAAAAATTTAGAGAACTGTTGCTTTTCTGTTCCAATATCATTTCTTGAACACTGGTTTTCTAGCCCCAATATTATTCTTGTTGTTCTTGGCATCATCGTCAGTACAGAGTACACAATGTTAGTAGTGTTTAGCACCATTTTCACCAACTTAAGCTTACTATGAATGGTTACCATGAATTGACACAGGATCTCCTGAAGTTGGAAGCTATCCAAAAGGAGCTTGCTCACTACAACGGCGGTGAACCAACCTTCTCACAGTGGGCAGAAGCAGCTGGAACTGACGAGAACACTTTGCGGAAACGTCTGAACTATGGAATTTCCTGCAAGAACACGATGGTAAAGTCTAACGTGAGACTTGTAATCTCAATTGCTAGAGAGTTTGAAGGTCCTGGAATGGAATTTTCTGATCTTATTCAGGTATTTTGCTTGCCCTTTTCTACAGTTAAGTATAGCCCTTTCATGATTATGCTCATGACTCACATTTCTTTCTGTAACTTTTGTAGGAAGGAATACAGGGCCTTGTACGAGGCGCTGAAAAGTTTGATGCTTCAAAGGGTTTTCGATTCTCTACATACTCTCACTGGTGGATCAAACAAGCAATACGCAAATCTGTTTTAGAACAAACCCAGATTATTCGCTTGCCGGTATGTTCACTTCCGCATTGTACTTTTGGTCATTTCATAGTGCCATCTTTTTCATCCATCATTATTAGATCAAGTAGTTGGTTTTGATGTCTGCACATTGGTGAATGGTGATCGATGGGAATGGCTACAATCACTGACATGCAATAGTTAAGTGGATAGTTGATACTGTTATATTTCATTTAACACATTGATTTTCATTTGCATCATGGAACAAGTGATCAACCGAACAAGACAAACCAAGCAACGATTATAACATAATGATTTTTCTTTTTGGGAATTAACATAATGATTTTTCACTCGTGCGCCTTTCCTCATGAACCATCTACCGCTGTTTTTGACGGTTGCTGCGTTGCTATCTTACACCAGAAAGGCTTCTTATGAATTATGATGCTCTGCTTGTAGGCACACATGGCCGAAGCAAGTTCCCGGGTGAAGGAATGCCGACGGCGGCTCCGCCGGCAGCTGAAGAGGCTACCCACCAACGAAGAGATCGCGTCCGACACCGGCATGCCGCTCAGGCGCGTCGAGGCGGCGATGAGCCTCCCAAAATACACCGTTTCCCTCACCAGCAAGGTCGGGTGCACTGACATGACATACCAGGTGAGTCTGCTCCCTTCGCCCGACCAGCAACATGAACACATCACGAAACCTCGACCTCATCCATGGCCAATTACTGAATCCAAGTGATCACCGCATACATCGCAGGAGATCACGCCGGACACGAGCACGGAGACGGCGGAGGAGATGCTGCACCGGTGGCTGATGAAGGAAGACGTGGACAGGGCGCTGGACGGGCTGAGCCCGCGGGAGAGGCAGGTGATCAGGTACAGGTTCGGGATGGACGACGGCCGGCTGCGGACGCTGCACGACATCGGGCGGCTGATGGGGGTGAGCAGGGAGAGGATCCGGCAGATCGAGCTGGTCGCGTTCCGGAAGCTCAGGGGCAGGAAGAAGGTTCAGTCGCTGCAGCATTATCTGCAGCCGGTGGAGAGCTGGTAGCCATGCATGACATCTTCTTTTTGGAAGGGTGATTAACCTGCATGAGTAACTGTTAATCTTTACGTATGATGACATTGATGAGTATGTAACACACGTGTAAAGAAAACCAAACATTTGTTTTGTAACAATATACTGGTATAGCTATTCCCGGAAGCAAAGAACGCAACATAGTTGCTTCAAGAGAGAGAGGGTCATCAAGCCAGCAGATTTATAGCTCACATCTGAATCTGATGTTCTGATGACTGCAGAATACTCACTCCGTCCCCAAAAAAGGCAAACTCTGGGTTTGCGTGTCCAACTTTGACTGTCCGTCTTATATGAAATTTTTTTATAATTCGTAATTTTATTGTTGTTAGATGATAAAACATGATTAATACTTTGTGCGTGACTTGTCTTTTTAATTTTTTTTATAATTTTTTCAAATAAGACGAACGGTCAATCATTGGACACGGAAATCAGGGTTTGTCTTTTTTTTTGGGGACGGAGGGAGTACATCTGAAACGCCCACCGATATGTAGTTGCAGTTCCCCTTTTTGTCACGTACAGACGTGCATATATTTCTTGGAAGTAATGGTGACCATACAACCTTATTAAATACGTTTGATTTGGAGATTGTGTCTGGCAATATAAAGCAGAAAATGTTGTGAAAAAAAAGCAAAAAAAAAAAAGAAAAAAGAAAAGCGTTCAGCCGCCACGCAAAAGGCTCGGCTAAACCCTCGAACCGGAACACGCGAAGCCGGTGGAACGTGGAAAAGATAGGGGGTGGGAGGAAAACCCTTACCCAGGGCTAGACGAGAAAAGCCCCCCCATCCGCCTCCTCCTCCTCCTCCCCCAAATTCCTCTGCTTCCCCCGGCGGCAAGACCGAAGCCTCGCCACCATCCGCGGCGGCCGCAATGGCGCTCACCTCCCAGAGCCTCTTCTTCTCCCCGCTGGCCGCCGGCCCATCCCGGAGAGCCCGGGGGCGGGGCCGCTCCACCTCCGTGTCGGCCGCCGCCTCCGCCTCGTCGCACAACTCGCAGCCCCACGGCCACCCCCAACAACCCCTCGCCGTCGCGTCGTCCAGCTCCAAATCCGAATCTAAGGGTTCGAAAACCTTCGCCCTCGCCTCCGCCATCACCGCCTCCGCCTCTGGTGCGTTCCTTCTCGCGTCGTCTGGTGGCGGGTTCGGGGGCGGCGCCGGGGGTCCTCTCGGCGGTGGAGGCGGTGGATGGGGCGCCGGAGGAGGAGGTGGTGGTGGTGGTGGCGGCGGCGGCGGGTTCTGGTCGCGGATCTTCTCCGGCGGCGCGGCGCACGCGGACGAGAAGTCGTCGGGGGATTGGGACCCGCACGGGCTCCCGGCAAACATCAACGTGCCGCTGACGAAGCTGAGCGGGCTGAAGAGGTACAAGATCTCCGAGCTCAAGTTCTTCGACCGCGCCGCGGGAGGGGGCGGCGCGTTCACGGGGCCCGAGGATTCCTTCTTCGAGATGGTGACGCTGCAGCCCGGCGGCGTGTACACCAAGTCGCAGCTTCTGAAGGAGCTCGAGACGCTCGTGTCCTGTGGCATGTTCGAGAGGGTCGACCTCGAGGGGAAGGCCAAGCCCGATGGCACCCTTGGCCTCACCGTCTCCTTTGTCGAGAGCGTGTGGAGCGCTGCTAAGCAGTTCAAGTGCATCAATGTGGGGCTAATGTCGCAGTCGGGCCAGGTTGACTTCGACCAGGACATGACAGAGAGGGAGAAGATGGATTACCTCCGGAAGCAGGAGCGTGATTACCAGCAGCGTGTTCGTGGTGCTAAGCCGTGCATATTGCCAGATAACGTGCGTGGGGAGGTGCTAGGAATGATGAAGAAGCAGGAGAAGGTGAGCGCTAGGCTCCTGCAGAGGATCAGGGACCATGTCCAGAAATGGTACCACAATGAGGGGTTCGTCTGCGCCCAGGTGGTGAACTTTGGAAACCTTAACACCAGTGAGGTTGTTTGCGAGGTGGTCGAGGGGGATATAACCAAAGTGGAGTACCAGTTCCAGGATAAGCTTGGAAATTTTGTTGAGGGGAATACCCAAATTCCTATCATAGACAGGGAGCTCCCACAGCAGGTATACCAAATACTGCTAGCTGCTATAGTTAATACGAGAATATAATTTTGTTCCCATCTTTGAATTTTCTTAGTGATTCATATAACTAGATCATGTGTTTAGGAAGGTATAAGCGATAATTTGAATACCCTGCCACATAGTGATTACTTTGGATTCTGGTTGTAGCACGGAATTCTTTTAGTGCCGCTATACAATTTTATCGACATGTTGATTCTAGAAAAGCAGTAGCATGTACCCCTTTCATGACATGTGGGATGATTTTGTGCCATGAAAAAGCCTGAAGTTAAACGTTTACTACATACTTCTTGCCACTGTTAGTGATTAGTTGCACATATGTGGGTCTTGAAGAAAAAAGTATGTTTCTTATTCTGAATGTGATATATTAGTGTTTTCAGGTCTTAAATGTTTAACTTGTACCTCTGTATCCTGCAGCTTCGACCTGGCCATATCTTTAACATTGGAGCAGGGAAGCAAGCTCTGAAGAATATAAATTCACTTGCTTTATTCTCCAATATAGAGGTGAATCCACGCCCTGATGAAACAAAAGAAGGGGGCATTGTGGTTGAAATCAAGCTTAAAGAATTAGAACCGAAGTCAGCTGAAGTAAGTACAGAGTGGAGCATCGTACCTGGACGTGAAGGCCGACCAACTCTGGTAATTTACCTACTGTGGAGCCAACATTTTATTCTTATCTAATCTTTATTTTAACAACACCGTTCCAATCCATCCCTACCAACACGTATGACGTATCTGATGGCAATTATTTTAGGCATCCATTCAACCTGGAGGAACTGTGTCATTTGAGCACCGGAACATCTATGGTCTAAACAGATCCATTGTTGGTTCTGTTACATCCAGCAACCTGCTCAACCCTCAGGTCAGTTCGTGATTAATGTTCTCTTCACTTGGTTATCTTTTTTTTTTCTTTTTGTTACTGTTAGATAAACATAATTTTTGTAGGTTTAGACAAGTGTTATGGTGTTATCAGTTGTAAGAGGGACAATATTGGTTCGTGCTGGTTTGATTACTTCATATGAAAACTTGAATGTCTACTTTTGAAACCGTCTACATAACCTCCTCAAAGAACTGTTTTTAATTGACAACCATGCCTTGCATCAAATGTTGAACTTGGAAATTTTCTGTTCTAATCAACCTTCATGTAACTGTGGTCATTAATTGCTACTTCTCCGTTCCAAAATATAACTTCCTAGAGTTAATTTTGTCCCAAATATAGATGCTACCTAGTACTTGTAAAGGGTGAGTTTTTCCACTAAAATACCCCTTCTACCCATTCTACCCCTTTGCTTTATTATAGCCTCAACCTAACCTATAGCTGACCCATCCCAAGAAGGCAACCAAGTCTTTTTACCCCTCTCCTTCATACCCATGCTGAAGGCTATATTTTGGGATGGTGGGAGTACCTTACTACAACCCCTTCCACATTATAAGACATTTTCGGTTTGCTTAAGTCAAACTTTTTCAAGTTTGACCAAGTGTATAGAAAAAAAAACATAGCAACATCTACAACACCAAATTATAGTTTCATTAAATCCACCATTCAATATATTTGCATAGTATATTTGACTTGTGTTGAAAATCTTGCTACACTTCTTTACAAACTCGATCAAACTTAGGACAAACCCGAAACGTCTTATAGTATGGAACAGAGGGAGTACTGTATGTTTGTGAGCATCATTTTGAAACATTGACTTGTTTCATTCCTGGTGATTATTCTATGTGTATTTTAGATGATCTAGCAATCTAGTGTATGCCTTATAGTACTTATGATTTCTGATATTCCATATGTGTATGCCTTTTTGGGTTTTCAGGATGATCTCTCATTCAAGCTTGAGTATGTTCATCCTTATCTGGATGGTGTGGATGACCGTAATAAAAACCGCACCTTCAAAACTAGCTGCTTCAATACCAGGAAATTGAGTCCTGTCTTTGTTGCTGGCCCCAATATGGATGAAGCTCCACCTGTTTGGGTTGACAGAGTTGGATTCAAAGCCAACATAACAGAGGTTTGCACAGATTTATATGATCTTTTGCATCTTTTATTATGCATTAGCTGCCTTCTCCAATAATCATCTATAATAACATGAGGAAACTGCTCTTGGTTTCAGAGCTTCACACGTCAGAGCAAATTCACATATGGCCTTGTGGTAGAGGAGATTACAACGCGTGATGAAACCAACAGCATCTGCACTCATGGTTCTCGAGCAATGCCTAGTGGTGGCCTGAGTATGGATGGACCTCCCACAACCCTCAGTGGTACTGGCATAGATCGGATGGCTTTTCTGCAAGCAAATATAACTAGAGACAATACAGAATTTGTAAATGGTGCAGTTATTGGCGACAGATGTATTTTCCAGGTATGCTCATCTGTGCCCTTGTGATTCCAGGAATACATACTAAACCTTCAGTTATTGGCAAGTAGTTAGGAATAATATTCAGTCATACACTTAGTTGTGTGGAATTTTGGAAAAGATCAACTACCGAGGCAGACCTTTGGTACTATTGATATGTCAGTTTGATACTTTGATACATTGCATAAAATGAGGGTTCAATGTTCGGAAAATATTCAGACACAGTTTAGTGACAACTTGTGATATTAACCCTTTTGGTCATAGAATTCAACTATTTTTGCCAATATTTCAATTGCTTTGTAAATCGTTTCTGTATGTTTGTGCAAATTAGTGTTTAATGTAAATCCTTTGATATGTTTTTTTTTTTGGCTGGCTGCAGTTGGATCAAGGTCTTGGCATTGGAAGCAAAAACCCATTCTTCAACCGTCACCAACTTACTTTGACAAAGTTTGTTAATTTAAACAAGCAGGAGAAAGGTGCTGGCAAGCCACTTCCAGCTGTTTTGGTTCTTCATGGTCATTATGCAGGTTGTGTAGGAGATCTGCCAAGCTATGATGCATTTACACTTGGAGGACCTTACTCAGTTAGGGGCTATGGTATGGGTGAACTGGGTGCTTCCAGGAATGTTCTTGAGGTGAGTGTTATTAGGGAATTTGCAATATATTATGATACTCCTACTTTCCTTCTTAGTTAGAAGAGTAAACTTCATAAAACTATAGTTACTTTGACAAAACCATCACAAAACTACAGATTTAACACAGAATTTCTCATAGAATTATAGATTTAACACAATTTCTTATAGAACTACAGATTTAAGATGGAGTGTCAAAAAATAAATATTAAGTAGCAAATATTTCACAAAACTACAGGTTTAGTGTCAATTTAATCACAAAACTACAACGTTTACAGCTCTAAGATAACGGTAGTGCTAGGGATTCAAACTCTAGAATCTATAGTTTTGTGATAACTTCAATATTAAATCTGTAGTTTTGTGATAAATTTGTTGCTAAATTTGTAATTTTGTGATACAATGTCTTAAATTTACTCTATTTTAGAATTATAAAACAAAGAACTACTAGATATAATTGATGCCAGTACCATGGCTACTTGCAACATATAGTGATCCTTGCTTTGTTGGTGACTTATGTATCTTTTAATCCTGCAGGTTGCGAGTGAGTTGCATATTCCTGTGAGGAACACATATGTGTATGGATTTGTTGAACATGGCACTGACCTTGGCAGTTCCAAGGATGTGAAAGGGAACCCCACAGAGTTCTTCCGACGGGTTGGTCATGGGTCATCATATGGTCTTGGCGTCAAGCTTGGCTTGGTAAGGGGAGAGTACATCGTAGATCACAATGCTGGTACTGGAACAGTTTTCTTCAGATTTGGCGAGAGATTTTGAAAACAGTTCAGTCAACCACCAGTGGATAATAGATCATTGAGGTGGGCTGTTTAGCTCATTTGCAGGCATAGAATCCTGAAGCACCTATGCATGTTGTGTGAACCGTTGATGTTTCTGGATTCAACTTGAATAGGAACTTCTGTTCCCGCTGAAATAATGAAGCAATGTTGCTTCCATCCAAAGTGAGAAGTTAGCTTTCAGGATTAGTATTGTGTAGGAAGCAAGATTTGATCGCAGTCTGGTGCTCCTTTGACAGAAGTACTTGCTCCTGTCATTTTCAGTGCTAGAGTTTTTTTGTTTTGTTCTTTTGCTTTGGTTAGATAAAGTGTTCTAGCAGTTTTGTCCCATATTCGGGCTATAAATTTTAGTTGAACTATGGTAAGTTGGTAACTACTCCTATCTGTTGCTGCATTTTGTCGGCTCAGAGCTTCACCTGTTTATCTGAATCTTTTTGCACCGCTGAATTAAAACCTTGGACCTATCATACTGGTGTCAAGCGTTTCTTCTTGTCGTTCCAAGTTCAGTCCCTTCCCGAGCTGCTAAAGCCTCATCAACTTGGTGTTCTTTTTTCCTTGTAGATGAAGATGAAGTTTTTTACGTAAAACGATGTGGTATTAATATATGGTTAATTAAGTTTTAATTATTACGAACTTGAAAAATAGATTAATATAATATTTTAGAGTAACTTTCGTATAGAAAGTTTTCGTACAAAACACACTGTTTAGCAGTTTGAAAAAAACGTGCCACGAAAATCTTGATCTTCGTCCAAATCTTGTTGTAGAAATGAACGGGACCAGCTACTATAGTGAAATTTAGATTTCAAAGTTCATGTATATTTTTGATTGATTAGCTGAAATTTGGAAAGATATTCCCCTGTGGTTCTACTCTCCCATCCCGTCCGGTTCTAGCTCAGACTGAAGCGTTTTCCTTCATTTGAAGTGAAATGCAACACAGCCACAGCGTTACACCGGTTCGGATCAGCGGCAAATGTGCCCGGCGAAAACCAGCTCATGGATGAGGCAGCTCACAAGCTCTTCACGGCAAGGCCACCACGGCGACGTCCTCCGCCTCTTCTTCACCGGGGTCAGACTCCGCCGACGTCGCCTCCGGCGGCCTCATCCACGCGCTCGTGCTCACCCGCCCCGCCCTCGCCTCGGACGCCGTCGCCGCCACCGCGCTCCTTGACATGTACTCCAAGTGCGGCCTCGTCGCCAGCGCCCGCAAGGTGTTCGACGAAATGGCGTCGCGCGGGGACCCGGTCGTTTGGAACGCGCTGCTCGCGTGCTACGCGCGCCACGGCCTCCCGGAGCACGCGCTGGCGCTGGTCGTCAAGATGCGGGGCATCGGCCTGTGTCCCGACCTGGTCACCTGGAACATCGTCGTCTCAGGCTTCGCGCTGGCGGGCGATGACCTGATGGCCGGTGATTTAGTCGGCGCCATGAAAGACGACGGGTTCCAGCCGAACGTGGTCACATGGACGTCGCGCGTCTCCGGCTCTGTACTGAACTTCCAGTACGGCAGAGCACGCGCACTGTTCCGAGCAATGATGGTTGCCGGCGGCCGTGTCCTACCAAGCTCGGCAACGATCAGTACCATCCTGCCCGCGTTCGCCAATGTCGCTGACGTGAAGCATGGCAAGGAAGTCCACGGCTACTCTGTCGTGGCCGGCGTCGAGCAAGAGCTCACCGTCAGCAGCGCCCTCGTCGACATGTACGCCAAGTGCGGTCTCGTGCTCGAAGCGCGCCGGCTATTCGACAAGATGCCACAGAGGAGCACGGTGACATGGAACTCCATGATCTTCGGGCTGGCGAACTCCGGCCACTGCCAAGAAGCCGTCGGCCTCTTCGACCGGATGCTGCGCGACGGCGCAAAGCCCGACCACCTGACGTTCACCGCCGTCCTGACAGCTTGCAGCTACGGCGGCATGGTCGAGGTCGGGAAGATCCTGTACCGAGCCATGCAGGTGGAGTACGGCGTCGAGCCGAGGCTGGAGCACTACGCCTGCATGGTCCACTTGCTTGGCCGCGCCGGGAGGCTCGACGAGGCGTACGGTTTCATCAGGGCGATGCCCCTGGAGCCCGACCGCTTCGTCTGGGGCGCGCTGCTGGGAGCGTGCCGAAGCCATGGAAACATCGAGCTCGCGGAGCTTGCGGCGTCGCGCCTGCTTGCCGTCGAGCCAGACAATGCGGCGAGCTGCCTCCTGCTCTCGAGTGCGCTGGCGAACGCTGGCAAGCAGGATGATGTCTTCAAGATCAAGAGGTTGGTGAAGAGACGGCGTCTGAAGAAGCTTGATAGCTGCAGTTGGGTGGAGACTTCTTTGTAATGGCGATGATCAGCCAGAGACGAGCAGAAACAACAAGGTTTGTAGGTTGGGGGTAACGCATAAATGCAGAATAGTCGGAGGAAATGATCTATTCACCCCCAGGTTAATTGATTCAACATCTTTTTAACATGTGATGCAGAGATAATTTCAGCCTGTATTCTCCTTCCACATACAACATAACATGTACAGGGTGACTTTTATTTTGGGCGCTACATTCACATTTCATACTATCACCCCACCATCGTTTAGGTACAATTACACAAAAGTATTTCGCATTTCTATTGTATAATGAGACTACACACTGCTAAACATCAGACATATTATACACTGCTGAACATCAGACATATTTTCCACTTACATTTCTTCGAAACTGGGAAATTATTTATTTACTTTTTACTAGCCCCTGAACAGCAACACTCTATAGCACTAGCCCTGCACAATGTACATAAGAGGACAGCAGACTCCCAGTCTCCTTTTCCATGTAATTCACAGCCCAGAGTGATCAATTACTCCCCGAGTTTGATCTACTGCCTGGGGATGGACCTAAAAGCAGCATCATTCCTCCCCCAGTTCCATCTCCTGGATCTGATCTCTCATTAGAAGGTGCCCTCCTTGCCGAACTTCGCCGCAGAGGCTCGAAGAATCTACCAGCCACATCAGGAGGTTGTTCGAAACATTCCTCCCCAGGCAAAACAAGAAGACCTTCCACATGAAGTGTGGACGGTTCATGGTAGCACGTAATCCACAGTGAATCTACGAGTTGCCTCTCCTCGCGTGCAGCATCAAGGTCGTCTGGAGCCATCATCCTTATTCTCTCTATACGTGCCTGGAGAAGCCGTCGAAGCCTGTCATGATCTGCTAGTAGACTCCTACTTCCCAGTGTCGTGTCCCTTGCAAGCTCAAGCAGTCCTCCTAATGCAGCTTCTCGAACACCCAAGTCATCACTGGACACCAAATGCATCATAAGCCGCGGGAAACCTAGCTGTGCAAACACCGAGCAATCGGAATGGCTTTCACTAAGCAGATAATTTGTGAGGTTCAGTGCTTTCCTGGACGAGACAGCATGTGTGTCAGTCAAAAGCACATAAGCATTGCCAAATACTCCTCACTTATCTGAAGTCAATGTTGCCAAATACTAAATAAGATGGTTCAGGTCAAATCAACTATACTAAAGTACCTCTGAAACCTTGCACTTTCTGAAGTCAATGCATCTCTTAGTCCTGCATATCCATTGGCTAGACGAAAAGCAGAAACACCTGGTTTGTTGTTCCGAATCAAGGCTGAACATGAAATGGGAACAATGTCAATGAGGGGAACATCAAAGTATTATTATTATTGTCACCATCTGAAAAAGATAGACAACATACTTACAGGATAGTGCACCAAGAGCTTTTATGCGGGCAGTGAGATCAGGATCTGACGTAAAATTAGATAAAAGGGGATCAAAGCCACTGGCTTCCATGACCAGCTGCTGACTAGTTGGATTGTTTTGAACAACTGTAGTTACCACATCAGCTGCTCTGGCTCGGATACGAGCATTAGAATTTCTGAGGTACTTGATAACCGGAACCAAGCCACCAACAGAATGAAGATCTAAAGAAAAACAAGATAGGTCAACAGATGATTCATACAAAGTTACAAACATATGAAACAATTCACACCGACAATATGTTAACATTTGGTTGTTAACTGTCACATGCTCCTTGTTTCCAGATTTCAAACTTTGTTTTTGTCTTATTGAATTGGTTTGTGAAGTGAGTCTAGGAATCCGACAACTATCTGTCAGCTCCCCTTGGAAGTTGTATTAGTGCTGTATTGGAAGGGGAAGCTGAGAATTCACCTGAAAAACAATGTTTTATTCAAAAAACACTATGGTTGCCTCCGTCCATTTGTTTAGCCACCTCAACAGTAACTACAAATGCCTTTGAATCATCCAATGTTATGAAAGTACTCATTTTGACACCAGTAATGTATGCCTCCAAGTGCTACATTTGTTTCCTACAGATGGAATTGTAGATTTAACTTAGGGAATGGATGTGAGATCACATATATAGCAAGTCAGCAATACAATAGTACTAAGAAACATAAATTATGCAAAGAGTACAAACTCATGGTGGTGGAGAGTTCTAACAAAGCGCACATATATTGGACGGCTAGTGCTGTTTGGGATGTACATTTTGTAAAATGGTGTTCAAGGACCAGACCCTAGCTTGAATTGTGTGAATGGGAAGGCTCCTCAGTTCTTTTGTGGTTATGCTAATATAGAATGGTAGAGATGTGATTATGCATCACAGCTTTCGAATGATGAACATAAAACACAGATGAAGCATGATGAACAACAGTAGTAAAGCATGGAACAAAATGGTGATGCTCTAGAGTCTAGAGGACCACGGCTAGACGTACCGTTTGCCATGTCAATAGACTCGACATGTACCTGCAACTCAGCCAGTAAACCTGCAATATTCAAATCCACTCCAGTCAGTTTCAGCAGAAGAACAGAGGGAATATCATGAACTTGCAAAGAGATGCAATCATGCAGACGCACTCTAATAACGCTTTCCTGGGAAATTTCAGAACAACAGAAAAACGAATCCTTGCCAATCTCAAAAGTAGGCACGGATTGCGAAAACAGTAAGTAACTTTAAGATGATATAAAATTTTCAATTTGCTGAGAACATTTCCCGAGTACCATATGTTACGCCCGGCATTTCCAAGTTGGTAACACCATAGCACGAATTTTACAAAGAATTCAGTAGACAAGAACCCTTCTCCGCGGCCGACCTAAAAAAAGAGAGTCAAGAATCCATATTCCTAGTTCCCGAAAATCCATCATCCCCAGTTCATCATCCAAATCGCCAACCGAAAAGAAAAGAGAGTCAAGAATCCATATTCCTAGTTCCCGAATATCCATCATCCCCAGTTCATCATCCAAATCGCAAATTGATCGCTCAAATTCATGCTTAATCCTTTAAATCAACCACAACCGCTGCTCTGTACTGACAATCGAACATACCTTCGATGTCGTCGGGGGTGATGCCGTGCGCCTCCAGGACAGAGAGCGGGGTGCTCATGAGCAGCGCGATCTCCCTCATGCGGCTCACCACATCCACCATCATGTGCCGCTCCACCGCCTCCGCCAACCACCTCCGCTCCTCCTCGCTGCCGCGCACCACCACCCACACACCCCAACCAGCTCTCCACCATCAGCCACACAAGTACACAACTCAAGCAAACAAGAAGAAAGAAAAGAAAAGAAACGGAAGAAAGAACCCGTTGCCACATTCCAATTTCCCCAACAGCAATCAACCCTCCGCAAGCCAATCCTCCTCACCTGATGGCGCGAGACGGCCGCGTCCCGTCGGCGTAGGAGAGACTCCATTTCAGCAGCCCCGACCAGCTCAGCCGATCTCCGGCCATCCCCCTACCGTCGCCCTCCTCCCTCCCCCACGCCTTCCCGTTCCCACGACGCCGCCGGTGTCCGCTCGATCGCTCGCTCGCTCGCTCGCCTCGTCGAGTTCGTGTGCGTCTCGTACTCTTCCTTGCGTTGCGTGTGTGAAGCGCGAGATATTATTTTTGTCTCCCCTTCTTCTCGTGCTGCACCGGATTAGATAGGGGTAGAGTGCTACGAGAAAGTGACAAATGCGTGACGTCACGTCACGTCGCGGCGTGGGGGAGAAGAAGGTTGGGGATAGGGATGGATCCCGGGCGGGCGGGCCCACCCCCCGCACGCGAACCCTATGGGCCGGCCCACGCGGGCCCATTTCGGATCGGATTGGCCCAGCCGTTTTGTCCGCTCGGTTTCCGACCATTCGTTCCGCTTCGGGCGGCGCGAGGCGAGGATAATGGCGGCAGCGCACGCGCACCCGCTCTCCCTCGCCGTCCTCCCGTCGTCTCCGGCTCAGGCGACGCCGCCGCCGCCGCCGCTCTTCCTGAGGTACGCTGCTCTCCGTCGCGGTGGGAGATGCGGCGGAGCGACGAGGCCGCTGCGGTTCACGAGGTTGCGCCGCCGCCGTGCGGCGGCGGCGGCGGCGGGGGAAGTTGACATGGAGCAGGCCGAGGCCATGATGAGGGTGGCGGCGGATGACGACAGCGTCACCGCCACCGTAGTGTCCGTGCTCCTGACCGTCGCGTTCGTCGGGCTCTCCATCCTCACCATCGGGGTGCGTGATGTGCGCTTGCGGTTTAAGCATTTGTCCATGAATTGGCGCATAGCGTTGCTGGATATTGTGTTCATCTTCGCTCTTGCTTTGTTTGTTTTGGCAATGCAGGTGATCTACCTGTCGGTTACCGACTTCCTGCAGAAGAGGGAGAGGGAGAAGTTTGAGAGGGAGGAGGCCGAGAGGCTGAAAGAGGAAGCGAGGAAGAAGAGGGCCAAGGCGAGGGGAAGGAAAAGAAAGTTCTGATTGCTGGTACAGCACTTCGTCTTCCTTTTTTCAGTGTGAGCTCATCTTCCACTGTCTAACTTAGGGCTTGTTTGATTTACCAGTAATCGTACTTTTTTTAAAACCAAGTTTGATAGCAGTAAAAATGTAAAATTGGGTCTAACTTCAGAACACACTACCATTTTGTTTCCATTACTACTGAATATGTGGTTGCTTGGAGTATTCAACCTTGTGACATTCTACATTAGGGAATGCTAGGAATTGATTAAGTAAATAAAGCAGGTAGTTGCATAAGATACTAAACCTCTGTTTTCTTTAACAAGTGTGGGGAATACATCTTCGCTGGATGTTCTTTAGATGAATGAGGGCACGTGCATAAATGAATCCATTGTAATTAGTTTCATTAGGTTATCTGTGCACTCACAGGGTTCCTCTGTTACTGCAGATCGATATTCGACATGTGACTTTGCATTGGCTTGATGCCATTATAAAGAGTGATAGTCCTTCTTTCCGTAAGTTGTTCGAATTAATATTATTTCTTATCAATTTTTCTTGTTATGAATTGTGAGTAAAAGTTGTACTAGAAGTGCTTCGTAAATTCTGTATCACGAATTCACGATTGAATTGTCTTGTCAACATGGTACATTTCAATACAAATAAAATAATAGCATATGTTCTTGGTTATTTGTTTTTACTTTTGTTGGGGCATCTTCTGTTCTGAAAGATAGCACTGTTATATTATTGAGGCTAATACACAACTATTGACTTTCTTGCTAAAAGGTTCAACGAGCTGTATCTGTCTGGATACTGTTAAAACTGAAGCTATGCATCAGATCAGCTTGAAATTGTTGAATTATGCATGTTGCTTTTGAAGCTGGATGGTTGTTATATATTATTGCTCCTGTGTTTAGGTTGGATTTGGACTGGTTAGGCATTGACTTTTGTAGTGAGCCTTGAAAGCCGCAGCTAGATCTATGTTTTATTCTTTGATTGCTATCCTTCTGGAAGGATGAAAAAATGGTGTTCTTTCTTTTGTGAAATGTGCCATACGTTATTGACGTCTATGTTCCATAAGCTAAGACCCTAGGAATAAACCCACTTCTGTATGTCCAGTATGAATACCTGTTGCATCTATAGCGTACTCCCTCATTATACTAGGATGGGTCATATCCCATCTTAAGTTAAATTATTTTGGGACGAAGGGAGTAGTGTTAAAAATGTTTGTATGAAGTATAAATGATTGATACAGTATGGAGCATCACAGGTCTTAAGTTTGGTGGTGGATTGAAGTGATATTTTTCTTTTCTAGACAAAGCATCTTGTCAAATAATTTTGTGTAACGTGTGACTGCATTTCTAACACATAAATAAGTAGTACCTGAATTCCACCTAGTGGCCGCACGAAATTCAATCTGTAGGTGTTGAAAAGAAGTGTTCTTTTTAATAGACCCTGTTGAATAACAGCGACTATAAAAGACTTCAAGGGATGGAGAGGAAGCTTCTTAACAGGCCCTGTTCACAAGACATGGTGTTGTGTAGCATGTCTTGCTGAAGATGACAGCAATCTGAAATTTCTTGGTCGGTTCTAACGATTTGATCTCATTCCTGACATGGACTTGAAGCACATGTCAAACCTCCCTGATTTTTGGCATCTGTGTACTCTGGCCAATTTGTGGCATGCAACTATGTGCAGGGCATGCGTGATGGGCGGTGTCAATTGTGCTGCTTGATCCATACAAAGCGGGATGGGTGTCTTTCCCCACAGCTGCCTTTAGCTTTCATTTGTTTATCACAGGGAGTTAATTATGATTAAGAGACTCGGAAGGATACATCATGAGCCAGGATTTGACCCGAGCAGGGAGCATGTACCGCTGACTCGTTATGAAAGCGAGTGAACGAAAGGGATGTTACAGCAACAGCGGCCATTCACGTAGACATCTGGAGCTGTTAATAATATTTTCACCAGGAGGCATTAGGTTTTACAGCTGTGTGTTGCTAGTACTACATGTGAATAAACTTCTTTTATGCCAAAACGCGTAGTAAAGCATGACTTCTCCCATGTTACACTGTCAATTATGGCCGACATGTCCCCTTATTTTTTGGGACGCATGAGCCTCTGCAAATTAATGAGCATATGATAGAACATGCCTTCACGGTGATTAAGCTCCAATTACCATCACAGGGGCAGAAACAGAAAATCCATCGAACCTAGAGCAGTATAGTAATTATTTTGCACAACCATCCTTAAGTTTCATGCTTTTTTATATAATCTGTAAGGGATCGAAGAGACCATTGTAGATTGAATCAAGCATAGCTCAACCAGTTAAGCTTTTTAAATTTGTTCATACAAGTTCAAATTCTTAGTATGAGTACTAATATTTATAACTGATTATATTTTTAGTGATAGTTGATACATTTGTTGATGTTGAGATATCTGTAGTGATTTTGTCAATCTAAAATGGAGTATGTTGCTTCAATCTGTCAAAGCGTTATATATGTGTGCTCTTGTAGGCTAAGTGTGCGTACACATATATGAGTGTGTGTTTATACCAATGTTTTGGAAAAAAAGAAGAAAACCAACATCGTGCCACAAGTGGTCATCAGCCAACATTATATTACCATGTATCCTATTCATACCGAAATATAAGACGTATTAAATTTTTACACATTTTACAATATTATAGTTTGATCACTAATTTTATGGACTATATATGTATATGCTATTAGTAACATATATAAAAGTACTTTCAATATAAATGTAATATAATATCACATGTCCTTACCATATAAATACTTTAAAAGTTATAAATATTGATTTCCCAAAAAATAAGGGAGTATCTAAAATTTATCAATTTTTTGAGTTAAAAACTTCCAGTTAAATCTATAGCATAATTAAAGTGTAGTTATATAACTGCATTATAATTATACTGTAACTACGATATAATTTATATAAACTTGTATTCAATTATAATTTGATTGGCTAGCATCGAGATCTTACGCTTGATATGTGTGAAAATTTCTTTCTAGCAATTTCTTTTTCTTTATACACAAATTTTAAAGTGATCCGATAATCAAGTGATCCGATAATCACAAATTTAAATGTTTTGGAGGAAAAAACTTGCGAAAGTTTTGTAGCAATTCTGAAAAATGAAGGCACCTTGTATCGGTAGCACGAAAAGCTTTTGTTTTGAACCTGAGCAGTACCACCTAGTAGCAAAAACGAATACAATTGTTGAAGTACTGTTTCTCAACCAAAAAAAATGTTGAAGTACTCAACTTTTTTACCGCCAAGTCAAAACCGCCTCCTTTCTTCCATCCACGCGGCGGCTGTTTAACCCGTCGGCTCGCCGGCGCTCCCATCCATCCCTGCCTCCCCTTTGACTCCGGCCCGTCTGACCAGTCAACGTCACTCTACAGAGCTAACGCCGTGAGCACATCCCACCCAATCGCGGCGCTCCACGTGCGGCCGCCGTCAGACCTCGACGGCGCCGCCCCCCCGCGACGACGCGCCGTCCCGAATAAAAGCGGCGCACCCACTCACCCACCCCGCAATTCCCCTCCTCCGCCTCCCCTAGTTTCCTCTCCTCCCCGAAACCCCCAATTCGAATCCGGCGGCGAATTCGATTGGGGATTTCGGCGTCCTCGCCTCCGTGGGATTCCTCGGATCCCCGCCTCGGCTGCCCGTCTCGATCTGCGTCTGGAGTTTTGGAGCAGACGAGTTGAGTTTCTGGTTCGATTTGGTTTGGTTTGGGGGGATTTGGTTCAGGGCGCGGATGGCATCGTCTCCGGTGTCGTACTGGTGCTACCACTGCAGCCGCTTCGTGAGGGTGTCGCCGACCACGGTCGTCTGCCCGGAGTGCGACGGCGGCTTCCTGGAGCAGTTCCCGCAGCCGCCGCCGCGCGGCGGCGGCGGGAGCGGACGGCGCGGGGCGATGAACCCGGTGATCGTGCTCCGGGGAGGGTCCCTGTCGGGGTTCGAGCTCTACTACGACGACGGCTCCGATGCCGTCGGTGACGGTCGCCGGGAGCGGGGCGCACTGCGCGGTGTGCCAGGAGGCGTTCGAGCCGGGCGCCTCCGCGCGGGAGATGCCGTGCAAGCACGTCTACCACCAGGACTGCATCCTGCCCTGGCTCTCCCTCCGCAACTCATGCCCCGTCTGCCGCCGCGAGCTACCGGCGGCCGCGGCCCCCGAGTCGGAGGCAGATGCGGGACTCACCATCTGGCGACTCCCACGCGGTGGATTCGCCGTCGGGAGGTTCGCCGGTGGGCCAAGGGAGCAGCTTCCAGTTGTCTACACTGAACTGGATGGGGGCTTCAGTAACGGCGTTGGGCCGAGGCGGGTAACGTGGCCGGAGGGCGAAGGCCATGTCGATGGCGGTGAAGGTCGGATTCGCCGTGTATTTAGGAATCTGTTTGGTTGTTTTGGTCGGAGCAGTCGGCCGGAGAGTTCATCATCGCAGTCCCGTAGTGGCTGAACGCAGTTTTCTCGGTAACTCGATCTCCTATTGATAGTGGTGAATAAGTAGGATTTAGTATAAGAAGGGAACCCAGATTATAAGTTCTTGGGACTTTTGATGTAAATGAAAACCTTGCGATTTTTTTTCCACTTTGTCCCGTTTTAAGAGTTTATTTAGAGATGGCCACGAGCAAAATAGCAAACAACTGGAAATTAGTTTGGAAAGCAAATTAGGAGGAAGAAGCACAGGACTTCATGAAAGGAATGACAGTGAATTTATTGGGTAAATCAATTGTTGCAATGTTGTAGTCAGAGAGAACAAAGTGTTGTTCTTACCTCTGTACTGTTTGTGTATATACTGGATTGGGCCAAGAAGATTTCTGAGTTGCAATATCTTTTTCTAATAAAATTTCAGCCTTTTTTATTTGTTATTGTTCGTATTCTCCTGGTGAAATTGAATATAAGCTTGTGTATGTCCTGTTTAATGTTGATAATACGTTTCGCATAATATTTTGCTACAACATCAGCTATATCTAGACATAAGACACTGTAATGTCTTGATCATATCTTGAGCTAGTACGGTTGCTGAATAGGGATGCCAACCTCATTATGTCAGGCCTGTTGTTTCTTTTGTGTCCTGTCTCACATGCTGCACTGTCATGTTTTCATTATTCTGATAAAGTGAAACTAATAATACATAATTGAGTCTGACTGTGGTATGCTTGTACTTTGTAATGTTGAAATACCAAGATAGTAGGTTTGTTTCTTCAATGAGTTAAACTATCGTGGGGGTTTATTTGGGATCTGGGGTGTATGGTGCTTTACACTTGTAATATGGTTAGATAATACATTTACAGCATCACTCAGCTAACAAATTATTTGGCTTTTCCTATATCTCTGAACAATTAACATATTGCTCTGTGCCCATAAATGGATGCTTAAATGCAGGCATGGTTTTATGTGTAACTTCATCATAGCAGGTCTAGCTTTTCTATTTCTTCATCACTCGGTGCATTTCTAGAGTTGCTGGTAGTATTGTATTATTGTTCCCATTTCCCTCTACGGCAGGGTTGTTGAACAATAATATTACAGTATCATGCAAAATGCATGGTGATTCTTTGTCTATGTTCATTCCTGTGGTTTCTTTCTCTTAATGTAAATGTTAATGCATAGTGGTTGGCCTAACTGTTAAATTTCCTTTTTGTTTCTTATGTGCTTGCTTTCCTTTCCCTTGTGTTCTTTTATGATAGATAGCAACATAATGACATTTTATTGTATTTCTTTGGTTATGCCGTAGCAATTTATCATGTTGTCTGTTTGGATTTTGCAATCATGCATGGTTTATGTGGCTGCAGTAGCACAACATGGATTGATACAAACCAAAAAACATTCTCTAGCAACCTTTTGTTAATGGCTAAGTGTTATGGAAGAAGAAACATATTGATTATCCT
The DNA here is from genome assembly GCA_009805545.1 of Oryza longistaminata. NCBI lineage: Eukaryota > Viridiplantae > Streptophyta > Magnoliopsida > Poales > Poaceae > Oryza > Oryza longistaminata. The sequence continues at coordinate 17,534,270 of CM020188.1, read as the reverse complement.
GCTTTATGTGGATGTAGTAACCATGGAATGCTTTTGTTTTTCCCGTAAGGCTTGGTTTCATGTAATAGCATACTTATTTTTCTTACCAATTTATATTTGTGTTCTCTTTTGTTACTTCTATACCTGATCTTACTCTACTGTGATTATTTTTTGGACAGAGAAGTAACTTCAAAGTTACTTAGAGCAGAAGGATTTCAAACAGAACTCAAGTTCAATATTCGTATCCTGCTAGCTTTTTTCTTGCTTGTCCATCCTCATACCAACTTATCGTGCAGTTCCATGTCTTAGTTGTCTGCTTGTTTCTACATCTCTTTTACCATAGTGAATATTGAAACATCTAATACCAATCTGTATTGCCTGCAGCAGAAATGAAATGCCAATTATCTTCACTCCTCACACTTGAGGATAGAAATGGTTTTCATTTCTTAAAAACTTTGGCTCATAGTCCGTGTCTACTACTTTTAAGCACAAACTGTGCAGTTAGTAGAACATACTTTTCTGAGTTAACAGTGTTTTCGTGTGTTACTTGGTCTTCATCTTGTCATTCCTGGAGTGCAACTGTACTTCATGGTTGCTCATGGAACCGATTGTTTGGTTGTTTTCTGCACCTGGAGATTCCTATCTATTGGCTAGTGACTAAGGAATACTAACGAGTTGCATTACTTTTCTTGCATCAACTGCTGGCTGTGAATAGTTATCAAGCGACCTGTTTGGTTTCTTCTTTGTTAACGGACTCAATGGTTTACTCTGGAGTAGATAAACTATTTCAGCATACGTGGTTAATTTTCTGTTGCTAGTTATCAGATGGCCTTTCTTTAGCCCCAGGATAGAAAAACTGTGATACAATTTCCATGAAAACGTCCATGTCGTCACTCCTTCCCTGAATGTAGGTTGACATTCAGTGGACCCATGTGTAGTTTTGACAAGGTTCTCTAGTTGAGTGGCAAACATGTTCAGGATGATGCCTGTTTGTTTCCAATGTTCTATAGTTAACAGTACATTTAATATCAGTTACTTGATGGCATTGTGGGGGCATTTTGTCGGCAGGGGAGATATATCCTATGAAAGTTGAAACCTCATAGAATCTTCTGAAGTATCACCTGCTAATTGTGTTCATCTGTTAACATCTTGCCATTGTCAAATTCTGAGTTGCAGGGCTACATGAATTTCCCAGAAGCCTGTTACCTACATCAAGATGAAATGCTGTTCTCTTGTTCGTTGAGCATTCTACATCATCTAATGTCGGTTGATTAAACATCCTGCTGGAGCATCCATGGAGGTATTCTGTACTGCTACTGGTCCAGGTAATGGTCGAAGCTTTGGGGGTTCATTTTTAGAAGTATCTCAGCCTAAGAGCTTCTGACCAAGATTGAAAGGCAGTTGTCAGGTCAATCGGGACTGGACCCATTCTTTCCAGGAGGCCATGTATGATGAGCAGCAGAACGCCCTTCGCTTTCCCTGCCATTATGGACGCTCATCTGGACGCTCATCTTCTTTTGAGGTAAGCTTTCCTGTTAGGTACCAGAGGTTGAGGCTGGCTTTGGTACTAAGTACTCATCAGGGAAAATGCTTGGCAGGATGGCTCAATGGTTTTGGAATTGTATCGGTGGACCTGGACAACTTTCAGCGTTTGTCCTGGCCGTCACTGCGAGCGCGTGCGCCGCGAGAACGACTACTGCTGAATGAGCCACAGACAATTGCTCGCTGTGCTGAATGAGCCACAGACAATAGGCCCTGGGACAGTTCAATCTCATCTGCCAAATCTGTATCCGAATTCAGATGCAAGGATTGCGTTACGTATCTTCTCAGAAAGGCTTAGGAAGAGAAGATCTGGCCTTGTTCTTTTCAGCTCATTCACCGGATTATTGAAACAGGTTATTTACTCTATGCTTCGAAAAATACGTCCTCTCGTAAAACTTTCTTCTGCTGCATTATATTATTTAGATCACTTATTTCAAGCTATTTGTTAATTTTTTTTAAAATAATTTACTCCTATAGTAAGTAGATAATCCGTGATAATAATCCGTCTAATAATCTAAATCAAACTCACAATGCAGCTGTGATTGTTTTGGCAGCATGCCAGCATGGCTGGGCTAGGTGTTCTGCTGTGGACACAACACTGTCGGAGTGGACTCGACGGGTGCTAATGTGCAAATACAGCGCGAGCCTTTTGGTTATTCTAAGGCTGTGTTTAGATCAGCGCGAAGTTTGGATTTTGGTTGAAATTGGAGATGATGTGACTGAAAAGTTGTGTGTATATGACAGGTTGATGTGATGGAAAAGGACTGAAGTTTGGATCCAAACTTGGGATCTAAACACAGCCTAAATGGTTTGCTCCAGATTTCAGAACCAATAGTCCTACTCCTACACCCTGCGTGTGTCCTTGCAAATGCTTTGGTGAGGCTCCATGTTTTCTGAAAGTTAGCTCCACTTTGCTTGCTGGTTTGGCCCCTCTCTCCCCAACGTGCCGACATCATTTTGCAGCGTCCAAGTATTGAATTACCCTCCATTGTGTACCCTTGCCTCCAATCACCAGCGATGGATTGCAGAAATTAGGCGGCATATAATTGGTGCAAGTACGGCTCAAAATCTATGTCAAGCAGGGGGAGAGATTGGATGATGAGATTGGATGATTTTGCTTGCTTTGTGTCATCCTCTTGTCCTCCCTCGTGCCAGACTGGCTTGCACCGGGGCTTTAAAAACTGTGCATGATTGCCGTGTACGTGGCTACTGTTTTGGGCTAAATGAAGCAGGATAGTGGTCGTCTGTTGGTCTGGGAGGGGCCAACGTAGTACGTCTCTAATCATTCGTGGAGCCGAACCGAACCACGGCGACTTTCCAGCTTTGAATTTGACATTATGTCGTATTCCCTTCGTCCCAAAATACGGTATATCAAAATACGATATAGGATCGATTTATAGTGCTAAAATATATCATAGCCTGTTGTTTTATTTAAGATAGGAAAAGTTTAACACATTTATATATTAAAATGTGTCATATCTCATACTATATTAATTTGTTAAGGGTCTGTTCAGATCCCTTGGCAAAATTTTTTACCTGTCACATCAAATGTTTGGACACATACAAGGAGTATTAAATATAGGGAAAAAATGATTACACAGATTGTGTGTAAATTGCGAGACGAATCTTTTAAGACTAATTGCTCCATGAACTGACAATATGGTGCTACAATAAACATTTACTAATGACGGATTAATTAGGTTTAATAAATCCGTCTCGCGGTTTACATGCGGAATCTGTAATTTGTTTTGTTATTAGTCTACGTTTAATACTTCAAATATGTGTCTATATATTTGATGTGACACGCCAAAATTTTTCACCCATAATCTAAACACAGCCTAAGTTTATTTTAGACGATATCCCTCCATCTCATAAAAAAATCAACATAATACCGGATATGATATATTCTAATACTACGAATCTTAACAAACTAGGATGCGTTATATATATCTGGTGTTAATAGGTTGATTTTTTAATGAGACAAATGGATTATATCATATCCCGTTGTTTATTTTGGTACGAAAGGAGTACTTTTGATTTATATGTGCAATATCACAAGTCAACACATTTATAATACTAAGATGTTCCGTATCCCGTATTAGGTTGATTTATTTTAGGAGATGATAGATTTGATTCTCGTGGAATATCCCAAGTCTACACAAGGATTTCCATTTTAATCTCGAAGAATCAAAATTAGCGGCGTACTGTGCGTACGTGAAGGCACAGGCAGTTTTCTCCCTGCACGGTGTTCTGTCCTCCTCTCTTGGTGTCGTCAAGCGTGACGGCATCGAGAGAGGAGTACGCCGAAGGGACGAGACCGGGAGACCGGAGACGGCCAGATCCGCGAATGCTTCGTACAACAACGAGGAGTTCGCTTTACTTTCACGTAAGGGAAACGTGCTCCCAATCTCCCATCTCGGCAGCTGGAGTTGGCAAAGCCAATAATCAAACAGCCCAGTGTGATCGATCCCGTCCAGTGCAGTGCCAGTGATCCGGTCCATGTCGCGGAGCACGCCACATGCGACGCAAAAAACATAAGGCGCCCGTCGGCATCTCATGATCAGTATGGCCCCCATGGAACAAGTATCATTGCTGGGCTCTGGATTCGGCGTAGGCGCGTAGCGAAGCTGGTCATGACTCAGGAGTAGGCATGGAAACAGTTGAAAAAATGTTGAATCATTTTCATAACCATATTTTAAAAAATAGAATCGAGAGAACGATAAATCTGGAAAAGAAAATTGTATCAAAAAATAAAAAAGAAGAATTATATGGACGGAAACTTGTTGGTATCAATTGAAATCTGGTATTGTAATAAATATTCAAAAATAATTAACTGTAAAATCATGTATTTAACTTTGCATAACTATGACAAAATTTGCTAAAGGACACAAAATTTATTTAATTTGCTGGGAGACATCGTACAAACGTGTTACGGCTAAAAGACGCTCTAAAAATGGTAATTTGTTAGAAGACACTTTTAGCTCAATTGGAGAAAGGAATTCTTCAAAAGGACGAGAAAACCCCTAAGATCAAAAGCTTTTGATCTGAGGATGGAGTGAATAAGGAATACGATATATGCTAGTGATGTACTTTAAGTGATGGCAAATTTAGAGTTGCGTAATTTCTAAACTTTTATTTTAACGTCATGTTTGAAGTATGTGGTACTAAATACATTCTCGTCTTTCTTAAAAATTTATCTCTTCAATTGATTCGAAATTGTTCTCTAGCAAACCACCGGTTTTTTAGATGTCTTTTAGTCGTGACACGTTTTTTCGATCATTCGATGTCTATCAGCAAGTTAGACAAGTTTTGGTGTCATGTAGCAAAATTTGCCAACCATATAATATAACAAATTAAATTCAAGGTTACACTATATAAATTATAAATTGACTTCCTTTAAATCATGTATTTAAGTTAGGGATTTGGTTGAGAAGTTAACATGCCTCTAAATTATGGGTCAAATACGGACCATAAATATTAACGGTAATTACTATAATATAAAAATTTATAATTTTCGTAAGATTACGGTAAAATTTGGAAACGTCAGTAAACAGAGAAATCATTTTCATTTCTTTATTCATATAATTTACTATTTTCATTTTTATTTTTGTTTTGTAAGTAACTATTTTCACATTGCTTGACTGATAAAAATCAGAAATAAGCGGCATTCGCTTGGGAATTTTCATGACCGTCTCACCCCTACGGCTACGGAGGACCGAGGATTCAGCTAGTAGTGTTTCGCTCTAGTTCGGTTTTGAACTCACTGAAACATCTGCGCAAGCTGGCCGGTGCGTTCGGTCTTTCGGTGTTCCATGGCATAGAATAGAATCCAGCTATCGACCTGGGAGTTCTCAACCGCAGACAGGATGAACTGGAGCCAATAGTAACACAGAAAGATCTCCCTTCTTTGACAAAACTTAACAACGGATGGTGACATCGACAACGAGCATCTGTGCTGAAAGTCCTCGCTGCCCCGGCCGGACTAGCGTATTTATGAGATGAGATCCGTGATCCCTCCACGTAGAAGTACGTAGTACTTCACCTCCTGTACATGTTTGCAGCTGCAGAGCCCCCCCACACGCACGCACGGGACCAGCCCGCCCCAGGGTGAAGGAAAGGACCATGCAACATGGCGAGTAGGCGTAGTGTACTGTGCTGCTCTACTGCTCTGCTACACCAAACACACACATCTGCAAAGATCAAAACGCTCGCGAAGGTGACGCTAAAGTGATGGAGATGTCGATGCCACGAGGAGGAGGAGGAGGAGGACAAGGTGTAGTGGTGGTGTAATTGCCGGATGCTGCTGCGTCCGGTGAATTTACCAGAGTGCGTTGCCGTTTTGCAGTCTTGCAGAGTTTGGTCTCGCTTAAACGCGCGCTCTTGAGAGGTAAAACGTAAGGGTGGCTGCGTTGGCCGGCCGCGCGCGCGAGCGCGCCATGGAGGCGTTTCTTGTTCTGCTCTGCCTCTGCGTCTTTCTTGCGAGCGGCGGAGAAGGGAGGTCGCCGGCGGGCACGGTCCTCCCGCTGCGGGTGCGGGTGCAGGAGGTGGAGCTGGAGGCGCCGGCGGCGAACAGGCTCCGGTTCCGGCACAATGTGAGCCTGACGGTGCCGGTGGCCGTCGGCACGCCACCGCAGAACGTGACGATGGTGCTCGACACCGGCAGCGAGCTCTCGTGGCTGCTCTGCAACGGGAGCTACGCGCCGCCGCTGACCCCGGCGTTCAACGCGTCGGGTTCTTCCTCGTACGGCGCGGTCCCCTGCCCGTCGACGGCGTGCGAGTGGCGCGGCCGCGACCTCCCCGTCCCGCCGTTCTGTGACACGCCGCCGTCGAACGCCTGCCGCGTCTCGCTCTCCTACTCCGACGCCTCCTCCGCCGACGGGGTCCTCGCCACCGACACCTTCCTCCTCGGTGGCGGCGCCCCGCCGCCCGTGGCCGTGGGCGCCTACTTCGGTTGCATCACTTCCTACTCGTCAACCACCGCCAACACCAACAGCAACGGCACGGACGCCTCGGAGGCGGCGACCGGCCTCCTCGGCATGAACCGGGGCACCCTCTCCTTCGTGACGCAGACGGGCACCCGTCGCTTCGCCTACTGCATCGCCCCAGGCGAGGGCCCCGGCGTCCTCCTCCTCGGCGACGACGGCGGCGTGGCGCCGCCGCTCAACTACACGCCGCTGATCGAGATCTCCCAGCCGCTGCCGTACTTCGACCGGGTGGCATACTCCGTGCAGCTGGAGGGCATCCGCGTCGGCTGCGCGCTGCTCCCCATCCCAAAGTCCGTGCTCACGCCGGACCACACCGGCGCCGGGCAGACAATGGTGGACTCCGGCACGCAGTTCACCTTCCTCCTCGCCGACGCCTACGCGGCGCTCAAGGCCGAGTTCACGAGCCAGGCGCGCCTGCTCCTGACCCCGCTGGGCGAGCCAGGGTTCGTGTTCCAGGGCGCGTTCGACGCGTGCGCTTCGCGGGCCGGAGGCCCGGGTGGCGGCGGCGAGCGGCCTCCTCCCGGAGGTGGGCCTCGTACTCCGCGGCGCGGAGGTGGCCGGTGCCGGGAGAAGCTCCTGTACATGGTGCCAGGCGAGCGGCGCGGCGAGGCGGCGCGGAGGCGGTGTGTGCCTGACGTTCGGCAACTCGGACATGGCCGGCATGTCGGCGTACGTGATCGGGCACCACCACCAGCAGAACGTGTGGGTGGAGTACGACCTCCAGAACGGCCGCGTCGGCTTCGCGCCCGCGCGCTGCGACCTTGCCACCCAGCGCCTCGGCGCCGGCGCGTAGGCTTACATGGCGAGAACTCGCCGTGCCAAGTAGAGTGTAGAGGCCAAGTATTAGAGATGGTCTCTCGATCACCTGCTGTGTTTTAATCACTGCTGGCGTGTGTAGTAGTGTACGGAGTAGTTAAAGGGTGTGTTTAGTTCACGGTAAAATTGGAAGCTTGGTTGGAATTGGAACGATGTGATGGAAAAGTTAAAAGTTTATATGTGTAGATAATGAAAAAGTCAGAAGTTCGAAGAAAAAGTTAAAACTAAACTCGGCCTAATTGCGATTGTTTTGTCGCTGTATTGTGCCCATGAGTATACGAGATTACGAGCTAACGACACACGTATATTTGCTGCAACTAGAAACTAGAAAGCCATCGCTTAGTTTGTTTCTTTTCTAGAAGTAACGAAAATGAAAATAAAGGTAGGACACGTAAAAAGCCCACTAACATATACTCCCTCCGTTTCAGATTACGTGACGTTTTGACTTCAAAGTCAAACTGTTTTAAATTTAACTAAGTTTATAGACAAATATATTAATATTTATAATACTAAATTAATTTCATCAAATCAATAATTAAATATATTTTCATAATAAATTTATCTTGGGTTAAAAATATTAATATTTTTTTACAAACTTGATCAAATTTAAAGCAGTTTGATTTTGACCAAAGTTAAAACGTGTTATAACTAAAACGGAGGGAGTAACTAATTGAATTTTAATTATTACATATTTTATAAATAGATTTATTTAATAGTTAGAAGCAACTTATGATAAAATTTTTCACACGAAACATAACGTTTAACAGTCTAAAACATATCGTTATAAAAATGAGATAAAGCCTATATCTTAGAGGCTATTCGGCAACTTGATTTGGCTGCTGCGCTGCAGCTAGCACGAATAGTTCCGCACGCTCAAGTCCGCAAGGACAGCCACAACCATAATTTCTAGCCCTGCGAATCAATTCCTTAACCCAAAAAAGATACTCCCTCCGTCCCATAATATAAGGATTTTAAGTTTTTACTTGTAACGTTTGACCACTCGTCTTATTTATTTATTTTTAAATGTAAAAAAACGAAAAGTTGTGCTTAAAGTACCGTAGATAATAAAGTAAGTCATGAATAAAATAAATAATAATTTCAAAAATAATTGAATAAGACGAGTGGTCAAACGTTGAAAGAAAAAACTCAAAATCCCTTATATTATGGGACAGAGGGAGTACCACCTTAAGTGCTCCTTTAATCGTAGGAATAGAAAATCAGGGGAATAGGAAAAACACAATATTCTAATATGAAACCAAGTGCAAAACAAAGAATAGCAAAATATAGAAAACAAACATGAATTATCATTTGATTGGACCACAGAAAAACATAATATAGGATGAGAAATATAGACTCATTGAAGGCCTTGCTAAATTTCCTCAGAAATCTCTATCAAATTATCTAACAATAGGAATTTTAAATGATATAATAGGATCAATTTTTGTTTTCAAAAGCATTAATCATTCATAAGACTTTTTCTATATGATTAAAATTCTCTAAAGAAAAAGAAGTCGAGGCTAGTCGGACGGGCGCCCAGTCGCTCCGCCCCAGGGCGACGCGGACGGCGAAACCTCACCGTCGCCCCTCCCTTCCCCTCCTCTCCCCCGCCTTGCTACCGCCCGAGCAGCCGCCGTCAAAGCCGGGCGGCTGTAAAGACGGCGGCCGTGGGGCTCCCCTTTCCCCTTACTCCTGGTCAAACGGTTGGGGTGCCAACGAGACCGAAGAACGAGAGGCGCAGCCCGGCGACGACGGCCAGATCCGGGCCATCGAGTTCGGATCCGGCCCTCCCTTGGCCTGATCTGGGCTGGACGCGTGGGTCGGCGATGGAGGCGGCGGGCGCGAGGGCCGCGCGGAGGCAGCGTCGGCGCAGCCGCGGTGTGAGGGCCGCATGGAGGAGGCGGCGGCGACCGCGGCGCGAGGACCTGCCACAACGGTGGCTTGCGGCTCGTGGACCGTGCGTCAACTATTGCCTCTCTCTGGCCTATGCGTGGGGAAGCGGTTGGCGGCGACGACGTCTCTTCTTCCCAGCCGGCTGAAAAAACCCACCTTCGTGGAGCTCCTCCCCTCCTATGGCCAGATCCTGTCCTGGCCGTGGGGAGCTTCAGGAGAGGGTGGACACAATGGCTTGTGCAGAGGACGACGGTGCCATGGCGACGTGCGGGAGCAGGCCGTGAGCTTACATGAGCCGTGGGGTGGTGAACTGGGCTAACTGGTGGCTGATGAGATGATGTGGTGGTTCGGCGACGGCTGTTGTGTGGGTTGGGTGGTGGCACTAGACAGAAATCGCTGGCGAAAGCCTTGCTTAGCCTTTGGCTGGCGCGACGACGGCGACACCTTTGGCATCGTTCCCTTCTTGGAGGCGTTGTTATGACGTTTTTCTCCACCGCTACCAAGCTCCAGGTGAAAACTATGATCCGGTTTCTGGACGGGCAGTGGCGGTATTTCACGTCGTTTCCTCCTTGGGGGCATCGTCTTGGAGAACCTTACCCATGCACCATTTGCTGTTGGTGGACTCCTGTGTCAGCTCGATGCACTAGATGCCTAGGTGGTTGGCGAGGCCTTCTCCTTCTTGGCTCCTTTCTTATATTGGTGGCATCCAGCTTCTTCGTCTGTCTCTGTCGGGTGGAGTCGGAGCTGCTACGTCGTTGGGGTGCGACGAAGCTTGGCAACGATAACATCTGCAGTTTCTCTCTAGGGATGTGGTTGTTGCCAGTGCAGGCTTTGGCGCTTCAGGGGCTTGGCTGATGTCCAAAGTGTGAGCTTGGTGTTGCTTTGCTTGGTTTGGCGGTGCCTACAATGATGTCGTGATCGCCATGGAGTCGGAGCTGCTGGGTCGCTGGGCGGCTTGCTCAGCAACGATGACACGTGCCTTTGTGATGTCAACGCTGTGTGCCGCCTCTTTAGCATCTCGACATTGATGTTCGTCGTTGGATTCCGCTATTGTTTTCGTTGATAGTTTTGGCTAGAGTGGTGTGGAGCTCCGTGTGCTGTGTGGTTGTACTGGCCACGGTGGAAGGGCTTGGCGAGTCTCTACTCACCGAGAGGTTGTTTTTTTTAAGCCCGTCTGGATTTTTACTCATGCTTAATGAAATATAATTGGCAGTTCTCCTACCGGTTTAGTTTTTTGAAAAAAAAACTCTCTAAAAATTTATATGTTTTTCTCCAAATGAAAGGCACTAAATAGAGCAATTTCTGCAGAAACCACATGTTCTTGCCGTTTCCCATCCCAGCTGGAAGCACAAAAATAACCGTTTCTGTTTTGGCACGAGGAAAAAAGTTTCGTCCACCCATCATCCAATGGGCGGCCATTATGTAGCCACGTGTCACCCAAATTTGCAACTAGGAGGCAGAGGCTACGCAGCGCGCAGGATCTGAAACTGCAAAAAGAAAAAGAAAAAAAAAACTTCCCCATCTTTCTAGCAGCTCCCCCAAGTCCTCTCTACTTCTCGCTCTCGTTTTCCCCATCCGCACCGGCTGCTCCTCGTCGCGCCGACGCCTCCGCGCGCCAGCGAATCGCCGCCTCGAGAGGCCCCTCGTCGCCGATCAGGTGAGTGCCCCTCCTCGAAAGCCACGCTCGTTACTCGATTCCGCGGCTGTTTCAAGATCAGGCAGGCCCTAGAATCTGGGCGAAGGTTCTCTTGACTTCTGGTAGCTTCGGGGCTTTATCTGGGCGTTTCCCGCGTTGAGGCGTCATGGACATGGGAGCCATGGGGGATTTTCTAGGTAGGGTTTTGGTTGGGGCGTCGCTTTCCTCATATTTTGTCGGTGGCTTTGCTGGGCTTCAGGGGCGTGGCCTCGTCGAGTTTTTTTGTTCCTCGGAGGGGCGGCAAGGAGGCGGATTTGGAGCAATTCGTAAGACTAGTGGTGGTGGTGGTGGTGGTGGCTGGTTGGCGCCATGAGCTTCGTGTTCCGGGGGAGCAGAGGTGACATCGAGGCCGGAGGCTTCCCGGGGTTCGCCCCGGAGCGCCGCGCCATGGTGAGCGTTTCTGCTTAAATGTAGGTTTTGGCATCCTAAAGTAGATCTTTTTTTGTTATGAATTTCTGACTCTCATCTGTGTGTGGGGGCTTGTATGCAGCGGATTCATGCGGGTGGTCGGCCGGTGAACAGCAACCTGGCTTTTCTTGTCACTGGTAATGTGGGCATGCCCTTTGTACTACCGATATTATTGAGCTGTAAAAAATATCGATTTTCTAGTTAATGCGATCTATTATTCTTTTTGGGCAGTTCTTATGTTGTTCATGGTACTGAACTCACACCAGATGTCTCCGAACTTTTTGGTAAGTTATCAATTGATGGTATGGTTATTTTGCTTATATAGCTTGATGGAGAAATTTCATGATTTTTGTCGGGTTGCGCGGAATTGTCTCTTGTAGGTTTGGCTGGTTTTGGGTGTGTTCCTAATGGCCACCAGCCTAAGGATGTACGCCACATGCCAGCAGCTCCAAGCGCAGGCGCAAGCTCATGCTGCAGCTGCCAACGGCTTCCTTGGGCACACTGAGCTGCGGGTGCATGTCCCGCCAACCATAGCTCTCGCTACACGAGGCCGTTTGCAGAGCCTTAGGCTCCAACTTGCGCTACTTGACCGCGAGTTCGATGATTTAGGTGATACACTTTATTCACTTAGGTTAATTCATATACTGCTTCTTACTCTCCTGCAAGCATTGCATTCTAGCTGATATTTTGCTTGCAGATTATGATGCCCTTAGGGCCTTGGATGCAGACAATAGCCCTCATGCTCCTTCGATGAGTGAAGAAGAAATAAATGCTCTTCCTGTATTCAAATACAAGGTTCAGGCACATCAGGGAAGTGCCTCTTTCCGAAAAAGGTAAGATGTATTATCCTTTTGGCTACATTTTTTAGATGGCATAGCAAACTCATGATAAGTCTACAACTGCCTTCCATCTTTGATAAGTAACCAACCATATAATTCCGAATTTGTCTACTTTGTATGGGGTGCAACTAACCATTTAATTCTTTTGATTCTATAGTGATGGACCATCTCAACCATCTGTTTCTTCTACTGAATCTGGCAATGAGGTAATAAATACTGACATGATTATGAAGAGGTTATTCTTTGAATGGCATCTACTGTTATTCTTTGCATAGGCATGTTGACATCTTGGTATGACTAAGATAGGAGCATAGAATGTGCCGTCTATGTGTTCTTTAGCTTGTATTGATGGAAATCATTGAGCGTTACTCCCTCTGTCAACAAATATAAAGGATTCTAGGTGGTTTAGCAGAATTTAAGGTCGAGGTGAATTACTTTGATGCTGCTAGGAGTTTTCTTGATTGGGAAATATCACGCCTAGCAGCGCAACCATCAGTGAGCAATAAATACATTGGTTGGATGGATTTGGATAGTAGTTCTACAAAATCTCTTATATTTGTGGGCATATTTTGAACCCCAAAATCCATTATATCTGTGGAAAGAGTACTTGGTTTGTTCGCGGTTATTTCATATTGTGGTGGTATTTCTTAGAATTAAATGCTTTTCTGATGTTCTATATAGTCAACCGTGGTAACTCCATAACAATCGCAAAGTTGATGCTTACGCTTTTATTTGTCTATTACTCAGCATGCCTAGAATTACAATCAGCTGTGCTGTTTGGTCTGGATTATCCTTGTTCTAGTGACTTGCTTTTTTGCTGTGTAGAAAAAGCAGGATCGTTTCAAGGCTGATGCAACTGACAACACCCTGGAGGATGAGTTGACATGCAGTGTTTGCTTAGAACAAGTCATTGTGGGTGATCTATTGAGAAGCCTACCATGCCTGCACCAGGTAATCATTATACTAGAATTATCGTTTTTTTAGACATGTATACTAGAATCATCTTGAGCTTGTTTTCTTTGTATGACAGAAATAGCAGGCTTTGTTTCCTAGTTATATCTGCTGTGCTATGATCATGGTGCCTGTTAACGCGTGTTATATAGTAACTGTCCTGACATTTTGTTAACCAAATCCCAAAACATGCTAGGAAACCACTGTATTTGATGCCATTTGCAATTTATGTGTTTTTAGTGAAAAAGCAAAGGGAAAACTTTTGCATCATTTCCTATAGCTATCGTGTTTCGGAAAGGAATTGTTTCTTTTTCCTTGGGAAATCCCTCTTTTTCCAGTATGCTAAGTATCTCTCTCTCCTTCTGTTTCCGTAAGGTGTAGTTTTTGACTGTGATGGTCTTTGATGTTGAACCTTGGCCACTACACAAAATATGTGATCTGTGCTTGGTTTAGCTGCTTAATCTTGTATTCAAATCTGTACTGGTCTGAGTTCCAAAATATGTCATATATGCTCACAACTTTTAGTAAAATTTAAATTTGAATGACCATAGCCACATCAATGACAACTATATACTGTGTTTTGTTATGTTCGTGTTTTCATAGTGATACGATTTATCCTATATGAGTGAAACTATCATACACTGGCTTTTTGCTGTTGTCTTACAAGTTTTTAGCTTTCCATCGAAGGATTGACATTGGTGCTATTAGTTTTTTGTGTCATGAGGTGGGACTGCAAGGTTTACTTACTTTCCCACTTGTTTTGCAGTTTCATGCAAACTGCATCGATCCATGGTTGCGCCAACAGGGAACATGCCCAGTTTGCAAGCACCGTGTAAGCGATGGGTGGCATGGTGAAGCAGATGCTTCTAACATGGTATAAAGCTGCTGGGAGTGGCCAGCAGGTCTTAAGCTAAAACTACTGACTTAACCCACGGAATGAGGAGTAGCTGTTTAGTCTTGAGGAGTGTTTTTGTACATAAAAAAACGTTCACTTCTCTGTGATGTTTATGCATCAAAAGGTTGTGATATTTTTGGTTGACCTGTACCCTGTTCAGTATGAACTCGCATACAATCCTTTTTACTCTGTTTCCCTGGGGAAATTGGCGTATTATGGGTGTTTAGGCTGAAGATCAGTAAAGAGATTTAAGATCCAAGAGTAGTGATCTGGTCTCTATTAGTCTAAGTAAAAATGATCTTAACTATTAGTATTATCACAAGTAAAAAGGATCTTAACTGTTTATTTATGGAGAGTTCTACCATCAGTATATTTTTTCCTTATTTATGGCAATTACGTTTTTTACTCTATTTTAAAGCCTCTAACTACTAATTTAGCTTTGCTTGTATGAGTTTACTAATTTAGCCTCTACTAAGCGCACGCCCGCGTCCAAGCCGTGGAGCGATGCTGCGCACTCCCACTCGACGCGGCCGTGCGGCGACGCTTCAGCCTGGATGGCAATTAGTCTGGGTTTCTTTTATGTTTCGACTGAATCATTTGTTTTGAGCTCAAATATCCCGTATATGAACATCCGGGGAAAGGATAAAGAAATGGCGCTAGTTTATGTGTAGTTTGCAGTTAACCACTGACATGTGGGTCATAGTAAAGTAGTGCCTACATAATATGGGTGGTACAAGCATAAATTTAGGATATCTTTGATTTGTAGAAAAAACATATAAAGTTTCGATTTCTCATTTTTGCGATTGAATTTAGGGTATATATGATTTCTCCTTTTTTCTTATTCTTGCAATTGAAAGGGATTAAGAGGATCCTTTTGTTTCCTGTCGTTGGCTTGATCGGATCAGCTTTATTGCGGCTACACAGCCGCAACACCGCAACAACTCCAATTCAAAAATATGTTATTGGAGAAAGGCTGAGGGGTCTTCCGACTAATTTCACAAGATGATGGGCTAGACGATCTAGGTTCGAAGCCTCACCTCTTTTAATTATTTAATATTAGATCATTCCCTAATATTTACATCTTTCAAAGATATGTGATTGATACTGCAGATGCAGCACAGTTACAGCCGCAGCCAGCTATACCGAACAAGCCCATCAGTTCCTTTGGCACCAACCATCAGTTTTTACTAATTTAGCCTCTACTAAGCGCACGCCCGCGTCCAAGCCGTGGAGCGATGCTGCGCACTCCCACTCGACGCGGCCGTGCGGCGACGCTTCAGCCTGGATGGCAATTAGTCTGGGTTTCTTTTATGTTTCGACTGAATCATTTGTTTTGAGCTCAAATATCCCGTATATGAACATCTGGGGAAAGGATAAAGAAATGGCGCTAGTTTATCTCGGTGAAAGAAAAAGTGGCGCTAGTTTATCTCTGTGGAACCAGATTACTAGGTTGTTGTAACCAAAATTTCGAAGAACTCCTGCAAGTTATTCCAGCACTCTGGCGCAAACGAAACTCAATTGCAGTTCGGAAGCTAATTGCTTTAATTTGAGCCTTCGGATCTGGGATTTGTGCTGGGCCGAGCATTCTCCGATGATAAGCAAGTAGTGGGCCTTCTTTTCATTGATCTGTGACTGAGCATGGGTTTCTTCTGCGAGCACATGGTTTCAAGGGATCTTCTGCGCACGAGATAAGATTGCGACTGACTGACTTCCATTTTAGATTGCGAGATCGGGTAGACGTCTAGGGTGCTTTTTTCCCCTTAGCATTCAGCCAGCTTACTTGTATCGTTTGATTTGTCCCAATAATTTTATCTTAGACGTAAATACTATCGTGCTTAATTATCCGTATTAGCTTAACCAAGCCAACCAATGAAAATATCTGCTTAGTTACAGACATGCCTATGGAAATAAAAAAAATCCTACTTAAACCGTACTCCCTCTATCCTAAAATATAAGGTATTTTAATCGAATAAAATACACTTCAGTATTGCGAATCTAGAAAGGAATCTATCCAGACTCGTAGTACCATGATGTGTTCCAATCAATTAAAAAATATCTTATATTTTGAGAAGAATTCGATTAAAATATCTTATATTTTAAGACGGATGGAGTACAACACAATCCACATGCAAAGGTTTCTTTGTCCACAGGCTAGCCTCTTACTTGTGACTTGACATTGGGTTGGAGCCATGAATTAATTTGGGTTATATGTTAGATTTTAGCTATATTAATCATGTTGTTTATTGTAATTAATTATTTTTTCTTATGATCTCGTTCAGAACGCAATCTCTACTTATTTTTGGACGGCCAGACACGACACTCTTTTTTCATCGGCAATGATAGCTGTCACGCCTTGAGTTCACAACAAAAAGAATTACTACTCACTCTGTTACTAATTTACTATATATTTTGTGACAGAGAGTAAACTTCGTAGCTCTGCATGTGCTAAGTGCTTGAGCACTACCAAAAGCTCCCATATTGTCGCTAGGGATGAGACTTCGCTGATTTGGTGTAGTTTGCAGTTAACCACTGACATGTGGGTCATAGTAAAGTAGTGCCTACATAATATGGGTGGTACAAGCATAAATTTAGGATATCTTTGATTTGTAGAAAAAACATATAAAGTTTCGATTTCTCATTTTTGCGATTGAATTTAGGGTATATATGATTTCTCCTTTTTTCTTATTCTTGCAATTGAAAGGGATTAAGAGGATCCTTTTGTTTCCTGCCGTTGGCTTGATCGGATCAGCTTTATTGCGGCTACACAGCCGCAACACCGCAACAACTCCAATTCAAAAATATGTTATTGGAGAAAGGCCCAAGGGTCTTCCGACTAATTTCACAAGATGATGGGCTAGACGATCTAGGTTCGAAGCCTCACCTCTTTTAATTATTTAATATTAGATCATTCCCTAATATTTACATCTTTCAAAGATATGTGATTGATACTGCAGATCCAGCACAGTTACAGCCGCAGCCAGCTATACCGAACAAGCCCATCAGTTCCTTTGGCACCAACCATCAGTTCCTTTGGCACACTCCACAGAGAATCCCCTGGACAGGAAGCGGAGAGCCGATAGGGAGGAGTCAGAGAGAGGGGTTGTTGTCCCTTCCCTTCATCAGTGAGCTGAGCCTTACATGTGGTTCGTTCCGCCTGTAAAATAACGACATAGTATGTGCCTGCCTGCCCCTCGCCATCCCCATTTCCTCCACCTTCCTACTACAGCAGCTTTCCGATGGATCACAGCGGCGGCGGCAAGATGATGGTGAGGGCGGTGGCGGAGTCGGCTTCTACCAACGAACGCACCCAGAGCTTCAACGGCTGGTTAGTAGTACTCAAAATACATCTTCCCCCCTCGCTTCTGCGTACATGTCTATATTTTGTGGTCTTCATGTGCGTGTGCCTATTAGTTGCTGATTGGCGATGTCGTTTTTACATCTCCTTCTTCGCTTCTTGTGCTTCAACTGATTATGATTTAAGGAAAATAGCTTAGCGTAGAATCCACAGGCTCGACTCGCGCGAGATCTTTGTGTAGAGAAATGGGGAATTTTCCACCCTTGTAATTAAGTGGACTGAGCTCGTATGCTTTCTTCCTGTCGTGCGCATAGATTCTCCATCGGAAGGATCCGAGAACCATTAGTTAAATTTTGGCGGTAAACAGTGGACTAACGGAGCACTGCTGCTAAGGGAGTGAGCCGACGAGCTAACTAAAAAAATTAGAAGTTAGTGCTAGTAAAATCGCAGGAGAAAAACTTGGTTGCCCACGGTTGCGCTTGTAACTGCTGATTTGCAAAATGAGATCTTTGTTGCATTGCTGGTATTGTAATTGTTCCGAGCTTGGGAAGCTAAACAAAAGACATCATAATCGCTAGGTGGGTGGTGTTAATTCAAGGTATATATGCTTTTGCGGGATTAAAGAAAGAAAGCTGGCAGTTTTCCTTATTGAATCATTATCTACTAGAAAAAAAAGTTTTCCTTATTGGATGGCTGGCAAGGTTCTTCAGTGCTAGAGGATTCCTTTTTCCATTCCTTTCTCTTTTTTTTCTTTAAAAGGATGGCACATCGTGCGCCGTTCCATTATGATGTGATGTCTAGCACAAGGACCTATCTTTCTATACACCTTGTATTGCAGTATTGGTACATGCAGTTGAAATCAAGTCTGGAATGATGATACCCCATATACCACATCAAGCATCTCATCTTAGTGCTACTTTATTTATACTCCTTTAAAAAGAAGTAGCGGTGGTGGTGAATCTGTCACCACCCCACCACTAATTTCCTACTATTTTGGAATGGAGAAATGATATGTGGGGGTTAGAGGACCCACGTGATAAACACCAACTCTCTATTTTTTTATGGGAAGGGAAAAACAACAATGTGGGACCAAAGGACCGACATGTCGGTAACAAATTTATGTAGAAATTAAAAGATGATGTGTATGAAAAATAATGGTAATAACGAGTTAATGATAATTTTCATTAATTAAAATCCGTTGCAACGACGAGGATAATAAGCTGGTATGACCTGATGTTTTTAAGCATCCCATCTGGTGTTTATATGTGAGCTGAGCTCACAATATTTTTGAACTCTATCATAAGATCATCACGGGTTATTGGAATCAGTCAAGGTCAAAATGGCATATTGTCATTACGGTTCAAAGGCCACTGGCCAGGTGTGGCAAAATCATATGCAACTATTAAAACCCAAAGAGCTTGTATTCGTAAGCTATTTGACGAATCTTGAGAATGCCACCAATTTAACAACTCAGGGTAGGTTACAGAGTTGTCTATGTATATTCCTGGCTAGCTCTTGTCACTTGTCACCTTGTGACCATTCATAAGAACCCGCTGGCTCATCTTGTTCTCCACTCTGGCTGCTATTACCCAGAGAGTGTTTTGAAAGTGTGCCTTGAAGCCATGAAGCCACTACTTCCTATCTTGAGTTCTGTCCAACAACATCAATACTGACATGATACTGATATAGATATATATGCTAAATTATATGGCTATATGCTATAACAACATCATTTGATCTATTGACAGAAGCTGTAGGGGTACTGAGATGTGTGATGCAAGCAATGAGTATAAAATTATGGGTATGTTTGATCGTTTGGATCCTTGGTGATGACGCTCTCTCTCGTGGCCTGATATTCTGGTGTGGGGATAACTCTTGCTTTGATCAAGTGCGACGTTTGCAACGTGGCTACCAACCAGAACAAGTCCAGGACGCCGTGCAATCGCTACACCACAAACGATATCGTACCAACCGTGGCGCGCGGTTGATGATTCCTGCATTGCAAACGAGAGAACACTGCAAGAACAAGATAAGATGCAATCTAAATATTGCTAATAAGTAATTAAGCACAAAGAAATAGTTGCGATTGAAGTGGTAGATCTAATCGATTCCGGCAAATCAACACACCAACTATTGGGGGCTCTGAATCTATAGTCGCCGACTAATCGAACGAGGACTAGAGACAAGGTGAATGGCATTTGGCAAAATTCAACTAAACAAAACCCAATTGTTCTAGAGGGTGTACATAGACATTTAGAGAAGAAAATAGATCTAGGGTTTAGTGCTAATTCATGGGGGACACTTCCGAGACGGGCCTGTCTATTATAAGGCTCAAGGTCCAAATTCGGTTTCAGCAACAGCACTGTCTTGTTTTGACGATTCCCGTTGACTCGGAATGAATTTGGATATGAGACCGGATGCATTTGAAAGGTAGCAAGATAAGCTTTCTATGAAGTCCAAGATCACCCAAATCGGAGTTGGCATGAAGGCGTTAGATCCGTTTGAAGTCAGTGCTGTCTCCGGAGGCCGAACTGGACTTGGACTTGGAATTATCATTGGACTTGGAATTATCATTGGAACGTGTGAAGTTATGTGCGTATCCGATGAAGTGATGTCCTCATCACTTGGCTAGAGATTTCTAGCGTGAGCCGAGCTTACTGCCTCAAATAGGCAAGACACTCACCCGTGAGGAGAAACCATTCTCAACGTACGCTTCATAGCAAGGTAACCAAATATGGGGCTTGGGCATGTGCGGCATCGCTGAAACAAGCTAGCTTGCCGGTTTGAGCCATAGCTCAACTTAGCCTGTGTTCGTTTGGGGAGGGGAGGGGAACCCTTCCCCCGGAAATGCAAAATGCAGCAGCAGATTAGTGCACGATTAATTGAGTATTAGCTAAAAAAAACTTGAAAAATGGATCAATATGATTTTTAAAACAACTTTTCTATAGAATGTTCCTGAAAAAAAAATCATCGCTTTAGCAGTTTGGGATGTGCACGCGAAAAACGAGGAAGTAGAAGTTGGGAAAATGTACTCCCAAACACACCCTTAGCTCCATCCGTCCCAAAAAGAGTTCAATTCTACTATTTGAAATTTGTCCCACAAAGATTGCAATTCTAGTTTATGGTGAGTGCTAGTACTAGCAAGGTGGGAGTAGTGATAAGGTGGAGAGTACCAGTAATAGGGGCACCCAAGTAATTTCACAGAAATACTAATTTCACAAGGTTATTGCTAGAATTACACTTTTTGGGACGGAGGGAGTACATAAAGAAGTTAGTGCCAAATTGTTTGAACAATGTTGGTTGATGTAAATTCCAATTCGGTATGGTCTATCCGTCTATGTTAGGTGTGTACCCTTTTCTTAAACTTTATATGCAGTATGTTTTGTAACTCATAAAAACTCTGAGCTGCATTACTGTTAATTTGGACAATCACCGCCTAATCTTCTAATTTCATGACTCTAATTTCAGTACTTTTGGACTGAAACTAGCTAGGATATGTTCCACTCTGATACACTGGATTATGTTTATTTTATGATGACCCATTATAAACTATGTTACTATTAGGTCTGAGATGTACTCTAACATAACCACCAAACTCCAAAGATTGTTCATGTGGGCATATAGAAAAATCTGATAATCTCTTTTGTTTGCTATGATGTTTTTTATTTGTTACTTTTATGTACAAATGAAGATCATGTTTGTGATATTATTGCTACGGTCTGTTCTTCTTTCAGCAATTCAGAGAAATTTTACCATATCGAAAGCCCCCATAAGAAAAGGAAGTCTCAGTATGAGCTGAGTGATACTAGGGTTTCATCACTGAAGTACAAGTTTCGGAACAGATTAGCTTGGCAGGAAGATGAATCTTCAAGAACAGAAAGCTTAGGATGCAACAGTATTTTCGTCAACAGGAACTATGACATGGATATGGCGAACAGAGTTGAAGAATTGGAGTCCTGTGACAACACCCAAAGCCTTATTGGTGGGTGCATTGAAGTGGACTCTATAAACGGAATCGAGAGCCACAAAATGCTGAAGGTCCAGGCATTTTCATCCAGCAGCTCAAGCAACAACATTTCATCTGATGCCTTCACTTCTTCCCGTAGTAATGGCACCAAAGATACTGACAGTTGGGATATGCAGCACCTGGAGTATGATCACCCTGGTCTGATGCTGCTACCATATGATGATGACATAGAGGAGGCATACGATGTACTAGGGCAATATGATGTTGTAATGAAAAATGATCTAGCGAGTGGTGATGTTGATGGTTCTGCTGCTGGTATCATAGATGAGAAGCTTTACTCGAATGGAATAGAAGATTTACTCATATTGCCAAGAGGCCAGAATAGCATTCATGGTGAGCATTCAAGAGTACCTTCCTTTTCTTCTTCTTGCATTGTTTGCTAGATGCAGATACTAACATATTGTGCGTGCCCCCATCTGGACGTGAATCGGTCGAGCAGACGAGAAGAATAAGCTGACGATCGATCAAGAGTTTGAGCAGTATTTTACAAGGCTCATGCTTTAGCATTGATGATGTCATAAATCTCCGCTCTCTTCAACATCCGAAGACGCTTTGCTCCCTGCAGTCAGTGTGTGGTTTGAGCTTAGCCCTGCACAAGCGAATGCGAGTGTTAGCTGCTATAGGAGCTAGGTGCCTATTTTTGTACATCTTCTTCACTGCTATGTATATATGTCTTCTGAGTTCTGAACGGACTAATGTACTCCTCTGAAGTCTGATCACTCGTTCCTCCAGTGCATGAAATCCCTTACTTTAATGTATGTGTCTGCCTATGTGTAGTTGTATATGCAAATATCGTTTGCCATTTGCTCCTTCAGAAGAAAACCAAGGGGTAACTGGGAGTTAAACCTTGTTCACACCTTAGTAGTAAGCAGTAACCGTGTACAACTGGTGGTGCCTGGCAGTGTTCTAAAAATCGGCCCTAGGCGCCCATTAGGCGCTAGGCGCCGGGTAGCCGCTGCGATTAGGCATTCAATGGTGCATTAGGCGGTTAAATTACTTAGGTAGTGTTTTATTGCTATTTTAGTGTTATATAGTCTAATTTCTATGCAATATGCCTACTAATTTCTTGAATTTAACTATTTGACCCGACCTAGGCGCCCGCTAGGCGCCGCCTAGGCGGGGCCTAGGCGCCAATTAGGCGCTAGGCGCCCCCTATCCGCCCAACTAGCGCCTAGCGCCTTCTTGAACCATGGTGCCTGGAATTCAGGGTGTGTTTAGTTAACGTCAAAATTGAAAGTTTGAAAGAAATTGGAACGATGTGACGGAAAAGTTAGAAGTTTGTGCGTGTAAGAAAGTTTTGATGTGATGAAAAAGTTGAAAGCTTGAAGAAAAAGCTATGAACTTAACCAGGCCTTAGAGGGGGTGGCTTCTCGCTCTTCTTTCCCCCTGGGATTATTCGTTGCTGTTCTCTTTCCTGTGTGAGTGTGTTGAATAATCCAACGAAGGGTTTACAAGCTGTCAACCTATGCACATAGTATAATGTGAAAGGGCATGTATCATTGTGGTTATAGTGATCCAAGTAATATCTCAAGGTATCGAGTTTAAATCTTGATAGGAGCGAATTTTATATTAGGTTATTTGAGGGCTAAGTTCCTAATCGGAGTAGCAACCTGTTTGATAAGCTAAATTCCTAATTTAAAATGACTGCATATATCTGGTTGGATGTAGATGCCGAGTAAAAAATTCCCTTCTCTGAAAACAATGCACATATAATAATTGGTGGCTTCAAAATGTATCTTAAAATATAATTTCTCCATCAATGTTCTCTTCTTAATCAATCACAACCCTCCATTATTTAATTTCTCCAGATACCTTCCATTCTTAACAAATCATAACCTTTTAACATTTAATTTTATCTACTTTCTTAATAAGCATGTTCAACTTTAAAAATCATTATATTCTGAGAGGGGTGGAGGTAGTACTTCGCAATTGTCCATTATCGCAACAACCAGTTGGTTACTGACAAAAACAGGTGAATTTCGAATTTTTTTACAAAAAAATTATACTAACGCCGCGTTTAGTTCCAAGGTTATTCTTCAAACTTCCAACTTTTATATCACATCAAAACTTTCCTACACACATAAACTTCTAACTTTTCCGTCACATCATTTCAATTTCAACCAAACTTCCAATTTTAATATGAATTTTGTTGAACAGATCGAAAATCCAAGCAGTTTCAGTGCGCTTCGCTATCACCTATCGTCATAGTGTAAACCCTTCTACTTAGACGACAGCTCCAGGCATTAAAAAAACCAATAAGAGTAGCTATATGAACGTCACGTTAAAAAAATAGTCAAATCATTTTTATACTATAAATTATCTACACTTATATTATATGGTAATTACATTGTAAATTATAAAACTCATTCTGTAATTACATTGCAAGTCTATTATTTATATTATAATTTTCTAATACACATTTTATTAAAGAATCATGATTAAAATAATATTCTAATACACATTTTATTAAAGAATCATTTTAATCATGATTAAAATAATCATGATTAAAGAGTAGCTATACAACGGAATCCTGTTTGGACGGATGATACCAATTAGTACTTAACCGATACTAACCGGTATCGGGTGATACCTATCATGTATCAAGCTATTCTTACTACATAGAAGGTGATACTTGTGAGATATCAGGTGATACCTATCATATATCATACGATTCTTACCACGTAAAAGGTGATACTTACAAGACATCAGGTGATACCTATCATGTATCATGCGATTCTTACCACGTAAAAGGTGATACTTGCGAGGTATCAGGTGATACCTATGAGATATCTTTTTTTTTTAACATTACCTATGAGATATCAGGCAATACTTACCAGATATCAGGTGATTTCTACTGGGTATCAGAAGCTAGACATACCTGACGCCAATGTCGACGACCACTACCGCCCTCCCTCCCTCCCCGTGGCTCTAGCCACCGCCGCTGCTCCTTTTCCCGGCTCCGGCTACCACCGCCACCGCCTCTCCCTCCCCTAGCTCCAGCCACTGCCGCCCCCTTCCCTCCCATGGTTCCGGCCACCGCCGCTGCTCCCTCCCCCGGATCCGGCTACCACCACCACACCCTCCCTCCCCTAGCTCTGACCACCGCCGTCACATGTTCCCTGGCTCCGGCCACCGACGCCCCTCCTCTCTTCGTCGATATATCCCTCGCCGCCGGCTCGTGCGGCCGCGACGTGACGCAGACGAGGTCCTCGACGTCGCGGGAGCTCATCGCACCGGGGATCGTCGCCAGCAACCGTGCCCTCCTCTCGCCAAGCGGGTCCTCTTCCCCAACCTGTCCGAAGGTCCTCACTGACAGAGGCAGCCACCTCCTCCTCACGGCTCAGGCACTGAGCTCTCGCTTCTCTTTGGATAGACAACGAGGACGAATGATCCCATCCCGACGGGATCCCGTATGTATCATTTTCGTATTATTTACTTGGAGCAGGAACCTAGAAGCATACTTAGGCCTCGTTAGTCTTAGCGTTTGGGCTAAGCTTAACTCAGGCACGCAAAAACATGGTAATACATTAGCAAATGATTAATTTAATAATTAATTGCTACGAATTTAAAAATAGGAATTTTTTTTTCTTAAAAAATTATATAGGATTTTTTTTTTCAAAAACACGTCGTTTAATATATGGGAATTATGCTAAAGAAAAATAAAAAAGTTGCCATTTTGATTGCTAAAAAGACAGTCTTACATATATAAGAAAGAGAGAACAATCACGTTAAAAAGATTGACTGAAATCACGTATGCAATTACCCCCCCCCCCCCCCCCCCCCCCCAAAAAAAAATCACGTATGCGGCGCCGTGGGAGTTTCCACGGTAAAGCGCCAAGACAAGCGTTAAACAAAGCCGTACTCTGTACCTGCCCAAGTTCGACTCACCTGCGGCATCTTGCCTGCACGGTTTCAGTCAAAGACCCAAAAGGCCACCAACTTCCCCCTCGCCGCACAGCCATGGCCCATGGCCACCCTGCCGCTGCAGGTGTTCAGAGTATATTTGCACATTCAGGGCCCTTTGAATCGTAAGAATGAAAAAACAGAGGAATAGGAAAAACACATGATTCTAACAGGAATACAATTGTAAAACAGAGGATTGTAAAAAACACAGGAATGACCGTTTGATTGGACCACAGGAAAAACGCAGGAATCAGATGAGAGAGATAGACTCAGAGGAAATGTTCCAAGAGGTTAGACCTCTTGCTTAAATTTCCTCCAAAATGTGCATAGGATTACCCATTCTAGGAATTTTAAAGGATGGGATAGATCCAATCCTTTGTTTCAAAGGCTTCATAGGATTTTTTTTCCATAGGATTGAAATCCTCCAAAATTCCTACATTTTTCCATCAAATTAAAGGGGGCCTAGAGTTGAGTTACTGGCAATCCGCAACAGTATTATATTCGCACATTCATATGGATGAATGGATCTACCTGTGGTATGGTATCCGAGCAGATTTTATGAATCTTTTTCTGAATCCACCGGCAGATTTTCAAGCCGAGCAGGCAAGAAAAAATATACTACCTCTGTCCCAAAATAGTGCGTTTGCACTATTCACGTTCGAACGTTTGACCGTCCGTCTTATTTGAAAAATTTGTGAAAAATTAAAAAACATTTAGTCACACATAAAGTACTATTCATGTTTTATCATCTAATAGCAATAAAAATACTAATCATAAAAATTTTCAAAAAAACGGATGGTCAAACGTGAACATAAATACTGCAAAACTGTACTTATTTTGGGATGGAGGTAGTACTGTATAGCGAAACGAGATTGGTGTGAAAGCTGAAAAAAAACGTCGTTGTTCGCGTGAGCAGGTATTGCCGCGGCCGCTTCTACAGGGACATGAGGCTGCTGGGACCCGCCGCACGTGGGCTGGCTCCCCCGCACCTGTTGCCGCCCGCCGTGTACCACACGCCGCGCGTCGTCGCGTCGCTCATCTCGACTCGACTCGACTACGTGTCCGTGACGCGCGACACCTCACCGGGGAGGCGGATTGTACGTACTCTACGCCGGGGGCGCGTCAAATCGGCGAGGTGGATCCAGGTCCGGTGGGAGGGGGTGGCGCGGGGCCCAGCCACCCCACGTGCGGTGCCGAGCACGCCTCGCCGCCGGGGGGGAAGTGGAGTGGGGGACTGGACTCCATCCCCATCCAGCCCACACCCCCGGAGAGAAAGGAAGGTCGTCGGTCGCCGTCACCGCCAGGAACTCATATCTCGCCCCCACCCCTCCTGTCGCGCGCACGTTTCGTCGCTCCGATTGCACCGGTGGAGCGCCCGCTACAGCGCCTCGCTCGCGGTTGATTCCCCCAACGCGCACGTGTGACGACTGACGACGAAACCGCATCACCCCCGCCGGGTGCAGCCTTGGTTCCTCGTCTCAATCCTCAACGCTCGCTGAGCACGGCCAGAGGCCCCAGTTTGACCGCACCGCACCGTGTGCGTGCGTCCATGTGCGTATGTGTGTGCCCGAGCCGAGCCGGCCTTTCGTGTCGTGCTTGGGGATTCCACGGCTGCGTGGGGTCTCGGCTCCACCGGCCGATCGCCCCGTGCGGCAACGAGAGTGAGTAGAGTGCGGGGGGAAGGAAAATCTTCGGCGGTCTCCTCGCGCACGGGCGGGTTTGGTTGGTGGCTCGTTCCATTCGGTACTTGGCGGCGTCCGGATGGGCACACCGTACTGGGCTGCCGGATTGTCGATGCTATGCTGCCGATATTGCATAGGGGAATCGAGGCAGTGATATATTTTTACCGGCGCAGTTCATTCCGTCACAGTTCATAAGTAACACGCACAGGGCGCAAACTGAGGCGGAGATGAACTCGGTTTCAAAAAAACCGGGTAGTTGAATGCGACAGAGTTTTGCGCCGGCTTTAGCTAGAGAGAATTATCAAAGATTCCGAGATGCTAGGGGACAATATGTTTCCCGTTACCAAAAGCAAGAAAGGGTGCCTTTTGCAAGCATTGCCAAAAGCGTTTTAGGCTGGCGAGCACGATCAGAGTAGCAGCAACCACCTGTACATAAGCAGTCAGCATTCATCAGCAAAACTATGAAAACAATTACTCCCTCCATATTTTAATGTATGACGCCGTTGACTTTTTATCTAACATTTGACCATTTGTCTTGTTCAAAAAATTTATGTAATTATCATTTATTTTATTGTGACTTAATTCATCATCAAATGTTCTTTAAGCATGACATAAATATTTTCATATTTGTACAAAAATTTGAATAAAACGAATGGTTAAACGTTGGTTAAAAAGTCAACGGCGTCATACATTAAAATACGGAGGGGAGAACTAATCAAAACTTACATATCATCACCACCACAGAGACACACACAGGCTTCAGAACAAACTCGCACGAGTCGAATCGTGAAAACTTGACAAGAACGCATCGTATGACCACCAGAACTGATGATCGGCATTGGTGCTTCTCTGCATCGTATTGATCCTCCAGCTGATCCATTCATTGGTTGTTGGCTTGTTGCTGCTATTCTTTCTTTCCTTCCTCTTCTTTTTTTCAGGACAATCGTAATGCGAAGCATATGCGATTATATCCTTACCAGTACAGCTTCCTGGAGTACGTACGTACTACTAACAGGCATGAAAAGAGAGGTGCATCACATCAAGTGTTTGGTGCAGGCACATGGACTGTCTTGCTAGCAGAGAGGGAAGGGGCCAGGGAAGCACAGTGTCGAAGCACTTGAGCTCTTTTGCTTCACTCTCGTGGACTAAACAAGGTGAAAACGTTCTTAGTTGATGATGGCGATGTAATAGTCCTACAGTATCCCACCATCTGCCATGCTGTTACTACTGGATGCATATGCCTCCTTTTTCTTGCGGTGCATCGTGGTCTCTCCTGCTCTTTTTCGTTATCTTTTTTTTGTCTGACAAGATGACCTAGATAATGCAAACTTTCTCAGCTTTATATTATAAATCGTTTTAATTTTTTAAAAGTCAAACCTCTTAAAAGTTTAATCAAGATTATAGAAAAATATAAATAACAGTAAATTAGTTTTAGTAGATATAACATGGAATGTATTTTGATATTTTTTATGTTAAAAATATTATTATATTCCTCTATAAACTTAGTCAAAGTTAAAGAAGTTTAACTTTAAAAAGTTAAAATGACTTATAATATGAAACAGAGGAAGTACGTGTTTGCTACTTGCCGAGTGACTATAAAAAGTCTGCAAGTGTTAGTCAAACCTACTCATCGGCTATTTATATGTGAGATTCTCTAGTATAGTCTCATCCTCCTCAGCGTTGGTGTCTCCTCATACATCGATGATATGGCGATACGTTGAATTAGGGTGAGGGTTTGGGATGGTAATGAAGTTGGGGGATGAGGGAACAGGGGGTCTCCGACTCCATACTTAGAGGGATGACAGGGATGTTGGAGGAATGGAGGTGGTTTGGCGGTGGTGACTCCATCATGGCCGTGGGAAGAGAATAATGGTGGATAGTGTTGGCGGCAAGAGATTCTTGTCATCAGATATAGTTGCTAGGAGACGAGGTGGCAGTGCCAAATCGTTAAAGATAGACGAGGACAGCAAATGCCGGAAACTTCACCGGAGTTGAGGAAGAGAGAGAGACGGAAATACAATGGGGAGGGAGTGGCTAACAAGTCTCTACAACATAGACGAAATGAAGTGGCATGCCTGGGCATGAAGAGAGGAACCAGCTGCGACTGCGGAGCGGTGCAACGTAGTGAATTGATGGATAAGTGAGGAAAGGAAGGGGGTAAGATAAGGGTTCCACATATCCAGAAGCAATCCTGGTCGGTTAAAAGTAACTGATATTTAACAAGATTTCATGTGATGGATGAATAGACAAACCTTAATAACTTCATGCACAGTTGATGTTTTTTCGCTACGGCTACTAGTTTCCTACTACCACAGAGATTACAATATGAGCTTACGAGAGCCAATACTACAATCGAAAATTCCATGGCTCAAGGAGACCATGTGCATCTCTCAACGGGATGGGCAGGTGTAAACATATGAGCAACAGTGTAACGTTAACATATAGGAGGAGATGCTATGTAGGATTTTTTTTTTTTTTAGATTGAGGGGGGAGAACAAGAAGAGATAAGATTGTCATATATCAATTCACATATAGACTAATTAATATAATCAAATAGCTTAATAACCTAGTTGATTTAGATTATTATGCAGAGTATCTACTTAATTATAGTGATAATTAAGATAAATATTTTGATAAATAAATTTAGTAAGTACTCCCGCCGTTTCAGGTTTTAAGACGTTTTGACTTTGGTCAAAGTCAAACTATTTTAAGTTCGACTAAGTTTATAGACAAATATAGTAATATTTATAATACTAAATTAGTTTCATCAAATCAATAATTGGATATATTTTTGTAATAAATTTATCTTCGGTTAAAAATGTTACCACTTTTTTTTTACAAACTTGGTCAAACTTAAAGCAATTTGATTTTAACTAAAATCAAAACGTCTTGTAATCCGAAACGGGGGGGATTGATCTAGCCAATGCAGCATAAGAAAGTTTTCTTAGAGAATATATAATTTTTTGAAGCGTGAAGCAAATAATCTAAAAAGAATGCTCTGACATCCTGGCATAGTAACTACGATGCGACCTATGAGTGTCGCCCGCACTTGATTAGTACTACATCAAAAAGTGAAATCAACTTATAAGACATTGTCCCTCCAACTATACTATTTATGGTTTAACCCAACGTAAGTGGGATGCTATGCGTAAGTAGACCAACTCATCGAATGGGTTGGTTGCGCGGTTATGAAGGATGGGTCGTTACAAATACGTTGCATACACTATATGTATAATAAAATCACTAATTATATGGTGAAGTGAGCGTAACTCAATTGACTATCTTACTTGTAGTGGAACCAACCGTCTAATTAAGTAGCCAAGTAGGTTTGGTATGGGCGTTTACATTTATGGCTAATTATATACTTTTAATGGTAGGTGAAGTTCTCGTCGATAGCGAGATATCCATTCTGGCATTGTTAATCTTAAGATAAATCCGCTTAGTTATTCGAAGGTGTTTGTAGGTGTATGTTTCTATACTTAAAGGATAAGTGTATGTGTGTGTGTGTATAGTTTGTACTATTTTTTTTAAGAAAATAGTTATCGAGCCTTATTATAAAGATTATCTATGTGCTACTATCTAGATATGACGTGAAGAGATTATAAAGATATATAGCAAACTGTTTAGATCATTTTCCATACTCTTGGTATGAGTATGAAGTATACTATAACCGAGGGAACCCGGATCCATGCATGTCGCCCTGATCTAGGTTAAACCTAAAAGTGCACGTCTTGACCTGACTTTGCTACATTCTGCAAGATGATTCGGTTTGTCCCTTGGGAAATCTGGGGCAGGAGTGCTAGATTAGATATCGTAAACTAGTTAATCAACTGGCATGGGTCCTGGCATAGAGAAAATTAGCTTCGCGTGATCCAAAGGAGAAGGTGAGGTGGAGCGCAGTGCAGCGGAGGACCGTTTAATTTGGCGCAACAGTTTCAAAGGCCCACGCTAAGCCATCACCAACCACTAACAGCAGACTAATGCCTGTACATCCCTGCTGGGTTTGCTGCTTAAGAGCCCAAAGTTTTGGACCTACTTGTTCATCGTCAGGTCCTTATCATGTTTCTAACTCTTATCACCACCAGGCCTGCCCCTCTAATTAGCACTGTGAAGATTTCTATCTGGAGTAATGAGGATATCTTAATTAGGGAAGTGATTGCTGCTGAGATTTGGGGTAATTTAAGTGCGTGTCGAAACGGGACGAAACGAAAGCATGAGTGGACAGCGGGGATCGATCTGAATGAGATTTCGCAAAGATTCCACAACTGTTGGCGAATTTTGAGCACAGTGCGCCTGCGCGGTTTTCGATTTCAGGTGCATTTGGTGCTGAAACGCCTCGAAGCTAGCCGGGCTCCTCCCTCCCTCTCCCTGGCTGGCCTGGCCTGGCCTCTGCTGCATCACGGGCCGTCGTCGTGGTTGGCTGCGACGACACGTCGTCCGTACGCGCACAGGACGATCGATGGGGGCCAGCCAAAGGCGCCTCTGCACGAGCGCACAGGCGACGGTGACCGCAGGGGAACGTACGCCTAACCGCAGGGAGCTAGTAGTAGTACGTAAGTTTTAGCTACCCGCTCGATGGCGGTGGCCAATGGCGGGCCTCGCCGTGCGAGCGATGGCAACGCCCGTCGAACACTTTGCGCTTGTCCGTCGAGTAGCTAGCGCCCGAGCAAGCATTCTCTCTCAACGACGGGGGTGTGGTGTGTGTGGGGGTGCCCACTTCACCTGCAGCAACGTACTATGGGACAGAGCTAGCTGGATTTTTCTTACAATCTGGTCCTCTTCAAAAACTTATTTTATAAATAAATTTGTAGTAGATTGGTGCTAAGGACCTTTGGTACCAAAGTTGAACATCTCAGCACCAAATATTTCTATGGTAGCGTGGCCATCCTGGACACTGACATAAATTTATTTTTCCTTATTTGTTTTCATTTTTGTTGGTCGAAGTTTGAAATTGGATGAGGATGCAAGACGATCTTTTAATTTGACATCCGATTTTGTGGAAAATTTGACAAACAAAGATACCTCACTTCATTTCGTGAAATGTATTTTTTCCCTTTTTTACTACATTAAGGGACCCTTTGAATCGCAGGAATGAAAAAACGTAGGATTAGGAAAAACATATGATTTTGATAGTAATGTAAGTGTAAAACAGAGAATTGCAAAACAAGGAATGGCCGTTTGATTGAACCGCTGGAAAAACACAGGAATTAGAGGAGAGATAAAGACTCAAAGGAAAGTTTCCATGAGGTTCTACCTCATGTTAGAATTCCTCCAAAATTTGCATGGCATTAGGCATCCCATAGTAATTTCATAGGATTCCATAAGATTCATTCCTTTGATTCAAAGGGCTATATAGGAAAAATTCCTATAGGAATGAAATCCTCTAAGG
Source organism: Oryza longistaminata (assembly GCA_009805545.1). Taxonomy (NCBI): domain Eukaryota; kingdom Viridiplantae; phylum Streptophyta; class Magnoliopsida; order Poales; family Poaceae; genus Oryza; species Oryza longistaminata. The sequence continues at coordinate 17,501,973 of CM020188.1, read as the reverse complement.
GCCCCTTTGATTCAAAGGAAATTCATAGGAATTTTAAAAGATTTCATTCCTATAGGATTTTTTCCTATATAGCCATTTGAATCAAAGGAATGGATCCTATAGAATCCTATGAAATTCCTATTGATTGTCTTTCCCATGCAAGTTTTGAAGAAAATTTAAATGAGGTAGAACCTCATGGAAAGAATCCTTTGTGTCTTTATCTTTCCTTGAATTCCTGTGTTTTTCCTGCGGCCCAATCAAACCGTCATTCCTATGTTTTTCCTGTGTTTTGCAATTCTCTGTTTTACACTTGCATTCCTGTCAGAATCTTATGTTTTTCCTATTCCTCTGTTTTTTCATTCCTGTGATTCAAAGGGGGCCTAAAATTCCTATGAATTTTCTTTGAATCAAAGGGGGCCTAAGTTGAGGATTGAGATCAGATGAGGGTGTAAGACGTTCATCTTAGTAACTGTATCATTAACCACGATGGATCACTAAGGCTTCGTTCGTTCCCGGTTGATCTGGGAGATTGAGAGAGAAAACACCTCGTTTTTCGCGCGCACGCTTCCCAAACTACTAAACGGTGCGTTTTTTGCAAAAAAATTCTATAGGAAAGTTGCTTTAAAAAATCATATTAATCCATTTTTAAAATTTAAAATAGTTAATACTCAACTAATCATACGCTAATGGCTCACCTCGTTCTGCGTATCTTCCCAATCTCCTTAATCCCCTTCTCCTCAAACACACCCTAAGACGTTCGGCGGGAAGCAATAGCTTACCATGATGATTATCAGTAGCTAGTTTGAGAGGATGATCAGTCCGCCATAGGATCGCTGGCATCGACTTTAGAGTTCATTTTCTGCGACAGGTTTCTCAGAAGGTCTATTTCTAAAGTATATTTTAAGAAAGGCCTAAATTATAAAAATCCGGACAAAGCCAAAGCAGTGGCACCATCTCTCTCCCTCGCTAGTATCTTCTATCTCATGCACACTCCTGCACATTGTTTGATGCTCCAAACGACCACCGCTCCAGCTCACTCGCTGGCTCGCCGCAATTAACAATGGGTTCAATGCGTAGGATGACTGACGTAATGTGCCTGCACATTAATTAGTAGTAACTGTATCATCTGCAGATCACAGCGCGAGCGGAGGCTGGCTGCAGAGAGCCAGCTGCGTCGTCGTCGTCTCTACCTCGCCGTCTACACGACGCATGCATGTGTGCGTGCTTCCTCCTCCGAGCCGAGGGAGAGGGAGGAGGGGGCGAGCACCAGGTGCAATAATGGAGGGCGTCAGATGGCCACGCCGGAAATGGCAGTCCCAGAAGGGTGAGGACAAACGAAAGGATGCCATCACCGTCGCCATCCCCATTTACTGCCTCTGGCTGCCTGCCCTTCCTTGCTCATCCCAACGCATTCCCCTCACCACCACAACTTCTCCTCCTCCTCTTCTTCTTCGCCCTTCGTCGGTCTTCCCCATCATCCACATCTCTGTCCATTCCATTTCCTCGTGTTCAGCTGGATCTCTCTTAATTTAGGCAGCGTATCCTTGTCGCCACCGGTTAACCGCAGAAGGAACATGACAAGAAAAAAAAAGGAAGGAAAAAAATAGTTGTGTGTGTAAGAAAGCTAGGAGCAAGATGTTGTGACATCATAGTATCTTGTTGCGTCTCATTTCTTTAGCTATACATCGGGTAGTGACTGACAACTGTTCGGCCTTCTCGTGGTACAATAGTAGGAGATCCACTAGATTTTCGCTTCAGCTAAGCTGCTAACCGCCCAGCTCCCCCCCTTTGCAGCCTCAACAACTACCAGATCCCCAGCTCCTTTGAGGAGGACGAGATCCCAAAACTTGTGCACAATACCACATCTAGCTTGTAGTACTAAACACTCTGCTAATCACTAACTAATCAAGCAGTAGCAATGATCAAGAAACACCCCACGAATTGATGGGAGGGGAGAAAAAAAGGGAAGGAAAGGGCTCCTAATAATCAAACTCTCTGATCTATACATACTTCACCTAATTGGCCATCTTCTCGATGCCACCTCTCATTCTTCTGGAGGAGGAGCGGCGGCGAGGACGAGAGATCTTCGGCACCGGCCGGCGGCGGGGGGGCTTTACTTCAATTTTTAGATAAGGAAGACGAATCACAGTTTGTCCTTTATAACATTAAGGTCACATTAAGTAAAGACATGATATGACTAAAGCTAACAATTTCAATTAACCCCATATAACATATACTCCTCCGTTCCATAATATAAGACACAACTATTTTTTAAGTGTTTCATAATATAAGACATACATAAATGCATACAATTAATTAGGACATCTTTTTCATTAAATTATTACTTTATTAAAATCCTCCACCTCAAAGATCTCTAATTCTATTGGATTCATGCACTATATTTATTAGGGTGATCCAGACTAGGAGATGATAATAATTGCTTCTTGATCTTTGTGTTAAGAGTGGTTGTGCCTTAAGGCATTCCAACCCAATGACTAGGATGGTGTCCATAGCATTAAATAAATTGCCACCTAGACAAAAAAAAATAATGTGCAAGTGAATAAATGAGGAAAGAGAAGGAAACCATGTCTTGCATGAGACATGGTTTCTACACAACATCCAAGACATCATGTGAGATAACAGCATTAAATTGAAGTATGAATAGTGTATTTGCATTGGAAGAGTAGTGTCTAGTACTAGTTTCTTATGATGTGGAGTTTATGGAAACCATGTCTAGTGTTATGGGTTGGGACTGCCCTTATATTTGGAACGGAGGAGTACTTCTTTCAACCCGCCCTTCCCGTCCAAACCGAATGCATTGCTTGAACGATCCATCTACTCGTTTGTGAAAGGGCATGACCTCTGTAAACGATAGAAAAATCAGGATCTGTGGTGATCGGAGATAGCATTAGTCGGCGTCAGGCACAGAAGAACGGTACGCCCGTGCATAGACATGGTAGATCATGCAAGTTACATATCTCTGGTGCGTTCGACCGTGAAGTCCCTCTCTCGGAGCTAAGGTCAGCTGACCAAAGTGATCAGGACCAAGCACGAGTGAGTCGGTCTCACGCCCTATCACTCCCACGTGCCAGCCCGTGCCCTCCGTTTGTACCGAATATGACAACCTCTCCTGTGTGCCATTGTCGTGTACTCCATCCGTTCTAAAAAAACTCAATATAGATAAAAATGTGACATCTACTAGTATAATAAATCTAGACAGACTTTTATCTAAATTTGCTGTATTAGAAAATATCACATTCTCTTTTAGGTTTAGTTTTTTTGGACTGAGAGGGTACCTATGGGAGGATAATGATCGAGTTGCCTCTCGATCGAGTTTGACAGCGCAGTTTGCAGCTGCTGTCTGCAGTTTTATGTGTAACAGCGACGTCAGGTATTTTGGAAACATCTCCTCCTCCACACATTTGACTGCGGTATATACTAATTATTGCTTCTCATCTGTAACCAAGTACTCCCTTCATTTCGAAATATTTGACACCATTAACTTTTTAGCACATGTTTGACCGTTTGTCTTATTCAAAAAATTTAAGTAATTATTAATTCTTTTCCTATCATTTGATTCATTGTTAAATTATTATGTAGGTATATAATTTTACATATTTCACAAAAGTTTTTGAATAAGACGAACGGTCAAACATATGCTAAAAAGCCAATGGTGTCAAATATTTTGAAACGGAGGGAGTAGTAATCAACAGCTTGTGGTTAGTGACGACCTGTCGGCCCTATAGGCACAATTAGTCGGTAAGAGATTGTGAAATAAGGTGGCTTCGGCAAGTTGATAACTCGGTTAGAGTAGTAATCACAGCGTATATTTGCTTTTCATGTAGAGATGGACTTCGTAATCTTGCCGTGCGGTCGCGTATACTCCCTCCGTCCTTAAAAAAAGACAAACCCTGGTTTCCGTGCCCTAACATTTGACCGTCCGTCTTATTTGAAAAAATTATGAAAAAAATTAAAAACAAGTCACGCATAAAATATTAATCTGTTTTATCATCTAACAAAATGAAATATGAATTATAAAAAAAATTTCATATAAGACGGACAGTTAAAGTTGGACACGGAAACCCATGGTTTGCATTTTTTTTGGACGGAGGGAGTACGTTGGAGCTTCAGTTGAGAGAGATGAAAGCGACGGGTATATGTAAGCACAGAAATAATTCATGTGGCTCTTGATGGGCCCGGCCCGTCAGCCGGACGGGTCATACTTGTCAGGGTGCTTTTGTTGACCCCCACCGATTCGAGTTCGACTATTCATACGACGCCATCCGATCCATAGCCGCTGTTCTCGAAGAGCATGATCGGATAAGCTAGGCTAGGGTGACGTTACCGACGTGCAAACCTACGACGACGAGGAGTCAAGGACGCAGGCGCAGGTGCGCAGCTAGGCCTACGCAGCATGGTCAGGACTCAGGACGGGGCGAGCGGTATGGCTGCGCCGTGATGCGGCAGGGCTTGGCCATCCCGTCCCGCACGACGAGGAATCCCGAACCCCTCGCGTACACCATGCACCGCACCAGCCGCCGGGCTGATCGGCGAATTTTTTCATTTTTCATTTTATTTTTAATATTTACAGAAAATTATACCATCTAAATATTTACAAAAATGTCCCTGCGCCTCTGGGCGCAAGGTGTGCGCATTTTGCACTGAGGTCCTGCCGCCCTCTGTAAGGCTGCAAGGGGTAAATGAATTTTCACCAGCCAAAATGTATTTTTTTAGTGTTTTTTTCACCTTGTCCGTCCTCATGTCACCTGCCGCCTCCCAGCGCAGGGTCTACTTTTATAAATATTTTCACCGCGTATAATTTTTTGTAAATATTAAAAAATAAAAATGAAATATGAAAAAAATTCGCTGATCGGCAGAAGCCGACGAGGATAAGGCTTCCGCCTCCATGCTGATCCGAGTCCCCGCGAGCCCACCTGCGGTGCGTCCGCGTCCGCGTCCTCGGCCCAATCCCACGCGCCTCCCGGCCTCCCGCCGGCGTCCATGCCGCCGTGCCCCCCCGCGCGGTCCTGGGCAGCTGGGCTTCTGCCTGGTGCGAGCCCGCGGAATCGGATGCCGCAGCCGCATCTTCTAGCTGCTGCTGCTGGGGGGCGCGTGGCGCGCTCGGCGCCGCGACCGCGTGAGATTCGGCCGGCCGACCCGGGTAGGCGCGTGCGGAATCGCACAAGAAAAAATAACGAGCGACGCGCGCGCGCACGGCGCACGGGCGGGGCGGTTGCACGAGGGGCCGCACGTCCGTCCACACGGGAAGTCAAACAACCCATCATCAAAACTACCCAAACGATCGAATCAACCGGAGTCCGTGCAAGAAGCCAAGAACGTGTACAAACAGAGGTCACGCGTAAATATCATCGGACGGTGAATCACCCCAACCACATTTTAATCCGGGATGGTTAAGCAGAAGTTTGGCAGTACAGGACCAAAAGGGTTTCTCTCTCTTTAAAAAAAGAAGGGTTTTCTCTCTCGACATGTCGATTGGACTGGAACGAGATGAAGAGACGGCGGTGGTTGTGGGGCTACGCCACCAAGCGACATGCGCAATAAATCCCCTGCTGGCTTGGCCCCTGTGTACACGAGGGAACACGCGGGGCCGCCTCCAGGCCCATCTGACTCAGCCCAGATTGGACTGCAAAGCCATCAGTCAAGAACACCGCGAAACCAAACCAGAAGCATATCAAACGCTTCACCTCACAAATCATCTTCGCTCCCACGGGACTACTAGCTCATCCGGAACACCCCGAGGAGAAGAAAAAAAAACACCAGGCTGCAGGAGCAATGATTTCGAATGGCCCTTTTTCCATGGTTGCATTTTGCAATAGGGCTGTGTGCTTCAACTTTTTTTTTCAAACTTTAACTTTTTCCGTCACATCAAATATTTGGACACATGTATAGAGCACTAAATGTGGAAGAAAAAAGACCAATTGTACAGTTTGTACGTAAATTGCAAGACAAATTATTTGAGCCTAATTTACCATGATTAGCCATAAATGCTACAGTAACATACATTTCTAATGACAGGTTAATTAGGCTTAAAAGATTCGTCTCGCAGTTTATAGTCTAAATCTGCAATTTATTTTGTTATCAGTCTAGTTTAATATTTAAATGTGTGTCCGTATACGTTAAAAAAATTGACACCGAACTAAACACCGCCTAGATTGAACACACCGGCGCTTTCGCCAAACAGTACGGCTGTATCGCGCGCGGGGTAGCGAGGCGAAAGTAGCGGCGAGATAGGCCATGTTATTGGCCCGGCCGGGATTGCATCATGCGCCATATGATACGGGCCAGTTTAGTTCCCAAAAATTTTCCCCTTCACCTATCACATCGAATCTTTGAACACATGTATGGAGCATTAAATGTGGACAAAAGAAAAAACCAATTGCACAGTTTAGCTATAAATCACGAGACGAATCTTTTGAGCCTAATTAGGCCATGATTAGCCATAAGTGCTACAGTAACTCACGTGTGCTAATGACGGCTTAAGTAGGCTCAAAAGATTCGTCTCGCGGGTTCCAGGCGAGTTCTGAAATTAGTTTTTTCATTCGTGTCCGAAAACCCCTTCCGACATTTGGTCAAACGTCTGATGTGACACCCAAAATTTCCTTTTCCCCAACTAAACACAGCCTACGTGCATGCTTGTGTGTTAATGGCACTACCGTCTCGGCCGAGATCGATCGGCCTCTAGAAAGGATCGGACGCCGTACGTCCTTGCATTGCTTAAACTCACATGGACTCGGGTCCGCCAAATTGCGAGTTTTGACCTCTTTTTACACAGGTGCCACCAAGTGCGCTAGATGACGGTACTGTCATTAAATCGTGGCAATTGCGCTTTTTCCCCTATATCGCGGTTCCGTCCTAAAATAAACCATACTACCCCGTTTTTAATAGATGACGCCGTTGACTTTTTCTCACATGTTTAATCATTCGTCTTATTCAAAAATTTACGTAATTATAATTTATTTTGTTATGAGTTGTTTTATCACTCATAATACTTTAAGTGTGATTTATATCTTATATATTTACATAAAATTTTTAAATAAGACGAATGGTCAAACATGTGAGAAAAAGTCAACGGCGTCTATTAAAAACGGAGAGAGTATTTACCATGTCTTATTTATTTTAAAATAACTCTATCTCTAAATAACCATTACATTAAATTTTATAAAATAGTAGGGACAAATGCATGGAAACTAGATAAAGTGAAGGTCAATTACACTGGGATTTAATGAAGTATAGGTATTTTAATCCATTCATATTGGTAATAGTAAAAAAAATATTTTTAGGACGAATGCAATATTGTAATTAGTAAAAAAAATTATTTTAGGACGAATGCAATATTGTATTAATTTATTATAAGTGTTTTTTCCTACTCTACATATGATGAACTTGCCGCTGAAATATTAATAGTGCATACAAAATTTTCTAAAAAATAGTTTCAAACATTATTTGTTAGTGTGTACGACGAATACACCTTAAAGTTTGGGCATAAAGTATGTAAAAAAGAATGTTGCTATACGTCCGACCCAACCTCATCTGCCAATCCTTTCGCTCCATGCAGATCAGCTTCTCTCCATGTGGGCCAGGGCAATTAGCAGCTAAGCGCTGGTCGGATATGGGTTACACATACCTTTCGTATGATTCACGATTTTCGTAAAGAAAATAGCCTGTGTATAAGGAGCTGGTTCAGAAATAAAAAAATTAGGGCTGAACATACTGCAATGAACTTTTTTTTTTTTGAAGAAAATACTGCAATGAACTTCAGCACCCCAAGCTCTCATCCATGCCAGAAAAAAATAGGGGCTCTATTGAGTGTAGAGGATTGGGCGGATTGAGTCTCCCGATATCTAGGTTGGATCAGCGTTGCCTGTGTAAGTGAGCCAATTTACCGACCATAATGTTAAATCCATAACTACTCTATAAATTATATAACTAATAAATAACCTAACGGGCAGCCACAATTTCAGGCTTCAGCTGGTATTAACACACGATGTGTCTCTTTCACTGCCATATGGATCAACCAATCGATTTGGTCGGCAATCTACACCAGATAAAATGATTTTCCGACCATTTGAGCAATGCATCAAATGCCTAAGGAAAGTGATCAGGAATTACTAGAAATTTTAGGGAGGTAGTAGGAACCCAATCCAACCCACCATCGAAATGGTCCAGGTCCTCCATTTCGTCCATCCCCCATCAGTGACCCGCTATAAATATGTGCGAGTCCTCACTCCCCCCACATCCGTGCCCTCTCCTTCTCTCTCTGTGTCTCTACCGCATCCCCTCCCTCTCTCGGCGAGCCGAATCCATGGAGTTCTACGTGGACGACAAGTGGAAGTTCTCGAAGAAGAGCCGGAACAATGGCAGCAGGCGCGTCGCCGGCGGCAGCGGCGCGGCGGCGACCCGTTCCTCAAGAGGTCGGCCAGCTCCAGGGACCAGGTGATCGGCCGGGGCCGCGTGGGCGGCGGCGGCGGCGGCGGCGGGCGGCCGCGGCGCCGTCGTCGTTCTCGAGCCGGTGCGCGGGGCTGGTGAAGGAGCAGCGGGCGCGCTTCTACATCATGCGCCGCTGCGTCACCATGCTCGTCTGCTGGAAGGACTGCTCGTAGCCGTGGCGTGGCCTCCCCCCTCCTCCCTCCCTCCG
>CM020188.1:17445106-17493313 GCA_009805545.1 Oryza longistaminata | reverse complement strand
CCGTCGGTAACGGCGCCCTAGCCTAGCTTATCCGATCATGCTCTTCGAGAACAGCGGCTATGGATCGGATGGCGTCGTATGAATAGTCGAACTCGAATCGGTGGGGGTCAACAAAAGCACCACAAGCATGCTCGTAATCATATGGCGCATGATGCAATCCCGGCCGGGCCAATACATGGCCTATCGCCCGCGCCGCTGCCGCCGGCGACGCGCCTGCTGCCATTGTTCCGGCTCTTCTTCGAGAACTTCCACTTGTCGTCCACGTAGAACTCCATGGATTCGGCTCGCCGAGAGAGGGAGGGGATGCGGTAGAGACACAGAGAGAGAAGGAGAGGGCACGGATGTGGGGGAGAGTGAGGACTCGCACATTATTTATAGCGGGTCACTGATGGGGGATGGACGAAATGGAGGACCTGGACCATTTCGATGGTGGGTTGGATTGGGTTCCTACTACCTCCCTAAAATTTCTAGTAATTCCTGATCACTTTCCTTAGGCATTTGATGCATTGCTCAAATGGTCGGAAAATCATTTTATCTGGTGTAGATTGCCGACCAAATCGATTGGTTGATCCATATGGCAGTGAAAGAGACACATCGTGTGTTAATACCAGCTGAAGCCTGAAATTGTGCTGTGCCCGTTAGGTTATTTATTAGTTACTATAATTTATAGAGTAGTTATGGATTTAACATTATGGTCGGTAAATTGGCTCACTTACACAGGCAACGCTGATCCAACTTAGATATCGGGAGACTCAATCCGCCCAATCCCTCTACACTCAATAGAGCCCCTATTTTTTTCTGGCATGGATGAGAGCTTGGGGTGCTGAAGTTCATTGCAGTATTTTCTTCAAAAAAAAAAAAAAAGTTCATTGCAGTATGTTCAGCACCCTAATTTTTTTATTTCTGAACCAGCTCCTTATACACAGGCTATTTTCTTTACGAAAATCGTGATACATACGAAAGGTATGTGTAACCCATATCCGACCAGCGCTTAGCTGCTAATTGCCCTGGCCCACATGGAGAGAAGCTGATCTGCATGGAGCGAAAGGATTGGCAGATGAGGTTGGGTCGGACGTATAGCAACATTCTTTTTTTACATACTTTATGCCCAAACTTTTTAGGTGTATTCGTCGTACACACTAACAAATAAATGTTTGAAACTATTTTTTAGAAAATTTTGTATGCACTATTAATATTTCAGCGGCAAGTTCATCATATGTAGAGTAGGAAAAAACACTTATAATAAATTAATACAATATTGCATTCGTCCTAAAATAATTTTTTTTACTAATTTACCAATATGAAAGGATTAAAATACCTATACTTCATTAAATCCCAGTGTAATTGACCTTCACTTTATCTAGTTTCGATGCATTTGTCCCCTACTTTTATAAAATTTAATGTAATGGTTATTTAGAGATAGAGTTATTTTAAAATAAATAAGACATGGTAAATACTCCCTCCGTTTTTTAATAGACGCCGTTGACTTTTTCTCACATGTTTGACCATTCGTTTTATTCAAAAATTTTATGCAAATATATAAGATATAAATCACACTTAAAGTATTATGAGTGATAAAACAACTCATAACAAAAAAAATTATAATTACGTAAATTTTTTGAATAAGACGAATGATTAAACATGTGAGAAAAAGTCAACGGCGTCATCTATTAAAAAACGGGGTAGTATGGTTTAATTTTAGGACGGAACCGCGATATAGGGGGAAAAAGCGCAATCGCCACGATTTTATGACAGTACCGTCATCTAGCGCACTTGGTGGGCACCTGTGTAAAAAGAGGTCAAAACTCGCAATTTGGCGGACCCGAGTCCATGTGAGTTTAATCAATGCAAGGACGTACGGCGTCCGATCCTTTCTAGAGGCCGATCGATCTCGGCCGAGACGGTAGTGCCATTACACACAAGCATGCACGTAATCATATGGCGCATGATGCAATCCCGGCCGGGCCAATACATGGCCTATCTCGCCGCTACCTTTCGCCTCGCTACCCCGCGCGCGATACAGCCGTACTGTTTGGCGTGAAGCGCCGGTGTGTTCAATCTAGGCGGTGTTTAGTTCGGTGTCAATTTTTTTTAACGTATACGGACACACATTTAAATATTAAACTAGACTGATAATAAAATAAATTGCAGATTTAGACTATAAACTGCGAGACGAATCTTTTAAGCCTAATTAACCTATCATTAGCAAATGTATGTTACTGTAGCATTTATGGCTAATCATGGTATAATTAGGCTCAAATAATTTGTCTTGCAATTTACGTACAAACTGTACAATTGGTCTTTTTTTCTTCCACATTTAGTGCTCCATACATGTGTCCAAATATTTGATGTGACGGAAAAAGTTAAAAGTTTGAAAAAAAAAAAGTTGAAGCACACAGCCCTATTGCAAAATGCAACCATGGAAAAAGGGCCATTCGAAATCATTGCTCCTGCAGCCTGGTGTTTTTTTTCTTCTCCCTCGGGGTGTTCCGGATGAGCTAGTAGTCCCGTGGGAGCGAAGATGATTTGTGAGGTGAAGCGTTTGATATGCTTCTGGTTTGGTTTCGCGGTGTTCTTGACTGATGGCTTTGCAGTCCAATCTGGGCTGAGTCAGATGGGCCTGGAGGCGGGCCCCCGCGTGTTCCCTCGTGTACACAGGGGCCAAGCCAGCAGGGGATTTATTGCGCATGTCGCTTGGTGGCGTAGCCCCACAACCACCGCCGTCTCTTCATCTCGTTCCAGTCCAATCGACATGTCGAGAGAGAAAACCCTTCTTTTTTTTAAGAGAGAGAAACCCTTTTGGTCCTGTACTGCCAAACTTCTGCTTAACCATCCCCGGATTAAAATGTGGTTGGGGTGATTCACCGTCCGATGATATTTACGCGTGACCTCTGTTTGTACACGTTCTTGGCTTCTTGCACGGACTCCGGTTGATTCGATCGTTTGGGTAGTTTTGATGATGGGTTGTTTGACTTCCCGTGTGGACGGACGTGCGGCCCCTCGTGCAACCGCCCCGCCCGTGCGCCGTGCGCGCGCGCGTCGCTCGGTTATTTTTTCTTGTGCGATTCCGCACGCGCCTACCCGGGGTCGGCCGGCCGAATCTCACGCGGTCGCGGCGCCGAGCCGCCCACGCGCCCCCCAGCAGCAGCAGCTAGAAGATGCGGCTGCGGCATCCGATTCCGCGGGCTCGCACCAGGCAGAAGCCCAGCTGCCCAGGACCGCGCGGGGGGGCACGGCGGCATGGACGCGCGGCGGGAGGCCGGGAGGCGCGTGGGATTGGGCCGAGGACGCGGACGCGGACGCACCGCAGGTGGGCTCGCGGGGAGTCCTGACCATGCTGCGTAGGCCTAGCTGCGCACCTGCGCCTGCGTCCTTGACTCCTCGTCGTCGTAGGTTTGCACGTCGGTAACGTCACCCTAGCCTAGCTTATCCGATCATGCTCTTCGAGAACAGCGGCTATGGATCGGATGGCGTCGTATGAATAGTCGAACTCGAATCGGTGGGGGTCAACAAAAGCACCCTGACAAGTATGACCCGTCCGGCTGACGGGCCGGGCCCATCAAGAGCCACATGAATTATTTCTGTGCTTACATATACCCGTCGCTTTCATCTCTCTCAACTGAAGCTCCAACGTACTCCCTCCGTCCAAAAAAAAATGCAAACCATGGGTTTCCGTGTCCAACTTTAACTGTCCGTCTTATATGAAATTTTTTTATAATTCGTATTTTCATTGTTGTTAGATGATAAAACATGATTAATATTTTATGCGCGACTTATTTTTTTAATTTTTTTCATAATTTTTTCAAATAAGACGGACGGTCAAATGTTAGGGCACGGAAACCAGGGTTTGTCTTTTTTTAAGGACGGAGGGAGTATACGCGACCGCACGGCAAGATTACGAAGTCCATCTCTACATGAAAAGCAAATATACGCTGTGATTACTACTCTAACCGAGTTATCAACTTGCCGGAAGCCACCTTATTTCACAATCTCTTACCGACTAATTGTGCCTATAGGGGCCGACAGGTCGTCACTAACCACAAGCTGTTGATTACTACTCCCTCCGTTTCAAAATATTTGACACCATTGGCTTTTTAGCATATGTTTGACCGTTCGTCTTATTCAAAAACTTTTGTGAAATATGTAAAATTATATACCTACATAAAATATATTTAACAATGAATCAAATGATAATAAAAGAATTAATAATTACTTAAATTTTTTAAATAAGACGAACGGTCAAACATGTGCTAAAAAGTTAACGGTGTCAAATATTTCGAAATGAAGGGAGTACTTGGTTACAGATCGAGGAAGCAATAATTAGTATATACCGCAGTCAAATGTGTGGAGGAGGAGATGTTTCCAAAATACCTGACGTCGCTGTTACACATAAAACTGCAGACAGCAGCTGCAAACTGCGCTGTCAAACTCGATCGAGAGGCAACTCGATCATTATCCTCCCATAGGTACCCTCTCCGTCTCAAAAAAAACTAAACCTAAAAGAGAATGTGATATTTTCTAATACAGCAAATTTAGATAAAAGTCTATCTAGATATATTATACTAGTAGATGTCACATTTTTATCTATATTGAGTTTTTTTTAAGAACGGATGGAGTACACGACAATGGCACACAGGAGAGGTTGTCATATTCGGTACAAACGGAGGGCACGGGCTGGCACGTGGGAGTGATAGGGCGTGAGACCGACTCACTCGTGCTTGGTCCTGATCACTTTGGTCAGCTGACCTTAGCTCCGAGAGAGGGACTTCACGGTCGAACGCACCAGAGATATGTAACTTGCATGATCTACCATGTCTATGCACGGGCGTACCGTTCTTCTGTGCCTGACGCCGACTAATGCTATCTCCGGTCACCACAGATCCTGATTTTTCTTATCGTTTACAGAGGTCATGCCCTTTCACAAACGAGTAGATGGATCGTTCAAGCAATGCATTCGGTTTGGACGGGAAGGGCGGGTTGAAAGAAGTACTCCCTCCGTTCCAAAATATAAGGGCAGTCCCAACCCATAAAACTAGACATGGTTTCCATAAACTCCACATCATTAAGAAACTAGTACTAGACACTACTCTTCCAATGCAAACACTACTATTCCATACTTCAATTTAATGTTGCTTATCTCACATGATGTTTTGGATGTTGTGTAGAAACCATGTCTCATGCAAGACATGGTTTCCTTCTCTTTCCTCATTTATTGACTTGTCACATTATTTTTTTTGTCATAGGTGGCAATTTATTTAATGCTATGGACACCATCCTAGTCATTGGGTTGGGAATGCCTTAAGGCACAACCACTCTTAACACAAAGATCAAGAAGCAATTATTATCATCTCCTAGTCTGGATCACCCTAATAAATATAGTGCATGCATCCAATAGAATTAGAGATCTTTGAGGTGGAGGATTTATAAAAAGTAATAATTTAATGAAAAAGATGTCCTAATTAATTGTATGCATTTATGTATGTCTTATATTATGAAACACTTAAAAAAATAGTTGTGTCTTATATTATGGAACGGAGGGAGTATATGTTATGGAACGGAGGGAGTATATGTTATGGGGTTAATTGAAATTGTTAGCTTTAGTCATATCATGTCTTTACTTAATGTGACCTTAATGTTATAAAGGACAAACTGTGATTCGTCTTCCTTATCTAAAAATTGAAGTAAAGGACTAGTCCATCGATCGATCTAAACCTGGTCTTGGGTAGAATCTTTCCAGCAAGTTGAATAGCCAACACCTGTTGTAACACCATCACCAAGTACAATTCCCATGTGCTTTGCAAGTCTTCGTGATAATTTGGCATCTGTGGAAAAACTGTTCTACTTACTACTCCATTCGAATGAGTCCAAAAAATTGTGATGGAATGCATCATGCATGTGCCAATGATCACAAGCTGGCACTCCGAAATCCGAATTAATACTGGGGAAATAGTGTATTATTATTATTTTACAGGGACATAACCTTATATAGCACAACTTTGTTCTGAAGTTTAGGGCCTGTTCACTTTGATGCCAAAAAACCTTACCAAATTTTGGCTTGCCAAAATTTTGGCAAAGTTACCAAAATTTTGGCAGGATTTCTTATGTAGTTACTAAACTTTGATAGCAAACTAAATGTAACCACTTTTTTTTTGTAACTTTACCAAAGTTTGGTAAGGTTGAAAATGGCATCAAAGTGAACAGGCCCTTAATGTTGGAATAGCTTCCACCGATTGTGGTTCATTCGACCTGAAGCAGTGCAGAAACTCGCAGCAACTAACACTTCCCCGCAAAATCCCATTTCTTTACACAATTGTGCGTATGGAGTATTAATTATTATGATACTTTCCCTACCATTCTGAGGACTAACAGGCAGCAGCCAGTGCTTTAGTTATGCTTTGCCGTTCAAGGAAAAGCTTACTGAGAATATTTGTACCTGTCACAACAAAGTTTTCCATTGTGCTCCTACTTTCCTTTCCTACCAGTTGGTACTTCATACGACGCTCGGCCCAATGACCTCTGAAGTTCGATGGCAGACGGCAAGATCACACCCATCCGCCAACGGGCAAATGGCCGGCTGTACTGATGCACATGGATGGGAAGCGTGGAAAAAAGTCCTATATTACCTACCTCAACTATAGGATCAGTCTGACTTTCATCCCTCAAACTCAAAACTAGGTTCAAACACACTCGCATCTTTCAAAACCAGCTCAAATCAACTCCCATGGTGGTTTTCTCAGTGGTTTGATTCTGTGATCGTGTTCTTGGATATGGATTTCATGGGCTTTTTTTTTAAATTCATGGAATCTTAAATGTGTCGGTTTCTAAACCAACATCTTTGAAACCACCTCAAAAGTGTCGTATGCTAATTGTTGGTTGGAAAATTCGACAGTATCCTAACCGGCACCAATTGTTGTTTATGTAGTAGTGTATTCATGATCGAAGCAAATAACCCTTTTTTTTAACCATGCTCAGCACATACCACATGTACATGTACACATGTGTGAACGCCATCGACCTATTTATAGACATCAACATCGGCTGCGAGCACAACCGCATTGCAAGGTCACCTGGCCGTGATTTATATATCTTACATCAGCTTAATTGCGTGATTGATTCCGAGTTTCCGACTACAAGCTTATATGATCTTATATTAATTCTTGTTGTAACAGTCCAGTATCATATATAGTTCGCGCTTGTAAAATACTAGTGCCAACCTACAAGTCTGCAATGCTTAATAAGGCATAAATATAGTCATCTGAGATTGAGCCCATCGTGGGTGTCAAAACGTAAGAGTCAAACTATTCTTATTGACCATATACGGCCGAACTTTCGAGCTAAAATTACTTGTAGAATATAAAAGAAAACAATGACAAACCCCTTACAAGAATAAACAACCCCCTTAATTTTAACCTTTGGAAGAATGGAAAACAAGACCTCAATCCTGCAGGCATGCTGTATGTACGTACGGCATTATCCTTTGACAAATTATGTGTAGCAAACCAAACGGAATAAACGAATCACAGCCTTGGTCAAATAATGTCAACGATTGATCGATCTCTAGCACATGGGAAGATCGGACGGCGGAGGCATCAGCTTCTGCTCAGGCAACGGGCCATCGTTGACCACCCATGCCATCTTCAACCCCCAGGTTGTGTGAACCTCGAGGTGGCAATGCATGAACCAGACACCTGCCACGTCATTCGCATCGTATAAGAGAAATAGTAGTTTTTTCGATCACAAAATCGTCGAACGACATGTACGATTTGCCGCGTAATTCTTACCAGGGTTATCCGCGAAGAACCTGATGGCGACCCAGCCGCCGGCCGGCACGCCGACGGTGTTCCTCTGCACCGGGTCGAGCAGGTTGAACTCCGCCGGGTGCTTGGACGGGTCGTAGTTGCCGGTGCCCTGCCCGACGACGAAGAAGTCGAAGCCGTGGAGGTGCAGCGGGTGGCTCTCGGCGCCCAGGATGCTGGTGTCCTGCAGCACCACCTCCACGCTCGCGTTGTACGGCAGCACCACCACCCTGGTGAGCCACCGCCACCTCTGGGTCCCTGCCTTCGAGCTCCTCGCCGGCGACCGCGGCCACCCTGACTCCTCCCTTTCCACACGATGGAGCTCGCTGGCCTCCCCACGCCTCCGCCGTGTTTGCGGCCATGGACGATCCCGCAGATCCAGTGGCCGGCGTCGCGCCGGCGGAGCAACGCCACAGTCCGCATCCTCGTTGCCGCTGGCGTGGCACATCGCGGACGGACTCGTACGGCGTCATTTGAGTGAGCTCGAATGGCGCCTCCTCCTCCTCCTCCTCCGTCGTCCATGTCTTGGGTGTTCCTAAGCCGGGAGAGCGAGGACGCCACTGCCGCCATCGTCCATGGACGCCGGCAAGCTCTATTGGGTGGACGCCGAAGACAGCTTCTTCCCACGCCGCCGCCGCCGCCTAGCTTCTTCCCGTGCTCGCCCGCCGCCGACCCCGCTTCGCCGCCGGCCGCCTCTCTCTTCTCAAGAGTCGCAGTCGTAGCCGCTGCCGCCTCCTTCTACCGTGTCGTCGTCGCCGGACCGGCTTGCAGAGAGGAGAGAAGCGAGAGAGATGAGGAAGGAGAGAAGAGGGGGAGAGAGATGAGCTGGCATACTGACACGTGGGACCCACGTGGGGCCCACGCTGACTCACCCGCCACGTCAGATAAAACCGGGGTCAAAACCACCAGAGGACCTCAAGCGAACGGTTTTGTTAGTTGAGGGATCTCCGATATCTGGATTTACGGTTGGGGGACGATTTTGTAACTCGATGACAAGTTGAGGGACCTTCGGTGTACTTTTCCCTTCTCTCTCACCTTTGCTCGAGCAGTTGTACAATGGGCCGGGAAGCCCGTTGATGGTGTAGGCGTCGGAGACGTTGGGCCCACCGCCGGTCTGGAGCGCCTGCGCGACTATCGCCTCAGGGTCCGCGTTAAACCACTCTCCTGCACCACCGTAGTATAGTATATAGACTCAAACACGTTATTAATCGCAGAAAAAATACGTGTTTTTGGTTGCAAAACGGAGCATATATGTTAGTTAGGACCTAGGAGCAAGCGTACCGAAGATGATGGGCACGTCCTTGTGCGGCTCGGTGAAGGGCAACGGGAGACCGGCCTTGGGGAGGATGATGATGGGGCCGTACAGCGTGGATCGCAGCCAGGAGACGTGCGCGTGCCAGAACAGGGTGCCCCGCTGCCCATTGATGGTGAAGTTGTACACGTAGCTCTGCCCCGTCTGGATCGGGCACTGCGTCACGTACGCCGGCCCGTCCGACCACCCCGTCCGCATCTGCCTCACCCCGTGCCTGCAAAACAACGCACAACAATGGCAAACAAAAAGTAATAAGAACAGAGATTTCTCTATGTAACTAAGTGATTTAATTAAGAACAGGGTGCAGACCAGTGGATGGTAATGTTGTCCTTGATATTGTTGACCACCTTGACGACGACGCGGTCTCCCTCCCTGGTGACTATTTTCGGCCCGGGGAACTTGCCGTTCACCGTCGGGATTGCCCGGGTGTTGCACAGCCGTGTCACATTCTGTAGCTTCACCTGCAAACAGCCAAAAACAAAATAACGATCGATAAGATAACAAAACGATACTCCATATGCTGCTTGCTTCAGATCCATGAGAAGATACAGCACGCACATTGAAGGTGTAGTATCTCGTCGCCGCGCCGGCGAGCGGCAGCTGTGGCAGCAGCAACAGCAGCAGCAACGTGCCATGGAGGAGAAGCAATGCGAGGCAGCGTGCTCCCATTTTTCTCGCTTATCGATCTGCAAAAATATGCAGATGATATATGGGAGGAGGTACAGTAACAGTTAGCTAGCTATAGATACTAGAACAGGCAAGTGCCAGCAAAATGCCCGAGAAAGAGTTATATAGAGAGGACAGTACCTCTGGTGGTTGCAATTTATTAGGTGATGATATGATAATTCTCCTCTCTTTTTTCCCGACAATAGATTGCACAAGAGAAAAAAGTCGCAGCAGACGGTGCTTTTGCTGGTCATGTACAAAGAGTTGGGTCGGGCTGGGTTTTAGAGTGCAGGCAAAGGGATTCTCTTTTTTTTTTCTTTTTTTTTGAGACGGCCTTTGTTCACACATTTATTCTCGAATACATATCACTTGTCGCCTTTTGTCATGAATTCATTCGTAGCTTTTGAGTTCTGAACTGTAAACTGTTCTATCGGAGTAAACCCCACTAATCATAATGCAGGTCTCGAGTGTAATAATGACTAGAATTTGCAACCTGCAGCGTAAGTATGAATGTATGAGATCTTTAGATATTCAGAGTATATAGTTCAGTCTAAGTATGATCTTAGACATTCAGAGTATATGCTTCAGTTCGGTGAAAGATAGACTGGTCAGATCATTCACATTCTTTGTTACGATTTCCTTATCATCGACTGTAGGAGAAGATTGGATCGCATCGGTGGTTAAACCCCAGACTTTCATCCATGTGTACGAAATGACTGACGAAACAAGGATTAGAACATTGCAACTTATAGGACTCTGTACATGGGGTCAGTGACAAAGATCAGATGAAAGGATGCATTATGCCTATGTAGGCAGTTAGGCACCTAATGATCAACAAGATACAACTATAAGACAAGATTAAGCTTGTCTATGGTCGTAGGCAGCTCGTAGCATGAAGCCTAAAGTACTCTCTTTGCTATCCTAATTTCAGTTAAAACTTAAAAAGCAAGTTTGGTGCAACAGGGGTTGTGCACATGCCGTTCATCTGTGCTTGATCAACCTGCTTCATATCAAGCGTCAACCTTCATTGGTTGGACATCGGACAACTGGCCAAGTGCCCTGACTAACATGGTCTGCTATTTGGCCTGCACCGGCCAGTGTAGCTGAAACGTCCAATGAACTAACCATAAGGGTAGCAACTCAAGATACATGCACTGATGCACAATGCTCCCTCTATTTAAAAAAACAAGTATTTCTTGGATTCAAAATTTTTACGATGATATAAACATTTTTTACGATGATATAAACATTTCTAAGATACTGGTTCTAGTGCATGAAAATGTAAACATTTTCAACCAATCACGAGCTTGGAAAGGAAATATATATATATTTCAAAATTCAAATTTGATTATGAGATTATTGGAAAATGAATCATTCTCTCCAACTTTAATTTTTGCTAAACAATCTAAAATTGCTTATATTTTGAAACGAAAGTACTGCAAGATAGCAAAGCTGGTATTGTTACTGTAAACTTTGTTCTCTCAAGATGTCCATCTAACCGATCAAATCTCTTCGACGGGGCAGTTCACCCTAATCATCTCCCTACCTTGCAGGATTAGCAAGTAAAGCACCATGTGTTAGTGTGTGGTTTAGCGGCATGCACGCCCAAAGCTTGTAAGCTCTTGTTCTTGTCGGAAATCGCTTAAACCTGAACCTCTCCTAGGCTGGGCATGCGCACCTTTTATATCTTGAACATCAAGGAAACAACTTTGAGTAAAACTCCAATCTCTCTCACGGTACAACTGGGACAAACTAGGGCTGTGTTTAGTTGAGGGGGAAGTTTGGATTTTGGTTGAAATTGAAGATGATGTGACTGAAAAGTTGTGTGTGTATGACAGGTTGATATGATGGAAAATGACTGAAGTTTGAATCCAAATTTTGGATCTAAACACAGCCTAGGAGGAGATGAGATGGTTTCTGGTAGGTGACAAGCGACCGGACGTGGATCGATGGTGATGATCTAGCAGGCTTGGCCAGCTTCCCGGTCGCTCCCGCGGACAGTGACGCGGCATCCTACTTGGAGAGTTGGAGTGCACACGCAGGAGTCACGATGTGTGTCTCGCGTTTGATAACTGGGACATCTCAGTTTCTGATTCGCAGGTGTAAGCAGAGAAACAGTATGGTTTCAGCGAAGTGTCTAACACTTGGTTTTAATTCTATGATTTAAGTTGCTGCTACTAATTTTCCGTTGTGAGAAGGAAACGAAGAGAATTTGTCGCGTTCAGACAGCAGCTTAAACAGTTGGGTTGGTCAGTTGTTGCTGTAGAATACAGTTGTGGATAGCGTCATTTGTTTGTGGGGCTTTGGAGAAGACCTGCTCAAGTTGTGCTTTGAAATTTCAGTTCGATCGCACTTAATGATCAATAGCGTCATTCAGGTTTTATTCGCGCGTTGGCTTCCTTTCACTTTGCAATCGCGTCAATGAGGAACAATTAAGCTAGGATAAGTGCGTGGCAGCTCCTCCAAAAAGCTATGCGTGTTTGTTTCCCATTTCTGCAAGAGAAGCGCAATCGAAACAAGTCGAATAAGATAAAAGGAGATCCGCAAAAACGTGTTCATTCCGGAATGATTAATGTGCTTTTAGCGCTGACATCTGATGTAGAGCTATACAGTAGATTGTAAGTACTTTTCAAAAGGAGCTCTTTAGAAAGTAACTATGCACTGCATATGCATTGTTTTACTCAACAAGTAGAGAGCTCCACCTACCAAAAAATCAATGAATAAAATTTAACAGAAAAGTGTTACTTCGCTGTGACATTTAACATCAGTTGAAGCAACCTCAGCAAGTGGCTGCAAATAAAAACAAGGAGCAACAAGGTAAAGGGAAATAAGGGATAATACTAACGAGGACGACTACACGAATAGGACTTGAAAAATACAGGTCTGAGAAATGTATGCAGCAAACTGTAAAGTTTTCAAAAAAAAAAAAGTTGGAGTAGTGGTTTTGATCTTTTAAGGTAGAACGTCATGACCACATGAAAGACAGGAAGCAAGGCAGCTAGAGTTGGAGGGAAACCAGTAATACACTGTCAGACTTCAACTAGAGTAGGGAGTAGAGTATTACTCCCTCCATCTACTTTTGATAGTCATATTTTTTCTTGGCACACAGACCAAGGATAAACAATTCTACTTATCATCCATTTAAACATGCTACTAGTCATCCCTCGTAAACAAACGATTCATTAATATTTACATTTCTCGATGCCCATGTAGCCAATCATGTGTGGAAAAATGGAGAATCACACATTAAATCTGAGAAAGTCATTAAGATGATAGGTTGTTGGATTGAAATATGCCTATCAAAAATAAAATTTTCAGATTTGGAAATATGACTATCAAAAGTAGATGGAGGGAGTATTGAGGTACCTGATCTTATTATTAAAATGTGTATCTAGATTTTCAATCTTGATACAATGTAACATAAGAGATTTACTCCGGTCCAACTAAAAGTATCTCAAGGTACTGATACCTTAAAGTACTAAATCATTTTCGATCGTTGGATCTAGTTGGGCAGGATAGACATTTTTAGATTCAATGATCGAAAACGATTTGATACCGTGAGATACTTTTTATTGGGCCGGAAAAGATCTCATAACATAAGGTTTAAATTAGTGCAGATTACTCCCACCACTCCCAAACTAGAACGAGGGCAGAGCATCGATTAGGAAAGGCAGCGGAGCCAGGACTCTTAGAGCGGTGGAGAAGCAAATATAAATAAAGATAAGCAAAACTTACCATAAAATGAGGTGATACGCCTTCCTCCAGTAAATTGAGGGCTAGGATAAAAACATAGAAATATGAAAAATAAAAACCAAGCCAAAGTATTGAAAAATAGAGAAATATTAAAGTTAGGTGCATTCGGATAGTAGGATAGGAATGGAACACTGCAGCAGTAACCCATTTATGCTCTCTTACTATAAAATTATAACCCACTAATTTCTAAAGCTTAACATTCAAATGTGCCATATCATCATTCACTAACAATTATTACATTTAAGTATCATACAAGCATGCTATATTATCTAACTTTATAATTTATTACTCCCACATAATTCATATAATATTTTAATATATCTATCCATCATTTTTTATAATATCTTAGATACCTATATAGTTCATCCTCACTTAGTTAAATGTTATTTCTCTTTTCTCTTATCAAGCCATATCACATCAATTGTTTTTAGTCGTTAGATGTTTAATCTATAGTTCAAATTATCTATCTCATTTTCTTCTCTCGTTAAGCCATATCATCTTAATTTTTTCAGCACTTAGATGTATGCAAAACATCTATCCCTTGATTTTCACTTAAATTGGTGGGTCCAATATTATACACCATTAGATAAAATTGATCTTAAAACAAACTAAATACCATGGGACCCACCTATCCTATTCCCGCACATTGGCAGGTGTAGTATATACGTACGTACATACGTACGCCTCCTCCCCCTTTTTTTCCATTTTTTTTCTTTTTTTCTTCTTTTTTCCATTTATATATATAATGGATATATTTTTAAATAATTAATTATAATTTTACAAACAAAGAATCTACCATCATATAACTTATTAAACCGGTGTACTTTTTACTTTTTACTATTATTTTCAAATAATGCACTATTTTAAAATAAATTTTACACAATTATATCATGTACCTATCAAATAAACGATATCTATATTAACTAATTTATACGTGCACTAAAACTGATGGCCTCATTATATAAATCATCGGATCTACTTTTTATTACATTGGTCTATTATTCTCAAGTAATGCACTGTTTCAAAGTAAGGTTTACACCATTATATTGTGTACCCATTAAAATAACAATTTAAAATCTATATTAACTAATTTACACTTACACTAGAACTGGTGGACATATTATTATAATCATCGGATCTATTGTTTGCTAAGAAATAAAGCGTCCGAAATTCTCTTTTTGCCCGCTGCACAATGCATGTCTTCACCTTTCCCTTTCGCACGTGTAACAAAGCGTAGTGTCTAAGACATCTAAGGTGATCACAATTGATGTAGCGCTACCGTTTTGTCACATATCAAATCATATATGGATATGATTAATTTTATTAATAACATGAAAAGAAAATTAAAGGTATGATGCAGCGATTAATTATTTTCCCGATTCCATATTTTGGATTTTTGTTTGCACACTTTCTAAGATTCTAAATGGTGTCTTCTTTAAACAACATTTTAACTTTTTAGAAGTCAATTCATTCGTTTATACCCTCAAATAGCTATCACATAAATTATAAATCATCAATTTCAGCTATCCTAAACCTTACTACATTTTTTTTCATGCAAGTCATGGTGATTAGTAAATTGGTGATCAATGGATCATCGAAGTCGTAAGATGAATATGTAAGAGTTACTCTGACCAATTGTAAATATGTGTCAAAATTAATTGCTATTAGCTACAAAATTAATTTCTCTCTACATGTATATAAACATGGACGAAGCTGGAACAAATATTACCATATGTCCCATACATATATATTGCGCGGTTAATATTCTAATTAGTCATTTAAAATTCCTTAAAATGCTCTCAAGCTGCCACGTGGTGCTCTAATAAATTAGGGCAAATATTAGAAATTCTAAGAAAAAAATCAAATTATCTATTACTTAATTTTCACTTAAATCGGTAAGTCCAATATTATAAACCGTTAGATTAAATTGATTTTAGAACAAACTAAATATTACGGGGTCCCACCTCAGCATATGTGCGCACCTACGTGCGCGGGTTCGTACGCCTCCCCTCCCTTTTTTCATTTTTCTCTTTCTTCTTTTTTTCCCATGCATATGCTTCCCTCCCTTTATTACTGTATCATGCGCCTTCATGAGATGATTTAATCAAAAAAATTTGAGTATCTTGCACTCGCATTTTTCATTTGCGGCCATACTACACGGTATGTATATAGATGGACTGTATGATAATTAACTACCAATAGTTCCTTATTTACTCGAGAAAAAAAAACATGATTCAAAAGTTGTTAAGTACTAAATCCATCTCCTACTCAAGAGTTCGTGAATGGTTTTCTAAGATACCTTAAGAAAAATATAACCCTTAAATTATTATAAAATAACATTATCCAAATTTTAGTTTGCCTTAAATCTATTTCACAAAATTTTTGAACAAACAATAATCTTACCTTTCAATAATATAAGTGCCCGCACATACGCGCGGGCCACCTTCCTAGTTACATTTAAATATCATACAAGCATGCTATATTATCTAACTTTATAATTATTACTCCAGTTTTAGAGATTTAAAATGTAAGCATGTTAAATCATCCCACATAATTCATATAATATTTTAATATATCTATCCATCATTTTTTATAATATCTTACATACCTATATAGTTCATCCTCACTTAGTTAATTTCTCTTTTCTTTTATCAAGCCATATCACATCAATTGTTTTTAATCGTTAGATGTTTAATCTATAGTTCAAATTATCTATCTCATTTTCTTCTCTCGTTAAGCCATATCATCTTAATTTTTTCAGCACTTAGATGTATGGTGTAAATTATCTTCCTTCTTTTGTTCTCTCATAAAGCCACATCATCTTACTTTTAAATTTGAATCATCATTATATATACTATTTAAATTTAAATCACATCAACTTATGTAAACGTATTTTTATGTAAGCTTATGTTGTTTAAGCTATCTTACATATTATTTTTACTTGCTATTATCTAGTCCCTTATTCCTATATACTCCATCCGTCTTATTTTAAGTGCAACCATGATTTTTTTCCATGTCTAACTTTGATTGTCCGTCTTATTTGAATTTTTTTAAAAAAAATTAAAAATATAAGTCACACGCTATTCATGTTTTATCATCTGATAACAATAAAAATACTAATCATAAAAAAATTTCAAACAAGACGGACAATTAAAATTTGGCTCAGAAACTTATGGTTGCACTTAAAATAGGACGGGAGGGAGTAGTTGGTACCCACTGCCACTGGAGGAGTTATTGCTATAAAGTTTACACCACGTTGCACCACGTTGTCTTTTTTCTTGAGCCGTTGGATTGTCTGCAGGTCTCTGGATGGACGTTAGATCGATATTTAACAGTATTGGGCCAGCCCATCCTACTTATGGGCCTCTGTTACGTTAAACCCGCAAAAACGTGTTCATTCCGGAATGATTAATGTGCTTTTAGCGCTGACATCTGATGTAGAGCTATACAGTAGATTGTAAGTACTTTTCAAAAGGAGCTCTTTAGAAAGTAACTATGCACTGCATATGCATTGTTTTACTCAACAAGTAGAGAGCTCCACCTACCAAAAAATCAATGAATAAAATTTAACAGAAAAGTGTTACTTCGCTGTGACATTTAACATCAGTTGAAGCAACCTCAGCAAGTGGCTGCAAATAAAAACAAGGAGCAACCAGGTAAAGGGTATTAAGGGATAATACTAACGAGGACGACTACACGAATAGGACTTGAAAAATACAGCTCTGAGAAATGTATGCAGCAAACTGTAAAGTTTTCAACAAAAAAAAAAAGTTGGAGTAGTGGTTTTTGATCTTTTAAGGTAGAACGTCATGACCACATGAAAGACAGGAAGCTAGGCAGCTAGAGTTGGAGGGAAACTAATACACTGTCAGACTTCAACTAGAGTAGGGAGTAGAGTATTATTGAGGTACCAGATCTTATTATTAAAATGTGTATCTAGATTTTCAATCTTGATTCAATGTATAACATAAGAGATTTACTCCGGTCCAACTAAAAGTATCTCGGGGTACTGATACCTCAAAGTACTAAATCATTTTTGGTCGTTGGATCTAGTTGGACAGAATAGACATTTTTAGATCCAATGATCGAAAACGATTTGATACCGTGAGGTACTTTTTATTGGACCGGAACAAATCTCATAACATAATGTTTAAATTAGTGCAGATTACTCCCACCACTCCCAAACTAGAACGAGGGCAGTGCATCGATCAGGGAAGGCAGTGGAGCCAGGACTATTAGAGCGGTGGAGAAGCAAAGATAAATAGAGATAAGCAAAACTTACCATAAAATGAGGTGATACGCCTTCCTCCAGTAAATTGAGGGCTAGGATAAAAACATAGAAATATGAAAAAAAAAAACAAGTGTAAGACAGTATTGAAAAATAGAGAAATATTAAAGTTAGGTGCATTCGGATCGTAGGATAGGAATGGAACACTGCAACAGTAATCCATTTATCCTCTCTTATTATAAAATTATAACCCACTAATTCCTAAAGCTTAACATTCAAATGTGCCACATCATCATTCACTAACAATTATCTATTATATACTAAAAGTCCATTAAACTTACTACAAACACTCTCAAGCCGCCACATGGCGCTCTAATAAAATAGAGAAAATCCTAAAAATTCTAAGAAAAAAGCAAAACATCTATCCCTTGATTTTCACTTAAATTGGTGATCTATCCCTTGATTTTCACTTAAATTGGTGGGTCCAATATTATACACCGTTAGATAAAATTGATCTTAAAACAAATTAAATACCATGGGTCCCAACTATCCTCTTCCCGCACATTGGCAGGTGTAGTATATACGTACATACATACGTACGCCTCCTCCCCCCCCCCTTTCCTTTTTTTCTTTTTTTCTTCTTTTTTCCATTTATATATATAATGGATATATTTTTTAAATAATCATAATTTTACAAACAAAGAATCTACCATCATATAAACTTTAAACCGTGTAAGACCTTTTACTTTGTACTTATTATTTTCAAATAATGCACTATTTAAAAATAAAATTTTACACAATTATTATCATGTCCTCTCCGCACATTGGCAGGTGTAGTATAATACGTATGTACATACGTACGCCTCTTCCCCCCCCCTTTTTCCTTTTTTCTTTTTTTCTCTTTTTCCATTTATATATATAATGGTATATATTTTAAATAATTAATCATAATTTACAAATAAAGAATCTACCTTCATATAACTTAAACGCGTGTACTTTTACTTTGTACAATTATTTTCAATTAATGCCACTATTTTAAAATAATATTTACGACACATATTAGTATATCATGTACCTATGGAATACAGATATCTATATTTAACTAATTTATACGTGCACTAAAACTGATGGCCCCATTATATAAAATCATCAGATCTACTTTTTATTACATTGGTCTATTATTCTCAAAGTAATGCACTGTTTCAAAAGTAAGGTCTACACCATTATATTGTGTACCCATTAAAATAACAATTTAAAATCTATATTAACTAATTTACACTTACACTAAGAACTGGTGGACATATTATTGAATAATCATCGGATCTATTGTTTGCTAAGAATAAAGCGTCCGAAATTCTCTCTTTTGCCCGTTGCACAATGCAATGTCTTCACCTTTCCCTTCGCACGTGTAACAAAGCGTAGTGTCTAAGACATCTAAGGTGATCACAATTGATGTAGCGCTACGGTTTTGTCCACATATCAAATTCATATATGGATATATTAATTTTGTTAATAACATGAAAAGAAAATAAAGGTATGATGCAGCGATTAATTATTTCCCGATTCCATATTTTGGATTTTTGTTGCCACACTTCTAAGATTCTAAATGGTGTCTTTCTTAACCAACATTTTAACTTTTTAGAAGTCAATTCATTCGTTTATACCCTCAAATAGCTATCACATAAATTATAAATCATCAATTCAGCTATCCTAAACCTTACTACATCTTTTTTCATGCAAGTCATGGTGATTAGTAAATTGGTGATCAATGGATCACTCGAAGTCGTAAGATGAATATGTAAGAGTTACTCTGACCAATTGTAAATATGTGTCAAAATTAATTGCTATTAGCTACAAAATTAATTTCTCTCTACATGTATATAAACATGGACGAAGCTGGAACAAATATTACCATATGTCCATACATATATATTGCGCGGTTAATATTCTAATTAGTCATTTAAATTCTTAAAATGCTCTCAGCTGCCACGTGGTGCTCTAATAAATTAGGGCAAATATTAGAAATTCTAAGAAAAAAAATCAAATTATCTATACTTAATTTTTCACTTAATCGGTAAGTCCAATATTATAAACCGTTAGATTAAATTGATCTTAGAACAAACTAATATTAACGGGGTCCCACCTCAGCATATGTGCGCACCTACGTGCGCGGGTTCGTACGCCTCCCCTCCCTTTTTTCATTTTTCTCTTCTTCTTTTTTTCCCATGCATATGCTTCCCTCCCTTTATTACTGTATCATGCGCCTTCATGAGATGATTTAATCAAAAAAATTTTGAGTATTTGCACCTCGCATTTTCATTTGCGGCCATACTACACGGTATGTATATAGATGGACTGTATGATAATTAACTACCAATAGTTCCTTATTACTCGAGAAAAAAAAACATGATTCAAAAGTTGTTAAGTACTAAATCCATCTCCTACTCAAGAGTTCGTGAATGGTTTTCTAAGATACTTAAGAAAAATATAACCCTTAAATTATTATAAAATAACATTATCCAAATTTTAGTTTGCCTTAAATCTATTTCACAAAAATTTTTGAACAAAACAATAATCTTACCTTTCAATAATATATAGTGCCCGCGCATACGCGCGGGCCACCTTCCTAGTTACATTAAATATCATACAAGCATGCTATATTATCTAACTTTATAATTATTACTCCAGTTTAGAGATTTAAAATGTAAGCATGTTAATCATCCCACATAATTCATATAATATTTTAATATATCTATCCATCATTTTTAAATAATATCTTACTACCTATATAGTTCATCCTCACTTAGTTAATTTCTCTTTCTTTTATCAAGCCATATCACATCAATTGTTTTTAATCGTTAGATGTTTAATCTATAGTTCAAATTATCTATCTCATTTTCTTCTCTCGTTAAGCCATATCATCTTAATTTTTCAGCACTTAGATGTATGGTGTAAATTATCTTCCTTCTTTGTTCTCTCATAAAGCCACATCATCTTACTTTTACATTTGAATCATCATTCTAATATACTATTTAAATTAAATCACATCAACTTATGTAAACGTATTTTTTATGTAAGCTTATGTTGTGTAAGCTATCTTACATATTATTTTTACTTGCTATTATCTAGTCCCTTATTCCTATATACTCACTCCGTCTTATTTTAACTGCAACCATGATTTTTTATGTCTAACTTTGATGGTCCGTCTAATTTGAATTTTTTTAAAAAAATTAAAATAATAAGTCACACGCTATTCATGTTTTCATCTGATAACAATAAAATACTAATTATAAAAAATTTCAAACAAGACGGACGATTAAAATTTGGCTCAGAAACTTATGGTTTGCACTTAAAATAGGACCGAGGGAGTAGTTGGTACCCACTGCCACTAGAGGAGTTATTGCTATAAAGTTTACACCACGTTGCACACATATCTTTTTCCTGAGCCGTTGATTGTCTGCAGGTCTCTGGGTGGACGTTAGATCGATATTTAACAGTATTGGGCAGCCCATCCTACTTATGGGCCTCTGTTACGTTAAACCCTTTTTCCATTGGCCCAGCCCATAACGATGCCAACACTATCCACTCCTCCAACATAACAACGCTCATCCAAAGAAGAGGAAAAAAAAATACTCCTACTTATAATCATTTCCATCGAACTCGTACTTTCCTCCCCAAATACATGCCGCCGACCGTGCCCACCTGGCATCCTCCATGCCACTCGACGACTCATTGTCGCCAATCGTGCTGCGTGACTCCACACCCGCGCCGACCACGCCGGCGCGATGATTCCACGCCGCCGTCTGTCAACCCCTCCATCCATGCCGGTCACCGTGCTCGATCTCCATCATCGTTGAACTCCGCATGCAGCCCAGCTTTTCCTTCACACCTCCCGATCTCCTCCATGACCCTTCGCGCTCTTCCCCGTCTCCGACTCCGTCAACGCCAAGCCCATCGCTAGCCTCCGCGCGCGGCAATCCAATCCATGCCAGACGCGGCCTCCATCCCTGTCACTGTCGACTCCCGCATGCGGCCTTCTTCATTTCCCATGCTATCACAGCCTACTCAACGCTACAACACCTCGTCGTCATCTCCACCTCCATTATGTCTTGCTCTTCGGTTCCTGCGAGGCCCTGCTTCTTCTTTCTGTTCTTCGCTGATATTAATGGAACAACATAGTACTTGATTGCCTTGATCCGACACGAAGGAATTGAAAAAAAAAAAAAGAGGTCGGACTGGATGGAAACTTTCCCTATGTTTTTTCTATGGAATCAGCAGCAAAAGAAACGTTTCCTTCAGATTTCCATGACCATCTTTGTGATTTGAATATGGATGGGAAAAACCCGATGAATAGTATTCTTGTGTTATTCCCGTGAAAGATCTGCAATCCGAAAGAAGCCTGAGATCACAGGATCACACTATCTCTACCACACCATGGTTTTACGAGAGTTGAATTGGGAGCATATGGTAGTGGAGGGGACTAAATGGGAAAAAAAAATCTAATTTGGGATGGCTATGTCAGTGCTCGAGTTACGTGTCACCTGCAAATTCATGTATGTAGACTTCTACTCCCTCCGATCCCAAAATAAGCGCAACGATGTTTATTTTGACCATCTTTTTGGCATGATCGGTGGATATCAACCATGCTTTAGCTGATCAATTTGTTTCCCTATTCACACACATACCACCAATTGCTAAAGCTTCTGTGAGACAAGTGCTGCAGCGAGGAATTACATCGGAACTTGTCCGGATGTCCCTCGTCTATCTGAAGCAGCAAGATTGGACCTCCATGCTCTGCAGGAACTTCGACAAAATTTCTCCTTGAGGGATGAGCCGGATATTCGACGAAATAGAAAAGGCACATTGTGGGCAACTTAACTACCAAGCAAATCCATGATGCTAGGCTTCCCCTGGTGCTGCCTCACCAAACTGGAGTTTGATCTGCAAATGCAGAGCTCCTTTGAAAGTGAAGATGTTTGCATGGTTACTTGTCAGAGATCGCCTATCCACTAAGCAAAACCTTCTGAAGAAAAAAATTGTCCAATCGGAGGCATGTGACATATGTAACGACGGATCAGAAACAGCTAACCATCTTTGTTTACATGCCCATTTGCAAGGAGTTTCTGGGAGAAATAGGAGTGCAACCGATGGTTCAGGATGTGAAGCTACTACACCAACTGGAGCCGGTGCAGGCTGTGCCGGCGCTGCACTTCGTGTCTTCTACCTGCTCTGTTTTTGGGTGATTTGGAACCACAGGCATGACGTCGTTTTCAGGGACACGCCCCTTCAGTTGGATCGTGCCCGCAACGCTGTGTAAGAGAGGCTGCCCTCTGGGCGAAAACCTCAAGGATGAAGATAGACATGTAATATCTGTTTGGAAAGAAATGCTCTCTTCTACCCTCCAACACCTTAATCTCATGTAATGGACCTTGTATTCCTCCTCAAATGAAATGGCAAATTCAGTGGGTGTGGGTTGATTTAGTAAAAAAAAAAATGCGCAGCAATGAGTTTCCATGTTCAGTTTATGTGTGTCCTATTTGAATTTTTTTTAAAACTAAAAATATAAGTCACGCATAAAGTACTATTCATGTTTTATAATCTAATAACAATAAAATACTAATTATAGAAAAAATTAAATAAGACGAACAATCAAAATTAAACATGAAAAATTATGGTTGCGCTTATTTTGGACAGATGGAGTAGATGGTATCCTGGCCTAAGTATAAAGGATCAGTTACGTATTACTACTCTTGCAGTAGAAGTTAATGGGTTAAGTAAGAGGAAGGCGATGCGGGTCAACAACTGAAAGTAATGTAGCCCTTGCTGATTTTCTCTATTTTGTCTCGTATTATAAGACGTTTATTTTTTTAATCGATCAATGTAGCCCTTGCTGATTTTCTCTATTTTGTCTCGTATTATAAGCGTTTTATTTTTTTAATCGATCTTTTATAAGTTTATAAGCAAGTTCCTAAAAAAAATGTAGTGACTCTTATAAAGGAATAACGTCTATACTTGTTCCTTTCTCTGTTTTCACATATGAGTTTGAAAGAAGCCTAGCCCAAACCCAAAAATAGGTCCAAAACATGGAATAAGTTCATCTGAGGTCCCTTAACTTGTCAACGAATCCGATTTTCTTCCCTCATCCGGAAAACCAGACACAACGGGTCCCTCAACTATCAAAACCGGTGCAGATTAGATCCCTCGGCGGTTTTGGCTGACGTGGCGTCTACGTAGCTAATTTGACTCGGTCTTCATCTGACGTGGCATTAACGTGGCGCTTACGTGACAATTCGATCCCGAAAAAAATAATAAAACACATGGGATCCACATGTCAGTCTCACAAGAAAATAATAAAACCCATGGGACCCACATCTCCGTCGCCTGAAGAGAGGAGAGGAGAGAGAGAGAGAGATGAAGAAGGGGAGATAGGGAGAGAGGAGGAGAAGAGAGGGGTGAGTTGGACTTACATGCGGGGCCCATGTGGGTCCCACCATTTTTTATTATTTTCTGTGTGAGACTGACATGTGGGTCCCACGGGTTTTATTATTTTTTCGGATCAAATTGCCACGTAAGCGTCACGTCAATGCCACGTCAATGAAGACCGAGTCAAATTAGCCACGTAGGCGCCACGTCAGCCAAAACCCGCCGAGGGATCTAATCTGCACCTTTTGATAGTTGAGGACCCGCTGTGTCTGGTTTTCCGATGAGTGACGGAAATCGGGTTGTTGACAAGTTAAGGGACCTCAGATGAACTTATTCCCCAAAACATACACAGCCTCTATCTTAGCCTGCCTCCGCAACGACATACGGCCCATATAGGTGGCGTCCGGACCACCAGACCTCCCGGCCCAATCGATCTCGTGGGCTCGTGGCTCGTGAGGATTAATTATCACCGTCTCGCCGCAGCCTCAGCCCCGCCGCAGCGCCGAGCGCTGACAGC
This sequence comes from Oryza longistaminata, assembly GCA_009805545.1. Classification (NCBI taxonomy): domain Eukaryota; kingdom Viridiplantae; phylum Streptophyta; class Magnoliopsida; order Poales; family Poaceae; genus Oryza; species Oryza longistaminata. Next base: position 17,468,618 of record CM020188.1, on the reverse strand, counting down.
GTCGGTTTGTTGGGCTAAAACTCGATCGATCTAGCGTTGCCAGCGAGAACCCACGGACCTGTTCACTTTGATGAAAAAAAACTTACAAATTTTGGTATTATCAAAATTCTGTGCTAAAATTTTGGCAGGATTTCTTATGTAATTACCAAAATTTAACAGCAAAGTAAATTAGCCATATTTTTTTATGACTTTACTAAAATTTGGTAAGTTAAAAATGACATCAAAGTAAACAGGTCCTACGGCCACGTCGCCGCGAGCCCGCGAGTGAGGAGAGCCACCTGCGCCGGATGCTCCACGCGGCGGCGGTGGCGCGCGGGTGCATGCCGAGTTGCCGACCTGCTGGCGGAGTGGAGTGGAGTAGAGGGGAAGCCGGGAAAAGAAGGTAACCATGCTGTTTTTTTTGCACTGTTTTAGAAACACGGACACACGGGACAGCCTCTATCCCTTACATCATTGCTCCTTTTTTTATTTTTATGAATCATTATGTCTTATTATATGTTTATCTTTTTTGACATATGTTTACATAGAGTTTAAATTAACGACATTAACCTTGCCATACGATTTTAACCTTATTCGCACGTACTAAATAAGTTCGTGCACCAAAATGCACCCGTCTAACAAATTTATATACCGTATTTACTCGGATTAGAAACACGGACACATGGGACTAATGCACACTCTTCTTCTCATGTCGACATGTCCCTACTTCTGCAAATAAACAATGCATCATGCCATCATTATCGCACAGGCATGTACACACAGCACAGCTGCACAGGCTGCATTTAGCAATATTATCCACAAGTTATATCCAACAGAAGAATATCCGAGTGGTTCGGTACTCGACACTGTTTCACACAGGGCCATGATATTCGCGTATGATAGATCGGTCGGCATCCACAATGTAGCGTAAAATTAGTCCATAAGCAATAAAATATTTCATTCAGCTACCTAATAATATTATATATCTAGCTCATAGCAAGGAAATAGCAAAAGTCATCCATAAAGGGATCCACAATGTAGTGCAAAAGTAGTTCATAAGCAATATAATATTTCATTCAGTCACCTAGCAATATTGTAGAATTAGTCCATAGCAAATAAATAACAAAAGCTACTCATAAGCATATAGGTTGCCCGTAGAGTATAAAATATATTATTTTTCTCTACTTCCTCTCTCCTCCTAATGCTATTTGCTAGTACCTATATACATTGTGAATGCTACAATAATTAAAGCTCATATATATGGATTTCATCTATATGGGCTACTTTTATTATATACATTGTTGTTGCTCTAAGCATACGGACTGTCCATATAGAATAAAATATGTTATTTGTCTCTACTTTCTCTCTCATCCTAATATTACATGTTATCTATATACATTGTGAATGTTACCGTAGTTAAAGTCCACATATGTAGGTCCCATCTATTTGTACTAGTTTTGCTATATATATTGTTGTTGCCCAAATGTAGTATAGAAGTAGTCCATAGGTAATAAATTATTTCATTCAGCCACTGTTGACGAAAAAATCGAACACACCGGCCTGGGAGATCTGCTTAGCTCCTTGTGCAGGTCCAAATATGATGAGATGCAGGCGTGCCAGTCAGTTTGATCTTGCAACTGACAAGATATGCAAATAGTAGATAAAACAGCCGATCGGCTGACAAGCTGATGGAGTAGTTCCAGCCGATAGCCGATAATAGCCAATGCCGATACCAGCCGATAGCGATAGGGTTTAAGCAATCGGCTATATGTCCAATGTAGGTAATGATATAAAGGCAATCGACTGATGATGATGTAATAAAATAACAATATAATCCAGTATAAACCAATTGGCTAGCATTGATATGATAAATAAGCATCGATCCGAAGGTTAAAGCACACAACGGCTGGAGGTCCGATGTCATGAAATCCACAAGATTAGATTAAACAATGAAACCTTTGTTGTCATCGGCTAAATCCAACTTATATGTATATGTATCCTTATGAGCCGATGCAACATCCAGATACCTCACCGGCTGAAACCCCGATGAAACCCTTATTGGCATCAAGAAGCAGGCTAGAGATTATGGTTCTAAGCACGACTTAGTAGATCAAACTTAACTGATGCAGCACTAAGTATGAAAGAAACAAAATATCTAGACAATCAAGCCGTTGACTGATTTTCAGGTGGTAGATGCTAAGCTAATCTAATCTAGCAACGCGATTTAGCCGATACCGGAGAAACTCTAAAACGAGAAGCACCGATAGAGCTAAATTGATATGCTAAGACTAGATTAACAGAGACATATGATAAATAGGTAGGCAAATATATCATCCAAACCAGAGCAATCCAAGAGGTCGAATGTACTGATGCAGCCTTGAAGACGCCGACGTAGATGAGACAATTGCCTGGGCCGATAGAACATTGGACTTATCCCTTCGCCGGAGATCGAAGACGATGCAGCCCCGCGTCGGTGCCAAGTTCCCCGGAACGATAAAAAAAGTAGAAAAGTAAAAGGGTGGCATGCGCCGAGTTGTATTGATCGTAGAGATATTTACATAGACCCCAGGTGTACATATTTAACCCATGGGTTGATACAAGTCTTGTCGGACAAGAAAGAAACTAAAGATAAAAGAAAAACTAACAAACTATTAAGATAAGGAAACTAACAAACTATTCTAATTATAATAACTGCATGCCGCATCCTCTTTAAACTCGGTCACTTAGGATAAGCTTCTTTAGTAGATTGATTTCCTTAACCGAATATAGCAGGAATCCGACACTGATGACTTAATACTCCCATCGGCTGATATCTCAAGACTAGAGCCGATATGACTCTAAGCCGATGACGTCTTCCGTTACCAAATTTCACTGTTAACACATGCCCCCAGTTTGGAGTATGAGAATTCATGCTTCAAATTTCTTGTCTTGAACTCCAAACCGATCATCCTTTTCTTCTTGCAATCGGCTTTCATGAGCCGATACTGATGTGCTCCACCATGCTGAAACTGATGCGCTTGCCCCCGAGCCGAGATTGACTAATCTTGGATTGACTTTTCTTCAGACGTGTGGATAAAATCCGTGTCCCACTGAGCGTGCCAATTTGTGTTGACGAAAAAATCGAACACACTAGCCTGGGAGATCTGCTTAGCTCCAGTGCAGGTCCAAATATGATGAGATGCAGGCGTGCCAGTCAGTTTGATCCTGCAACTGACAAGATATGCAAATAGTAGATAAAACAGCGTCGGCTGACAAGCCGATGGAGTAGTTCAGCGATAGCCGATTATAGCCGATTGCTTAAACCCTATCGCTATCGGCTGTATCGGCATCGGCTATTATCGGCTATCGGCTGGAACTACTCCATCGGCTTGTCAGCCGATCGGCTGTTTTATCTACTATTTGCATATCTTGTCAGTTGCAGGATCAAACTGACTGGCACGCCTGCATCTCATCATATTTGGACCTGCACTGGAGCTAAGCAGATCTCCCAGGCTAGTGTGTTCGATTTTTTCGTCAACAATTAGGCGAGTAATTAAACTAACTAATCAATTAAGGCCTCCTCCGCGTTCGTCCTAGATGCTCGGGATTCAGTACTGCGAGCGTAAGCTCGTCCTTCTCTCTGTCAGGCCGGGATGTTCCCTGAGCAAATGCCTCAACTGCATCCGTAAGTCGGCTTGCTGCTTCGTGAATCTCATCGTCGAAATCAGGGAGCCATCACCGGGATTGAGTGATCCACCATGTGCAAGGTACCAATTCTTTGATCGTTCAGGCTAGTTAGCTGTGGCCAGCACGATACCTTTTTTTGTCAATGCGGCATCCATTTGCTCCGACTTGGGGATTGCCTTCTTATAACTGTCTGACCCTAGCCGGTGATGGTACTGCTTCCTAGCGGCTTTGGCTTTGTTCTTTTCTATCTGCGCTTGCCCGCGCTCTGTTGATATTTCTTAACGACATTACTAGAAATATAATTCCCAGCAATGACGTAGAAATATTCATGGTATATTTATGGTCACAGATATGATCCGCAAGTGCACGGATATAACATTGTAACATTTCACCCGGGAGTATTCTAAGGTATCGTATTTATTTAATCCCAATGGATGATATGATAAGAGAGAACTATGCTAATAATTTATATATTACTTGTATACATCAAGGTTTATGCAGGGGTTAAGTAATTCAAAGGGTAGGTGACACACATAAGAAAGAACTAGGACATTCTCACTAAAATATAATATAAGCTAAAAGTGTGTTGGAGGGAGTGAGGGGAGCTCCTTAAATAGCCAGCCTATGACGGTTATGATGGTTGGAAAGGTCGGAAACGCCCTCCAACTGTCCTGCCAAACCCTGCGTCTAATGGTGTGCAGGTGGGTTCGACTGAACCATGGGCTGGCCCAAACTGGCCCATTTTCAGCAGGCCATATCATCTTCGGCTCCTCACTTCAGAAGTATGAATTTTGGGTCTGTTTGATCGTGTCATTTTTGTATTCTCAGCCCATCTACTCATATGTCTGATTCTTGATAGCGTCTGATTGATCGTTCGTCTATTTTCTGTCGATTCTCCTCCATTTATATGTGCTTCTCCTACATACATGTTAGTAGCATAGTATATAGTGGAAGTAGATATTTTAATTGGAAATTATGCATTGCAAGCTTAACTAGTCTTCATTAATTGGGTAATATTGACGGTCGAAATTAGTCGATAACGACCGTCAACACGCTCTCTTGTCTTGCATGCGACAAACGCATCCCAGTGATCCCGTAGCTTCATAAACGTGTCGAAATTAGGTGTCAGGCCCTTCACGACGCATTTCTTGTACAAACTTGTAGCCCTAGAACTGTTCGGCCATTTTCTTCGGAGTCCATTCTTTCACTTTGGCCTGATCTACCTTAGGGATCGTGAAGGTCTCGAGCATGCTGGTCCACAGCATCGCTTTCTCCGTATCTAGGACAAAACTTTGGTCATCCCCGCGTGACCTTGTTCGATGCCAGTACACTGTGCTGATGGGCACGTTATCCCTCACGACCCAACCGCTGTGATTCACAAACTTCCTTAGTATACCGGCTGGGGCTACTGGTTCGCCGTCTAGGGCAACTTCAGTAATAACTAGCTTGTACCCCACGGCGTTGCCGCGGGCAGTAGTAGATGTTGTAATTGCAAGTATCCAAATAATAACAAATAAAATTTTCCATGGGCAATAATCATGATGGTTAAATTGTATAATTGTATAATATATGGTTCAAACTTCAAATATCACTGGGACACATTTCTTTCTTGTCTTTCTGCAAATTTGTGATCAACTCTACTGATCCAAGAGCCAACATGTAGGGTTACATCCTACATGTATACCCAAATACCCAATACAGACACAGAGCAGATGAAGCGACCCTGCAATGAAAACAGTAATAACTAATAAGATGCATAGCCGATATGGAAGCCACCGGCCAGCATTTCTGGTAAACATAGAGCAGCTATGAGCCAGTGAGAATATGAGCAAGTTCTTTCGATAACCCGAAACCGGCAAGCACAGGTGAATTTTGCGTCGACACCCAATGGAAATCTGATTAGCATTCCTTGAAATATGCCACTGGTAGTGAAGCTAAAAAATAAACACAAATTGAAGCCCCTAGAGCTTCAGTTTAGTTCAGGCATCAGCATATAGCTTAATGCATGAACTTCTAAATCAAAGAAATTATTTATCTCATTTATTATATATCATATGGTAAAGGATATCAATGCCTTTGTTCATCCAGAAATCACATTCATCTCCACATGCGATTGTTGGATCTGCAAAAGTGAAATGTGCTTAACAAAGAGATTTAGGATCACATATACTTCTTAAATCACCTGGCACAGCAGCATCAAGAAAATCTATAATGCAGTAGCACATGATTGAATTATTGTGTTATAAATCAGTTAAGAAAAGTTTCAGCAAGAGTAGTGCTTAATTATAAGACTGTCAGACAGTATCATAGCAGATCTGGGGCCTCCATTTCTACACTCTGCTATGTGACTCACCAAAGCAAGTAAACAAAATCTTAAATCTTCAACCTGCAATCCAGAGAGTAACACAATTCAACGGTTTCCACCAATAGAGCAGCCAAGAGCATCAGCTAGTCGATTGCAATTTATGCTTAATAGTCTAAACTTATGCAATCAGATCATCTACAAATACAGTGCAAACTGATAAAGAGAAGCATAACCAACAGTAAATGACAATTTAAACTGGCAAAGTGAAGAACTTTCAAGACCAGATGCAGTGTTAAAATGGGAATCAACAAATGGAATATACATGCTAATCAGCTAATGTGTGCGCACTTAACAATTTCTCAGCTGGTGCACACAAAGAATTCAATGCGCAATGATAATAGCATTTGCTATTGTATAAACATCGTCTACTGCTGGAAAATCCATCTTTCGTCGGTCGGCCGAATTCCACAATAGTCCGGTTGCAATAAAAACCGGGGCTAAAGATGATCTTTAGTCCCGGTTAAAAAGGGTAACGGGCATATTTGATCTTTAGTCCCGGTTCAAATGCTTCAGGGCCTGTCAGGCCTCCCGGGATCCACCAACCGGGACTAAAGTTCCACCCCTATTATATATATATGTCTTCTTCCTCCTCCAGCTGTCCGAGCAAGCTTCAAAATTTCTTCAAAAAAGAGGGAGGTCATGCCAAAATTTCTAGTGAATTTATTTTGGTGATTATATACAATTGGAGGTGCCTAAAAGGTTAGCAACTTCATCCTCCAATGTTTTTTTGTCATATTACATTTGGAGCTATGTTTTGCACACTTTTTTGTCTCCAAAATTTTGTTGTAAGTGGATGAGAGAGAAAATTTGTATGGGGAAGAAAGAATATATAGAAATTTATTTATTTGCTAAAGAAGGTTTTATAAAATAGTTGAGAAGGAAAAATATAGAGAAAGTTAATCTTAAACTAATGAAATTAAAAGAAGTAAAACAAATTAATATTAGTTTAAAATTTGAAATAGTAAAATAGAATTATTTGATGTAATATTTTATGATTTTTTATGAATAATGATATGTCATTATTGTATGACTGTCATTATTGTACGAAAATTTATTTATGTACGATTTTTTTTTTCATTTCATGTAGATGGATCGGCAATAGATGTACGCTGACCGGCGGTCCAACGATTTTATTGATGGCGTGCATTATTTTTTGAGAGTGGCCGAAGCTAACAGGCAAAAGGGTTTTATTTGTTGTCCATGCAATAAGTGTAAGAATCAGAAGGAGTATTTTGCATCCAGTACTATTCATTTCCACTTGTTTGAGTCGGGGTTCATGCTAAGCTATAATTGTTGGACATCCCACGGAGAGCAAGGTGTTGAAATGGAAGAAGATGAAGTGGAAGACGAGAATATTTCGGACTGGGCTTAGTACGCTGGACTTGAAGGAAATCAAACGGGCAAGGTGGACAGGGATGCTGACGATAATGACGCTGCGGATGATCTTGGTTAGATGTTGCAGGACGCCAAGGAGGATTGCGAAAGTGAAAAGGGGGCCCATAAATTGGACAAGATGTTAGAGGACCACAGAACGTCGTTGTACCCAGGTTGCGAGCAGGGGTATAAAAAGTTGGATACCACTCCGGAGTTCTTGCAATAGAAGGCAAAAAATGGTGTTAGTGACAAGGCATTTGGCGATTTATTGAAACTCGTCAAGAACATTCTTCCGGAGGGAAACAAATTGCCCGAGACAACGTACGAGGCTAAGAAGATAGTCTGCCCTCTAGGACTGGAAGTTCAGAAGATTCACGCATGTCCGAATGATTGTATCCTATATCGCGGTGAGGAGTACGAGAACCTAGAAGCATGCCCTGTTTGCAAAGCACTACGATACAAGATTAGACGAGACGATCCAGGAGAAGTTGACGGGCAGCTAACAAAGAAGAGAATTCCTGCTAAGGTGATGTGGTATTTCGAATATATGGTAATAAATAGCATGGTAAAACGTGCTGCAGTGGAACAAAAAAAGATGCAATCAATCGCTTTCCAAGAATATTTTGTTAGCATTTTATGCATAGCATGGACTACATAGAATATTTTGTTAGCATTCCAAGAATCTAGATGAAACAATTTACATAACCGTAGAATGTTGAGCCAATTCATATGTAAGGATAAAGAAAGATGCAGTTCCCTAGAATTATTACTCATATGCAATTCTTTGTCACTCGTGGGATTCAAATCTTCCTTACAAAAACAATGTGTTGTTAGAGTAAAAAATACACAGTTGACACATTAAAACGATTCTTTTTTTTTTTTTTTTTTTTTGCAGTTCACGCCTTTAGCACCTTAATTTTTGTCCTGTTGTGGACCATCTTCTTGAGCACCTGTCAAGCATTATACTGGCATAGCTGTTTGGATCAGTGAAGTCGATGTTTATGAATACAAAGTGCCAAGAAAGCAAAAATGTGGCATGAGTGGATTAGGCTGGTCTACAGCTATTTACTGCAATATTGCATTGTACCCCTCGTCACACAGGCAGATCTGCCCCCTCAATCTCTCATCGGAACCTGTACTTGCAGTCTTCACTCGTCCCCGCTCACCGTTTGCCGAAACCGCGTCATCAGTAGTTCAGGTCATTCAGGACAATCTGATCTGCCACCATTAATCTACTCCTGGTCTCCTGCAAACAAAATAGAATAGGAAAGTGCAGATTTCGAATTTAAATGGTGAATTTGAGGAAGAAACTCACCGTCTTGAGCTACCATATAGTAGTAGACTGTGGCAAGCAGGCACATCTTTGGAAATCTCCCACGGGTGCTTCTTTGCACAGAAGGATAGAGAGATGAGTTTTTTTTTTTTTTACCTGGACCGGTGCCAACGACCGTAATACTTCCAATTTCTTTAGTCATGGTGAGGAAGAAGATGACGTTGTTCCCGTACACCGATGGCGACGGGAACGACGGGATGGCACTGAGAGGCCGGAGTCCGGAGAAGCAATCCAGTGTAGGGGAAGCGCTAGAATGATGCAAAGCACAGAGAGACAGCAGAGTAGAATGAATAGGCGGAGATGGAAGAAGCTCAAGGACAGCGCCGGACAAAGGGAGGCGGCGACCATGGATGAATCATTCGAGAGGCGGAGCCGGAGGAAGAAATCGGTGGAGCTGTGGAAGCTTGCGTGTGAGATTGGGGAAGATGAATGAATGGGATGACAGGCCCTCGAGAACCGAGAGGGCAGCTGTCCTGCTGCCCGTCGAGAAGGACATGCATATTCGATGGTAAGGATGCAGGCGGAGACAATACAGCGGTGCAGAGACGATTGCAAGAACTGTAGTTTCTACCGTAGCAAGATAGCACGTGGCATAGCATCCGAACTGGTATACGAAAACCATAAGTTTTATTAATTAATGAATCTTCTATCTAGCTTCCTCATGGCACCTCATTGTTCGCTTGCCCTCTTTTGTCCAACGGCCGGTTGGCTGTCAATTCTTTCCACGTTACCCACCATGTTGTCTTCCTCGTTACCCTCTTCATTTAGGTATTGGTTGGGGTCCGCGTTCCCCTCATCATCCACCCAATACTGACTGTTGCCCTCTGTGATCTAGTCATAGAGGATCTGTTCGTCATCGCGATCTACCATCTTTTTGTAACACGAAAAAAATAAGTAAGCAAAGTCTTAAAACATGTAAATTCAGGGAATTCATGTAAACTATTTCCTTTCTTTTGCTTGGAGGTCTTGGGACCACTTAAGCTTGAGCGGTGGCGACAGTCAGTAGCTGGACCACATAATGCAGAGAAGGAAAAAATAGACAGTTAAAACATTTACATATACATATACGATGGTCCTAAGTCTAAATTCAAAACATATAGATATATACATCGTTATGTGAGAGGTAGTGACTCAAGTCGTGAAACTCACTAAGTCATGAAACTCGCTAAGTCATAAAACTCACTAAGTCGTGAAGTAAGCTAAGTCGTGAAACTCGCTAAGTCATGAAGTAAGCTAAGTCGTGAAACTCACTAAGTCCTGAAACTCGGCAAGTCGTGAAACTTGCTAAGTCGTTAAACTTGCTAAGTCGTTATATAAACTCACTAGGTCATTATATAAACTTGCTAAGTCGTTATGTAATCTCACTATGTTGTTCGTTCATTCGCGTCCATGAAACTCTCCAAGTCGTGAAACTCGCTAAGCCGTGAAACTCGCTAAGTCGCGAGACTCGCTAAGTCATTAATTTGTTCATTCGTTCGTCCGTTCGCGTTAGTTCGTAGTCCTGTGGTGGCGACGGCGGCGGCAGTGGCTAGTTGGTAAATCGTCGGTAAATCGTCTCGTTACCCATGAGGGGTTGTCGCAGTCAAGCGGGGAAAGTATCAATGTGATGGCGTGTAATCTAGGTATTGGACTTGCCAAAGTTTTCTGAGCGAACAATCACTAGGTGCTCCTCGATGTAAGGAGCCACCAACGAAGATTGTTGCAAGATCGTGAAATGTGCTTTACGGAATAAATCATTATCTATATTCATTATTGATTTCCTTCCAAGAGTGCCCTTTCCCCGCAGTCTCCCCTCATGGCTTGATTCGGGTACCCCGATTGGACGAAGGTCTTGAATAAAATCTACGCGGAACTCAATGACCTCCTCTGTTCCATACCCCTTGGCGATGCTTGCTTCTGGACGAGAACTGTTATAAACATACTTCTTTAGAACGCCCATGTACCTCTCGAAAGGAAACATGTTGTGTAGGTACACCGGATCGAGAATACCGATCTCTTTCAGAAAGTGACATAAAAGATGTGTTATGATATTGAAGAATGATGGTGAAAAGATCATCTCAAAGCTGACAAGGCAGTGCATCACGTCCTCCTGAAGGGCTGTTAAACTATCTGGATCAATGATCTTCTATGAAATTGCGTTCATGAAAACACATAGTTTTGTTATTATTGCCCGGACATTATCAGGAAGGATACCACAAATTATAACAGGAAGCAGTTGTGTCATCAACACATGGCAGTCATGAGACTTTAGGTTTGTGAACTTCTTCTCCTTCATGCTTATTATTCTCTTTATATTCGAGGAGTATTCAAACAGTACCTTGATGCTCTCCAGGCATTCAAACATACTTTCCTTCTCTTCCTGACTGGACTCAAGTAACGATTCTAGATGAAGGCCCTCGTGTTGTTCTATATGCTTGAGATCATTACGTGCTTCGAGTGTATCTTTGGACTTCCCATATACACCTAGGAAGCCCAGCAGGTTGACACAAAGGTTCTTAGTGAGGTGCATCATGTTGAATGTGTGGCGGAAGTCCAGGACTTCCCAATCGGGTAACTCCCAAAAAATAGAGCTCTTCTACTACATCGGCACGTGACCATCTTCGCTCTCTATAGGTTGGCTGCTAGGCCCCTTTCTTAATACTACTTTCAAATCATTCACCATAGCAAGCACGGGATTTCCGTTGCGATGTTTCGACATAGTACGGTAGTCTGCCTTCTGTTCGAAGTGCTTGCCTTTCTTCCATACAGGGTAGTTTGCAACAAGGAATCGACGATGGCCTATGTACACAACCTTCCTGCAATGTTTCAGTTTCATCCATACAATGGGTGCAAGCCTTGTACACCTTGTTTGACTGTCCGGATAGGTCGCTAAGTGCAGGCCTATCGTTAATGGTAATGAACAGTAATGCTCGTAGGTTAAATTACTCCTGTTTATCATGATCCCACACGGGGATGCCTTCTTTCCTCCACAGCACTTTCAAATCTTCAACCAATGGTCTTAGGTACACATCAATGTTGTTTCCAGGTTGCTTTGGGCCTTGAATAATAATCGGCATTATGATGTGTTTCCGCTTCATGCATGGCCAAGGGGGGAGGTTGTAGATGCACATGGCGACAGGCCAAGTGCTCTGGCTGCTGCTCATCTTTCCAAATGTTTTCATGCTATCCGTACTTAAACCGAATCTTACGTTTTGTGCATCCTCTTCGAAGTCTTTAAATGTTCTGTCGATCTTTCGCCACTGCGACCCGTTGACAGGGTGTCTCAGCATCCTGTCTTGTTGATGTTCTTCTGTGTGCTAGCGCATCATTCTAGCATGCGCTTTTTTCCTAAAAGAACGTTCCATCTGTGGTATTATAGGGAAATACCACATTACCTTAGCAGAAACACTCTTCTTCGAAGGTTGTCCGTCAACGTCACCTGGATCATCTCGTCTAATCTTGTATCGTAGTGCTTTATAAATCGGGCATGCTTCTAGGTTCTCAAACTCCTCACCGCCAGAAAAGGATATGTCATGGTTATGGATAAGGCATACCTCATATCCTACGACTTATGGATTATACAAGTATGGTATACCTTCACGTACACGGGTTGTTTTCGTATACGTTGTAGGAATCCATTGCAAATTATGGAAAACATCTCTACGAGTCAAGTGATTTCCAAAGTCCTACTCGAAGGGGATAGAGTTTCTATTGTATCATACACAGTCCGATGTCTCCGAGTCTTACTTGGAGATCAAGATAATCCACGGTATAAAAGGGACCCCCGGGGAGGGGTGCAAGGCAATGAATCTCACCGCCATTACACCCACCACAGCCTATGAAACAGAGTACACGGAGCCAAGTCGTCGGGAGATCTCGTCCATTACATCAACTGTGATCTCGTCGGTATCATCGATTTCGTCTGCTTCCATTGTATTCTGTGGTTTTCCATCACCAATCCCATATAAACTAGATTAGGGTTATTACTTGATAAGGAGCCTGAACCAGTATAATCCTCCATCTCTTTTACTTCAGTCTCGCATATACCCTGGTACCAACGATCCCCATACTATGGAAAATATTGTAGTTGCGATCTCAAACGTCGATAGTGGTGCGTCAGGTAGGGGGATTTTTGGTGCTTCAAGGTTACGCCATCGCTTCATTCCATATTCCTTATCGAAATCCAATGACCGGTCTCGGGTAATTGAGAGGGTGTAGAGTTTGCGACAAAGCCTTCAACTTAAATGAACTCATGCTGTCATTCACGACTTCTCTTGTCAACATTTGTCGTACTCACTTTTAGTCGATCCCGGTGTAAGACCGTAGAGACATGGAGTCTTTGACAGCGTTGAATGGAACTTTGCTGAAATCAATACTCAGAACATAATATTAAATAGAAATAGCCCCCGAGCGAACGCTCAAAGGGTAACATGTTATAATATGTATGGAAAAATTGAAAATAAATTGAATCTGCCTATGACAATAAAAGAGTACACTCGCTAGAGTTGCCCTCTGCAAATGGAGTATGGTACTCTTCCTAGCCCCGAGCTGTTTTTATGGAAAAGCCATTTTCCACAAAGACAGCTTAAATCTTATAACAAACCATGCTTAAGCTGACAAATCCTAGCCCCCAGCCGTGAAGTTGGAAAAATCAATTTCCAATTACACGGCTTGGTTAATACGCGTCCATTGAGCACTCTTTCATCACCAGATTTGACATGGTCATTTGGCTCTCAGCATCTAACAAGACCTTATCTGCTCTGGGCATCCTCAGCCAAAATTCCCTTAGGTTTCTCGGAGGCTTGTCAGAATAGCGTAAAGGGACGATAGGACCGACTTCAAGATGAGGCGATATAAGAAAAGGAGATCAACGGATAAATTTTGCACATGTAAACACTTACAGGAATTAACGTAGATGATGAGACGACCACCACACTGGGCAAAGACCAGGTGTATAGTTGTACTCAACAAATCGCACAAGTAGTGGGAGAATCGCTACACCACTGGTCGAAGACCAGTTGTAGTCATAACTTGACCACTAGAAATTGAGATGCAAGAACTGCTACGCTGCTGGTCGAGGAACAGTCGTAATCGTAACTCTACTATTGGAAGTCATAGTACGAGGATCGTTGTGTTGCTGGTGGAAGACCAGTCGTAGTATGAAGGTCGCTATGTTGCTGGTAAAAAAACCAGTCGTAATCGTACCTCGACCACTTGAAGGGAATCCAGAGTAATAGATGGACGACATTCTTGTGAGCTGTGAGAACCGCCTCCTGATGACGACGAAGATAATGAGTAATTATCATAGTTGGAGGTTCGGCTCCTGGACCAACTACCTCGTCCTTGGGCCCTCTAGAAGTATGAGGATATCGAGTTTCGTCGTCGTCGTATGATGTCGTGATGTCGTTTACCTTGTTTGTTGTCGTCCTGATGTCGTTAGTCCTGGACGTTGTCGTCCTAGTGACAACGACGATCCAGTCGGTCTTGGTTGTCGCTATCACAACAAAGTTGATTGCCGCGTTAGATGTCGGGAGATTGCTGTAACCGACTAGCCGATGACTAGGAGTAGGCATATCTCGATCACCTGAAGATGAATTTTTAGATGGTGAGAGATCGCTATGATCTACTGGTCGAGGACCAGGTGTAGGCGTACCTCGATCACCCGAAGATGAATTTTTAGGTGATGAGAGATCGCTACGATCTACTGGTCGAGGACCAGGTATAGGCGTATCTCGATCACCTAAAGATTAATTTTTAGGTGGTGAGAGATCGCTACGATCTACTGGTCGAGGACCAGGTGTAGGCGTATCTCGATCACCCGAAGATGAATTTTTAGGTGGTGAGAGATCGCTACGATCTACCGGTCGAGGACCAGTTGTAGGCGTACCTTGATCACCTATAGGCAACTGATAGGCATACGAAAACAAACCGTATTCGCGAAAGCATCTCTTATTATCCGCGACTCCCCTTATCAATATTTGTCGTACTCACTTGGTCGATCCCGGTGTAAGACCGTAGAGACATGGAGTCTTCGGCAACGATAGATGGAGTTCAACGGTTCACAAGTGAATTTAAATTGATAGGCAGCAAGAAGTTGCTACAACTATCTGGTCGATAACTAGGAGCTAGGAGTAGGCATCTCTTAATCAGCTATAGGGGCACTAGAGTTGGTTATTACATGTGCATCTCATGTGGCCAGCATGACTCACATACCCAACTTAGCATATCCGGGTGTATGTTCGCAATCATGCCGAGTGATCAAGCCGACAACATTCGCGAGGAATTACCCGTTAACAACCTATTCTTAAATAGGCCAGCCATGGCCGGCACCATACTTGAGATAAGTCGTCGGTCTTTGTTGGCAGGTTTGCTGCACAACTTAGCCTTTATCGAGAAAGTTCTCGATAATAGGGTGTACTCGACCACATCCTACTCGAGTGCTCAATTGTTCCTGAAAAATATTTTCTAGAAGACAAGATATATAGTAGAGAATATCGAGTATATACTAAAAAAACTGCATAAATCTACTAGCATTATCAGGATATAACGAGCAGATTAAATATCAGGCATTATCTAAACCGTAAACTAGCATAATTTATACAACAGAAAATAGAGCAAGCCCCCGCATTAAACCGTTGTCGGCCTAATATAGGAAATGCCCGCAAAACAAATATTGTATAAAAAACATGCTCTAAGTAAACATAATAAAACATGGATCTGACAATATTGTATCAGTCTGAAGAATAGGTACGGTAAATCACATATGGAATATTGCGTACCTTTGTAGATACATGCCGGATGTATCTACGAAATTAGTAGATTAATTTAAAAACCAATCTACCAATTAACTTGTTACGTACTTGTTTGACATCATATAATCTGACATCTGTAGGTACGCCGTGTATCTTGAGACTTGGATGATTTCGATATATCAAATTGTTCACGACGATGGTTCCGATCTTGTTGGAAGACATACTCCGGTTGGGTTAGATCTCCCTGTAGCCGAAGTCGCCGAGTAGCTTGTTGTTGGAGAATCCATCTCTTGAACCCATCTTGTCGGAACCTTGAAGCACATAAAATTCCCTACCTGGCGCACCACTGTCGATGTTTGAGATCGCGACTACGGTATTTTGCATAGTTTGGGGATCGTTGGTACCAGGGTATATGCGAGATTGAAGTAAAAGATATAAAAAAATGGATTTTTATATAGGTTCAAGCTCCTTATCTGACAGTTAATAGCCTTACTCCTGTTGGCCGAAACTGGTGTTGTTCTTATTCATCATAATCACACCAGTACAATATTTGGGATCAACCTATCTATCTGTCGTCGACTTGGCGGCATGGATAACCAACACGTAATTGATGATAGGGTAGTCTTCCTCCTTGTATCCGCACTCGGCGAGATCAGAGATAGCACTAGATCCCTCTTGTTGACCACCGCAGACACCATATTGGGTTTGTCAAGGCTTATCTCTGATGTCGATATCCAGTGGCTTGTCTTGACGTGTGTTGGCTTGTGTATTGTGCGTCTATGGTGGGTGTCCCCTCTCTCCCCCTAGGGGCTGTTGTATTTATACCCATAGATATATGCCCCCTGTCCAAGTAGAACTAGGGAGTTGAGTATGGATATTATCCAAGTAGTCCTTGTCGTTTGCATATAGTACTCTATACGTCCTTACTTATTCGGAACTCCTTCTATATACAAGGTATGATTCCGTATAAAACTTGGTGCACGATGGTCCCTGTCGATCTTAGTCAACTACTATTAAGTATATGGTATCCATAACCATGACAGGACATAATCGTCCGGACATGCTTGTATCTTCTGTACTTACACTCCTAGAGGGCAGGCTGCCTTCTTAGCTTCGTATGTTGTTTCAGGCAATTCGTTTCCTTCTGGAGGAATGTTTTTAACGAGTTTCAATAACTCGCCAAATGCCTTGTCACTCACTCCATTTTTGGCCTTCCATTGCAAGAATTCCAGTGTGGTACCCAACTTTTTGTGCCCTTGTTCGGAACCTGGGTAAAATGATGTCTTGTGGTCCGCTAACATGCGCTCTAGTTTCTGCACCTCCTTTTCACTTTCGCAGTCCTCCTTTACGTCCCGCAACATCTAACCAATATCATCTCCACCATCGTTATTTTCAACAGCCCCATCCGCCTCGCATGTTGTATTTTATTCAAATCCACCACACTGAGCCTAGTCTGGAATGTTCTCGTCTTCTATGTCATCTTCTTTCATTGCAACCCCTAGCTCTCCGTGTGAGGTCCAACAATTATAGCTATGCATGAACCCCCACTAAAACAGGTGGGCATGAATAGTTCTTAATGTGGAATACTCCTTCTGATTTTTACATGTTTTGCATGGACAACACATAAAACCCTTATGCTTGTTAGCATTGGCTACACTCAAAAAATAATGCACGCCATCAACAAACTCTTTCGACTGCCGGTCCGCGTACATCCATTGCTGTTCCATCTACCTGAAATGCATATAAATCGTAAAAATAAAATACACGAAAGTCATACTTTGTTGTCGAAACGACAACCGCATACGTCGAAAGACGTGGTTACTCAACAGTGGTTGGAAAGAAACGAAATGTATTGGTTTTTGGAATTTCTCTTTCGATCCCCCTATTACATGGCCCTAGGGGGCTATTTATAGCCCCATTACAGATTCTTACTACTAGGGTTTAGGTTATACAGAGGAATTTACATGACTGCCCTCATGAAAGGGACATTTACAGGGATACACAATGTTAAGGGGGCTCATGGGCCCCCGATGGGCCGTCGGGCGATCGCCGGCCCTATAGCCCCTAGGCTTGATGGGCCGGAAAGGCTTCTTCGGCCCTTGCGGGAGCGAACTAAACATGGCGAAGTCATCTTTCTTCGGTAGGTACTCTTCGTCTTGCACCCTTCGCCTGAGGCGCCTCTGGCTTACTCACGCGACCCTTCGCCTCACACCGTACTTGGTTCATATCCTTCGCTACAGGTTTCGGCAGATTTGGTCGAAGGGCCTCATGCCATCCGCCAACATACTTAAACTCAAAACCGACGTTACACATTTTTAATGGACTTAATCGGAGTCATGAGTAATTTCTACACAAGTTGCTATCCTTTGCAAAACATTGCTCATTTTACCATGCTGGAGTATTGATTACTTGCTGGGAGAGGATGAGCCCTTTTTCACTCGCCATTTCAACATAGTGTTCAGAGCAGCTTCGTGCATGGTAGTACAAAGGTATTTGTACCGATGACGAATAAAGTGTCAGCAAGTATGCAGTAGAAAGTTTGGAAAGTTCATGTATTTTCTATCTATCAATGCAGATGAGCTTTACACCCACTTCGACGAAGATACCCCGAGGATTTTTGATGATATGGAAGAAAGCGCCTATCACAAGAGCGACAAAGATGGTGATGACACGGGATACTACATTGTACTTATTTCCAACTATTTTAACGATTTTTCAATTAACTTAGTTTTGTATTATTTTATCTTAATTTTCTATATTAGTTTTTTCCTTTGTCATTTTTAAATTATTGTACTAATTTCTAGCGAATTTAACTATTGTTTAATTAACTTAGTTTTCTATTCTTTTATATAAATAATCATACCATAATTATACAATAATCCCACATATTATTCATGTTTTCATTATTTTTAAATTTCTAAACATATCTTCAATGTATTGTATTTTTCTCTAACTATTTTATTAATTAACTTAGTTTTTCTATTCTTGTATCCTAGTTTTATTTTTTCCTTTGTCATCTCTTTTATAACATATTTATCCATATTTTTTTAAATTTAAAAGTAACCTAATTTTCCCTAAACATTTTTCCTCTCTTATCATTTTCTACCATAAACCTTGTTGGAGACAATATTGTATAGAAACAAGGCTATAAATGTAATATGCAGAGTATACATCATTCTCATTAGAGAATGGAGTTACTAACATTTTCGATCCCTCCGATTTGTATATTATCACCAAAACACTTTCACCAAAAATTTTGGCAGCATCTCCCTCCCTTACACCTCCAATTTACAGCAATGGCTAGGGTTGGAAGAGAAAGAAGGAGTGTAAAAAGATGATAATATTTAGCCTCACTTGGTAACACGGACTAAAGATCCCCGACACCCTAACAGGCCACTGACAGGCCCAGTCAGGGAGATGAACCGGGAGTAAAGATCATATTATCCCGTTGGAGTTTTAAATTGGGACTAAAAGTGTTCTTACTGGAACCGGGGCTAATGTGGATTTCGGCCGACCGAGCAAAGATTAGTTTTCCAGTAGCGATACAATTTAGCTAATCAATATCATGCACACAAAGCTGCAGATTTGTTAGACTTTCATTGTTTTGCATCACTTTAACTAATTAAATAAGAGCTCCAGCAGGGATGCAATTAATGGCATAAGAATTGAAAGAAACAAAAAAAATTATGTGATAAGAAAGAAAACGTTCATGTTTTTCTTGTACAAATGTGCGCTGCATGCATCATTATGGCTTCAAGCTGTTTGGGATACGTGTGATGAGAAATCATATGTGAGCAATCGCCCTGCCAAGCCATGATTTCATCGATCCATGAAAGGCACTGAGGTTTTGATGCAGTACAGGAACGCCCAACGTGCGTGCTAGCAACATACGGAATATGCCGTGTTTAGTTCCATTTTAAATTTTTTTAAGTATACGAACACAAGTATTAAACGTAGACTAATAACAAAACAAATTGCAGATTCCACCTGTAAACTACGAGACAAATCTATTAAGCTTAATTAATCCGTCATTAGCAAATGTTTACTGTAGCACCACATTGTCAAATCATAGCGTAATTAGGCTCAAAAGATTCGTCTCGTAATTTACATGCAAACTGTGCAATTGGTTTTTTTTTCGTCCACATTTAATGTTCCATGATGCATGCATATGTCCAAGCATTTGGTATGACGGAAAAGTTGAAAGTTTGAATGGAAACACAGCCTAATTAATGTAGTGGATTCTACGTTTATTCCGCATTCGAGGGCCGTGCCCGTTTTCTTTGATCTGCCCAGAAGGGCAGTGCTTCGTGGCCCAGTTGCGAACAAAACGAAGGGGAGAAACGACGGTCGGAGAGAGAACACGAAGCTGCCGCTAGTCGGCCATGGCCGCCGGCCACTCGTTGTCGCTCGTCGTCTCCCTTGAACGCGTAACAGGTGTGCAAGCCGGCGTGGGAACGGAAGAGAAGAAGAGACATGAGTAAAGAATCAGCAGAGTTGTATTACTCCGATCGATCGAGCTGCTACTGTTCGTTTTCTCCTCCTTGATTTACCTCTGTTGCAACAAAACAGCTAGCAGAAAATGTGCCAGAGGAAAAAGAGTTGCCGGTATTGAGGCATTGAGCATGGCGCGTGGCGTTTGGTCCGCAAATTTCTGAAACCCGTCGACGCGGACCTCAACCTCCATGCCGGGGCAGCAAAACCGCGCGGGGGAGGACCTGGGAGCAAGGGATGGGGAGGAGGGCGGCGGAAGACGGGGCTTCCTCGGGGATTTGCTTGACCTGTACCCGCGTAGTCGGAGGCGATGATCGACGAGCGGCAGCGAGTGGCCAGCAGCCATGGGCGACTAGCGGCGACTTCGTTTTCTTTCCAAGCGTGGTTTTTTCCCCTCCGCTTTGACCGCATCTGGGCCGAACCATCGCGCTTCTGGACCGGTCGAAGGAGGGCAGAGGCTAGAGAAAACCGGCGTTGCCGTCAGATGCAAAATAAACATATATATATATATATATATGAAAATGATTCTATACTCCTGGAAGTACGTACACCTGCTTCCATCGACCGTCCATCCATTTAACCAGCGCAGCGATCACGTACCCGATCGAAACTCCCCCTAACGGGTATAGCTACACTGACCCATTAATATTTTAAATACGAACTAATCCATGATTATCCCAGGATAATTTAACGAACCATCTCCGATTATTTCTCAATAAACCGAGACATCTCTAGCGATACAGACGAGGCGGCGTGCGGCCATGGCGCTATCCATCGGCGATTCGGCTATGGCGGCAGCGCGATCCGTCGGCGATTCGTTGCTTGCATATACTATCTGTTAGACGATAGTATATACTCATGTTTTTTTTAATGGAGGGGTTCTTTCTAATTTCTGTTGAATGATAGTATGTACTGAATTTTTCTATGGGGTACGTACTGAACTTTTTTAGTCGATAGAATATACTGCATTTTCCACATGTATACTGAATCTTTCCATAGTGGTTCATAGACTGAACTTTGATACTCACTAGTATTTATTGAATTTTTCACATATATACTGAATTTTTCTATGGGAGGCTTTGTACTGAACTTTGTTATATGACAGCATATAGTATGTATTGAATTTTCTATGTGGTACATACTGAACTTTTCTAGAAGATAGCATATACTATTTTTCCACATATATATATATATATACTGAGGCTTTTCCATAGTGGTTTACATACTGGACCTTGTTACAAAGAAGTATATATTGCACTTTTACATAGAGAGGTATAAGCTGATTTTTTTTAAGACAGTAGTAAGCTCTAAACTTTGTATATACTGACTTGTCTTTCAGTAGACAGGACCACGGAATGGCATCGGCTGGCTCCGCTCGACAGAATGAGAATAGGGTCTAGGTATTGGCTTTGCGCTGATCTACTCCCTTTGTCCAGTTCGTTTTTCTTTCTGTTGTTTCTCGCTGATTAAGCAGATATCAGAACGGATTATAGGTCAGCTGCTAGAGTGCCGCAAGGATTAAAACGTACAGAGTTGCACTATGTACCAGGGTATTCGCTGAAAATTGTGCATTCGGCCCCCCTCTGGAAGTTGGCGAAACCAAAACGAGAAACTTGCGGTGTTTAAGAATTTGCCGAAGGTGCGATGCCCATTTCGGCCTGTTTATCGTGAAATGCTGATAAACGGGCGCAGTTATAAGGTTTTTAAGGTTGCCGGGTGGCTTCGGGCTCACCCTGGGCGAACCTTGGAAGATTATGATCTTGTTCATTCAAGACGTTTGGAAGACATGGCTTGCTTTTGGTGAAACCATCAGAAGACCGATCGGTAGGAGGCGATCTTCCAGCGCCGTTACAGTCTAATTTGTGTTTCACCCCCTTCTCCTCTTAGAGTTGTGTATGATATTAGTAGTGATGACGAGCCTAGCTCGGCTGATCACTCTTTAGGGGAAGAGGGAGAGAGAGCGCGCGGGGACGAAGATGTAATTTATCTGTGAGCCAGACTATGATGCCGTTGCTCTTATTTGTACTACTGAGTTGTATTCCTCGATACACTTCTCTATTTTAGAATCAATAAAGGTGCGTTTTTTTCCTTTTCGCTATTTTCGCATTGTCACTTCGCGTGCTTTCGTTGGGTCGGAACATGTCGGCCCCTTTGCATATATTAGCGAAATAGGTTTTGACTTTTCCAGCTTTCGGCTTCCGTTTTCGATCCGTAGCGTTCTGTGCTAAGAGAAACGCTTTTGTTTTCATGTTGATCGAATGTAACGGCGTTCGGCTAGTTATTTCCGAAACAAGCTGTTGCGGTTTCAACGTTCAGCGAGCGATGCTTCGGCCGATTCGTTTCGCCCCCTGGCCTTTTTCGCTGATCAGGCGTTTACCTTGGGGTTTTTCCACAAATTATCAATCACACAAAGATAGAAAGAAGGCGGAGGACACAAAGATTTTATACTGGTTCGGGCCTCCATGGTGGATAATAGCCCTACATCCAGTTTTTTTTGTCTTTTCTCATTTTCTTCTTTTTTTTTCTTTGCTGAAAGGCTTACATAGTGCCGAAGGGCTTACATAACGATGTGTACATTTTTACAAGTTGGCGATTTGGGTGCCACCCATTCTAGACATAGAAGCGCTTGAGAGAGGCGGCGTTCCATGAGTGGTCGAACTCGTCACCTTCTAGTGTCGCCAGTCGAAAAGATCCCGTCCTGGACTTTGATTCAAGCTTGCCAACAGCAACCGGGTTCGCTTTCTTTCTTAGGACAAATTGACCAGGCATCAGCTCCGTCGGTCGAACTTTTTTGTTGTAAGTTGCCGAAGTGCTTGTGGCATACTTGCGCATGTGCTCGAGTGCTTCGACTCTTACCCCTTCTAAGAGTTCGAGCGACACCTCGCGCCCCTCTTCGCCTCCAGAGAACATCACCCTTGGTGAGTTAGCCCCTAGCTCTGCTGGGGTCATTGCTTCATCGCCATAGAGAAGCATGAACGGGCTGAACTTGGTTGGTCTTGTGGGGGTCGTTCGAAGGGCCCAGAGAACAGATAGCATTTCATCTGGCCATTTGCCCTTGTGCGACCACGAACCGTCGGAGCACATTACCCAGAATTGTTCGACGGGCTCGGGTTCGGAGGCGAATACTGGTGTCCATTCGGCTACGAAGTCAGCTAGTACTTGAGACTTGACAGCAGTGCGCGCAACAAAATGCAAGTCGAACGGGGATAGCTCTGCCGCCCACTTGCTAAGCCTGCCTGAGACTTCCTTGCCTCGGAGTATTTCGCCCAAGGGGTACTATGAAGGCACTATTACTTTGTGGGCCTGGAAGTAGTGCTTGAGCTTGCGCGAAGCCATCACCAGGGCGTAAGCGAGCTTTTCCATTTCAATGTATCTTGTCTTCGCTCCTTGCAATGCTTCGGAGACAAAATAAACCCGTTTCTGGCCGAATTCTGTTTCTTGGACGAGGGCAGCACTGACTGCCATCGGCGAGGCTGCTAAGTATAGTAGCAGTTCGCTTCCTGGTGCTGGACTTATGAGAGCTGGTGGGCTTTGCAAGTATCGCTTTAGCTCGTCGAATGCTGCTTGGCATTC
>CM020188.1:17385915-17442500 GCA_009805545.1 Oryza longistaminata | reverse complement strand
AGCTGCCTTCGCCACGTCGGCCACGTTCGGCACCTGCTCAGAGGTGGCGGGGACTGAAGGCAGCAGTGATGGTGCAGGCGCCGAAGCGGATGGTGCTCCTCCAACTTCGGCCACCGACGCCGAAGGCTCCGCTCCTTCTTTGGCGGCCATGTCCGCTCCAGCGTCGCTTTCCTTTCGCCTTGTAACCTTCTCCTTCACGACCTTCTTCGGTGGCATTCGCTCTCAGTGGTTTCGCTCGGAGGTCCCCACGGTCGGCGCCAGCTGTTGTCGAAACGACAACCGCATACGTCGAAAGACGTGGTTACTCAACAGTGGTTGGAAAGAAACGAAATGTATTGGTTTTTGGAATTTCTCTTTCGATCCCCCTATTACATGGCCCTAGGGGACTATTTATAGCCCCATTACAGATTCTTACTACTAGGGTTTAGGTTATACAGAGGAATTTACATGGCTGCCCTCATGAAAGGGACATTTACAGGGATACATAATGTTAAGGGGGCTCATGGGCCCCCGATGGGCCGTCGGGCGATCGCCGGCCCTATAGCCCCTAGGCTTGATGGGCCGGAAAGGCTTC
Source organism: Oryza longistaminata (assembly GCA_009805545.1). Taxonomy (NCBI): domain Eukaryota; kingdom Viridiplantae; phylum Streptophyta; class Magnoliopsida; order Poales; family Poaceae; genus Oryza; species Oryza longistaminata. The sequence goes on along the minus strand of CM020188.1, from coordinate 17,441,926 downwards.
TTCGGCCCTTGCAGGAGCGAACTAAACATGGCGAAGTCATCTTTCTTCGGTAGGTACTCTTCGTCTTGCACCCTTCGCCTGAGGCGCCTATGGCTTACTCACGCGACCCTTCGCCTGACACTGTACTTGGTTCATATCCTTCGCTACAGGTTTCGGTAGATTTGGTCGAAGGGCCTCATGCCATCCGCCAACATACTTAAACTCAAAACCGACGTTACACATTTTTAATGGACTTAATCGGAGTCATGAGTAATTTCTACACAAGTTGCTATCCTTTGCAAAACATTGCTCATTTTACCATGCTGGAATATTGATTACTTGCTGGGAGAGGATGAGCCCTTTTTCACTCGCCATTTCAACATAGTGTTCAGAGCAGCTTCGTGCATGGTAGTACAAAGGTATTTGTACCGATGACGAATAAAGTGTCAGCAAGTATGCAGTAGAAAGTTTGGAAAGTTCATGTATTTTCTATCTATCAATGCAGATGAGCTTTACACCCACTTCGACGAAGATACCCCGAGGATTTTTGATGATATGGAAGAAAGCGCCTATCACAAGAGCGACAAAGATGGTGATGACACGGGATACTACATTGTACTTATTTCCAACTATTTTAACGATTTTTCAATTAACTTAGTTTTGTATTATTTTATCTTAATTTTCTATATTAGTTTTTTCCTTTGTCATTTTTAAATTATTGTACTAATTTCTAGCGAATTTAACTATTGTTTAATTAACTTAGTTTTCTATTCTTTTATATAAATAATCATACCATAATTATACAATAATCCCACATATTATTCATGTTTTCATTATTTTTAAATTTCTAAACATATCTTCAATGTATTGTATTTTTCTCTAACTATTTTATTAATTAACTTAGTTTTTCTATTCTTGTATCCTAGTTTTATTTTTTCCTTTGTCATCTCTTTTATAACATATTTATCCATATTTTTTTAAATTTAAAAGTAACCTAATTTTCCCTAAACATTTTTCCTCTCTCATCATTTTCTACCATAAACCTTGTTGGAGACAATATTGTATAGAAACAAGGCTATAAATGTAATATGCAGAGTATACATCATTCTCATTAGAGAATGGAGTTGCTAACATTTTCGATCCCTCCGATTTGTATATTATCACCAAAACACTTTCACCAAAAATTTTGGCAGCATCTCCCTCCCTTACACCTCCAATTTACAGCAATGGCTCGGGTTGGAAGAGAAAGAAGGAGTGTAAAAAGATGATAATATTTAGCCTCACTTGGTAACACGGACTAAAGTCCTTGATCACGTCGAGGTGGCCGAAGCTTTCCCACTACGCCGGCGGAAGCGGCCGGCTGGTAGTCCGGCCCCTCCTGCTCCTGTCCTTCGTCATAACCGTTACGCCTTTGACAAGGCATGCGACAACGCAACGGTGGTGCTCCTCCTTGCCCCTGCATTCACGTTATGGGTGGCATTGATCAACGACGATGCACACGAGCTAATCAGGAATGCAAATGCACGTACATATATGCACAAGCTAGCATGCATGCATACCAATCGATCATCATTGGAGAGGAAGAACCGTCGCCGTTTTCCGCCATCATATGCGCCGGGCCGCAGATGTCGAAGCGGTCAGCGAGGTCGGTGTCGCTTGGTGAAGCCATTGGCAAATGCGATCAATTGGCCAATGTGACTGAACTCCTATTACGGGATGGGAGTTGAAGAAGGAAATTAACCCAACACTGTACTTCTTCAGCTCTTTGTCTGATGAAGTTGCGGTATACTGTGTTGAAGTTGTGCTTAACTGCTTGTGAGCGTGATTTTGTTGCGAAAGGTTAGTGTTAATGACCTTTGTATTTATATACCGTTTTAGCGGTAGCTGAGGATGATAATAACGCGTCCGTTAAGCTGCGTTGACTTGTAAAATAAACCCACTTGGTTAGCCAGGAGCTGAGGAACAGTGTTCACTGCATAATGCATATATTGAGGTCAAAACCAGCACCTGAAACAAGATTGGGTCAGAGGACCCGTTTGGCATGACTCTTTCGTCGCATTATGTTTCTCCAATTTTTAAGCCCCGTCGTCAACTGATCTCAGTCGTCGTGGCCCAATCGAATGGCTCACGTATTATGTTACTATGTGGACAGATTCTCGGAGATCAAGTGGCCATATAATATCTTTATGAAAAGAATGTTCTTTACGAGTCCAAATGCCCTGTCACTCACACAATTTTTGACTTTCAATTATAAAAATTTCAATGTGGTACCCAACTTTTTTTTGCCCTTGTTCACAACTTGGATACAACGATGTTTTGTGGTCCGCTAACATGCACTTTAGTTTCTACACCTCTTTTTCATTTTCGCAGTCCTTCTTTATGTTCCACAACATCTGACCAAGATCATCTGCACCTTCAACAGCCCCGTCCGCTTCGCCTGTTGTATTTTCTTCAAATTCACCGTACTGAGCCTAGTCCGGAATGTTCTCGTCTTCTACTTCATCCTCTTCCATTGCAACTCCTAGCTCTCCGTGCGAGGTCCAACAATTATAGCCACGCATGAACCCCCACTGAAACAGATGGATATGAATAGTTCTTATTGCGGAATACTACTTCTGGTTTTGCACTTTTCGCATGGATAACACATAAAACCCTTATACTTGTTAGCATTGGCCACACTCCAAAAATAATGCACGCCGTTAATAAACTCTTTCCACTGCCGGTCCGCATATATTCATTGCCGATCCATCTACCTGAAATCCATGTAAATCGTAAAAATAAAATCCACGAAAGTCAAACTAATTAAATAATCATACAATAATTTAAAACATCATACTTATTTCTAACTATTTTAACGATTTTTAAATTAATTTAGTTTTGTATTCTTTTATCTTAATTTTCTATATTAGTTTTTCCCTTTGTCATTTTTAATTTATTGTACTTATTTCTAGCTAATTTAACAATTTTTCAATTAACTTAGTTTTCTATTCTTTTATATAAATAATCATACAATAATTATAAAATAATCCCACATATTATTCATGTTTTTATTATTTTTAAATTTCTAAACATATCTTTACTTTTCTCTAACTATTTTATTAAATTAACTAAGTTTTTCTATTTTTTTGTCTTATTGTTATATATTTTTCCTTTGTCATCTCTTTTATAACATATTTATCCACATTCTTTTAACCTAATTTTTCCTCAACAAATTTTCTCTCATCATTTTCCACCATAAACCTTGTTGGAGACAGTATTGTATACAAACAAAGCTATAAATGTAATATGCTAAGCATGCATCATTAGAGAATGGAGTTGCTAAACTTTTCGATCACCGAAACAGTTTCACCAAAAATTTTGGCAGCACCTTCCACCCTTACACCTCCAATTTGCAGCAATGGCTCAGGTTGGAGGAGGAATAAGGAGTATAAAAAGGTGGAGATCTTTAGTCCCGGGACTAAAGATGTAAATAAAAATGTTTGACGCCGTTGACTTTTTTTAAAATGTTTGACCGTTCGTCTTATTCAAAAAATTTAAGTAATTATTAATTCTTTTCCTATCATTTGATTTATTGTTAAATATACTTTTATGTATACATATAGTTTTACACATTTCACAAAAGTTTTTGAATAAGAAAAACGGTCAAACATGTTTAAAAAAGTCAACGGCGTCAAACATTTAGGGAAGGAGGGAGTATTTCCCACACGCACGGTGACGCCGCCGTGCCGGTTGCCGATCGACACCAGCTCACGGTTCTCGTCGGTTCCGCCAAGTAGCGATCTCCTAGGTCCGTGTGCGGAGGCAAGGTACGTGTGGTTTCAGTCTCGAGGTCCTGTATTCCATCACCAATACGCTTACAATTTCTTATTAAAAGATATTTGAAGGGCCGTCTCTCCCTCCGAATCTCTTTTTTTAAGCCAATGTAGCCATCTCCATAGGCCATCGTCGGAGTCTGTGCTACTTTGCCCACTTGCCTAGGCCGAGGAATCGGTCTGTGGCAGGGTCGTGGTCTTTTTAATGAATTAGCCCGTGCCACAGTAGCACAGTACATTTGCAAGTAGCATTAGCTCGCGAGCAAGTTGCATCACTGCATCCATATATGTCGCTGTAGTTCACTGTATCCATATTTGTCGCCGTTGTGTACTCCCTCCGTCCTTACAAAAATATATAAAGGAAGTCGTGAGTCACATAACATAATCTTTAAATTCATTAAATTAGATTGTCTCATATTCAAATTCATTGTATTAGATTATATAATATCCCCTTCTAGATTGGTTTTCTCTTTACGGAGGAAGTACAGTTATTAGATTACATAATATCCCCTTCTAAATTGGTTCTCTTTACGGAGGAAATGCAGTGAAGTGTCGGTCAAATGCATGCTTTTCCTTACTCGCTACTCCTATATACGTCAGTGTAGAAATGGTATTGTGACTATCATCGAGAGGATATCTACTCGTCATTTAATATTATTCTAATACTTATAAAATATTTAAAAAAATGATAAGGTTGGCTAATATGTAATATATGACTTTACAAGATGCAACTTTAAATTTGATCTCTACATGTTAAAATATAACTCCAACCAGTATATGTGCACTTACATTTTCAAGTGTTATTTCAGTTCTAGAAGTCAAATTTAAACTTTACTTTGGCCACCTTTTATTACTATTGTTTCACTTTGGATCACTCTTTAACTAGTGTTTTTTTTACTTTGGATCAGGTATTTTTAACTTTGTGACACTTTATACAACCCTCAATTCTTTTATCCATTTACATCCAACTTATCATATGCCAAAATAATTGTCTTACATATAGCTATTACAATTAATTGAAGAGTAGGAGCCGACGTATTTGTGACACGCTGGCCCAATTACTATGTGGCATGTATAGCCCATGAGTGCTATGTGTGTGTGTGTGTGTTTACTATCACATTTTCTTTGATACATACTTACTATCACACTGTTAGTGTAACAAGGGTGAAACCAACTTATAAGGCATTGTCCATCCAACCATACCACTCTCGGGTTAACCCTTTTACACGAAGCAAAGATGGAAGTGCAAGTGGGGTTATATGTGTAAGTGGTTCCGCCTCTCGAATGGGCTGAGTTATACGGTTCCAGAGTGCGGGCCATTTCAAATGGTATTAGAGTGACCTTCACAATTGCTCGTAGGGTAAGTGTGCGAGCATATGGCCCGTAGCGCATGTAAGCTCTATGTGAGGCATAGCATATGGTACTGGCACTGGACATACGGACATGCACTAAGAGGGGTCCCATTCCTGGACAGTTGTCTATATGCCTGTGTAGCTATGCGAGTACATTCGACTGACAAGACGTCGGGTCCTTTGAGCGGGTGTATGTGACATCCTAGCCAAAATTAAGATGTGGCATGTGTGGGCCATGATAGATGTGTACACATGTTTACTATTATATTGCTAGTTTAGTAAGGGTGGAACAGCTCATAAGGCCTTGTCTCTTCAACCATATTACTCCCGGATTAACCATTTTACACGAAGAAAGGACAGGTTCTGGATGGCAGGCTATTACCATACTTGAGATCGTTCATATGCGTCAGAATTAGTAGGGGTGGTCCAAAGTAAAACAAAGAAAGATTATCCAGTCCAAAGTGAAACATTGATACTAAAATGTGTCTCAAAGTAAAATTTACTTAAAAATATACAATTTAAATTACATGTGGTGGAGCTCCACGAGGTAGTGTAGTGGATGGATTTCCCTAGGGTTTGCAGGATAATGGGCCGGTAAACCCACCATCCCGGACCGATCCGAATGAACTTTTGAGCGATTCAGGGATTTCTCTCCCTTATGTTGGGCTTCCCCTTCGGGACCGGGATCCCGGCCTTTAAGCTGTTAGCCAATCGAAGCCTCAAGGGGTATGCCTCCTGTAGTCCCTAGATGCTTCCCTAGAGAGTGCACCGTAGGTTCTTTTTCGCTAGGTTCTTTTTCGCTGCTGTCCTGAACCCACTGTCACCGTCAACCATGGTGCCCGCTGCCTCCAGCCAACCCTGGCTTTCATATTGCTTTTAGTTTTCTCTTAGTTTGTCCATCTTTGTCGGTTTGCGCCGTAAACCGTCCGCCGCCGCTGTGAGAGTGCGACATCTCTTTGTGGGTTTGTCCTGAAAACCTTCCGTTTGCCCACGAGACAGGTAGCTATCTAGAAATCGGCTTCGCTAGCCGGTTTAGTTATCAAAACCCATCTAGGTTTAGTTCTTTGCTAGATCGAGGTGGTTGGCGACTCTAGGATCACCGCAAGGCTTAAGGTGGTACGATCGTGTTGTCAACTTGTCAAAAAAGTTGCCAACAGAGTGAAACTGTCCCAATCCGGAAATGCGTCATCTAAGAAGCTAAATCCAGCAGCAGCTAGGGGGAAGAGGACGCATCAACAGCAGCAGCAACGATGGCTTGGAGCAAGTGGTGGCGTGGTGGATCTGATCGGCAACGAGAAGCAGAGAAAGGAAGTGGAGAGCCGGAGAGTGGCTGCTGGCGACATATTCCTCAGGAGAGAAACAGAAGAGGAAGACGGGGAGAAAGAGAGAGAACGAGAGAGTGACAGGCTGACAGCATAAAAATCTCCGACTAGGCGAGATTTTCACTGCTTAGTACTAATTTATACGAGCCTCACTTTTTATAAAAAAAAATAAAAATTTATTGCAGATAAAAAAATATCAATTGTAAAAAGAAATCCACAGAACACAACAAATTAAGTGTAGAGTGGAATAATTGTGCAAACAAAAAAATACCATTGTGATTATTATTGTCATACTAGACTGCTTGAAAAAACGCGCTCAGTTAGAGGCTGATCGGTAGTGATTGCTGTCGACAGTCAGCAGACGCGAATTCGACCCTCCTTCGACGCCGACGGTGGATACATGTCACATGACCAGTCTCAACACGAGTCCATACATGATTTTAGAAACAAGACGCATGCTTGCAGCGCGAGAAAGCACGCATGCCCACTACGAGGCTACGAGTAAATATTCAAAAGTATTTTTGATCCATCCGGAATATTATTGGTATTATGATAAAATTTCCTATTTTAATCACACAATTTTTTGTCCATTGCCTCTTGCATGAAAGTAACCATTACATTCTTTTTTTAAAAAAAAACATAATTTTTTCCATCGATTCTTGCATGAAAGTGACCACGGTATTCAGGTACATCGTTCATATTATACACGTACACGTGGAATAATTGTAAAATATGATTATTAATCATATACTAGATTACATAAAAAATCATTTGGTTAAATTTCCATCGCCGTAACATTACCCGGTGCAACGCACGGGCATTTTGCTAGTATACATATATATACACACATATATATATATACATATATATATATATACATATATATACATATATATACATATATATATATATATATATATAGAGGTGAATTAACTGGTGCTACATGAAGTATGGGCTCCAAGATTCAAATTGAGTATATACCCAATTTGAATGAGTATGAAATTTTTTTTAATGTTTAGATATAAACATTAACTTCTTTACTAACAAGTTCAAACAAGTTTGAACTTTTTTTTTTGTTAGATTTTGGTTCTAGATATATAACATCCAAACATATAATTAGTTAGGTATGTAATAATGAATTGTGAAATAAAGTTGAGTTTGAGTTGTTTTGTTTTTCTAGCCCAGCGGCACCCACCCCACATCCCTCACCCGCACCTTTTAGAAATAACATATAGTAAATTAATTACTATATGATTGTTTGTGGCACAATATACTATAAGTAACATATTTACTATACGTAAAGATTGAATGATGTACCAATCCCACACCTTTTTCTAGCCCAGCCACCAACAATGATATGTGTGACTTTAGTAATTCATTTACTATCAGTATATTTTCGATAAGTAATCGAGTTACTATTCTTAAGTAAATGAGTTACTATCAAAGACTAATCCTATTAGTAAATGAGTTACTAACAGATAAGAGTAACATTTGTTAGGCACTTCCCGTGTTGGCCCATGAGTAAATGCGTTACTAACAGAGACTTTGCCCATAATGAGTTACTAATAGATAAGAAGTAACATTTGCTAGCCACTTCTCGTATTGGCCCATAGGCGAAAATATTATTGAGAACCATATTGACAAGAACATGGGAATATCTTGACAATTGAATTTGTTTCTATCATGTGATAAACAAAATTACATTCATGGAGTAAAAAAATTACTAATATGTATTCGAATCATCCAATCATGGAGGGAGTAAAAAAGTTACTTTAGTAATTGATTGGGCCTGATATATAAGGCAGTAAATATTTTACTGCACGAGAATACGGGTATAATGGTTTTTGTTTTTACAATTGATCGTGCCATTATCGTTACAAACGCACATATACACTCGGTACCAAAAAAATCACTGTCCAGAGGGCACCAGTCGCGAAGATTTTTCGCATCGCCTGCCACCGAAGCAGGTCATCAATTGTGGTGTGCTCGTCCTGGGTTGACATCTCTGCATCACCCCTACCCTTTGTGTTGGCCGCCGGCGACGAGAGTTGATTAAGGACATGTTGAGGATAATGACCAGGATGGCATTCCAGTGGCACCACCACCACTGGCTTAATCTTCTCATGTTCTTTTCTAGTTTCCTAAACACAAATGAAATCACAATTAAAAAGAAAATTCAGATATAGATGAGCAACTAAAAAATGTAGAACATGTCCATACATGTCCATACATGTCCATCTTCAGCAGAGCAATTACCAACCACCATGCCATCAAGATGTGCATCCACCTGCCAGAGTGCACGTTGCAGATGCTGATGCCTGGAAGAATTAGAAGTTAATAATTTTAGTAAAATTTAGACCTTAGTCTAAAGATGTCTGTTCTGTCAAAAATATATACAGAGAAAAAAGGGTATGTTCATCAGGAAACAATAAAACATAGTCCAATAGGAGACACTAACCAGTCGGTTTGATCTGGTGTCCTAGATGCTAGAGCTGGACATCAAAAGAATTGAGACCAATGGCGATATGCCAACCAGCAGCACTACAAGGACTGCTCTGAGGAACAGAGAGGACTATTACTCAAATTGCTATAAAGAGTCAACTCAGCTGCATTTCATGACTATAAAACTACTATTTCGTAGGCATAATACTGCTATTGTGCAAAGCAATAAAAGTAAGCTGGCATATTTAGAATTTTTTTTATATCCAGATCTGTCAAGGCAACATAGGGTTGTCAACCTACTCTGAAATGAAAGGGATATTAGTATAAATAGCATTCAGAACAGCTGTACCTGTAAATGACATTTGCAAATGCAAACTGAATCACAAGAAAGAGGCAGGACGCGAAATTGGGATTTGGGCATCTGCTGCAAGTCGTGGTTGTTCCAATTCGGATCCTCTGATGAACAGTACCACGCATTAGAATCACTGTGGCCCGTCGGATCAAGAGTGAAAGGACCAAATAGTGCGCTGCAGTGTTTTGAATCCTGTAGCTACAGTAAATCGACACTGTTCATGTCATTAGCTAACTGTTCCCCTCGCATGAACAGTGCTCTTCTGCATTACGGCAGACGATCCGGATTCGGATCCTCTGCATTAGAGGTACTAATGCAGAGGATAGCTAACAGAAGCTTGTCCTTCTGATTGATCCGGTTGTTCCTCCTTGAGCCCTGCAGCCGAGCTGTACTCTGTCGGCAGCACCGTCCAGTGATAGCTAACACGATCCAGGTTAAAAGCTGTGTCTCCCTGTTGCATTCCGTCGAACAGGTAGCCTGCAACGAACGTGGCAGACAACCAAATCAATCAGAAGGACAAGCTTCTGTTAGCTATGAGGACATTATCAGGCATGCAAAAGAAAATCACAAATTGTATATTGCAAGAAATCAAGAATTGCTTCGATTATAAGCAAAAGCTCAATCCTTTCAGTTCTTCCAAATATTGGCCAAATTCTTTATGCAAACAAGATCAGAATATATACATACGAACAACAAAAATTCTTGATGCAAACAAGTTCGTAATTGAAAAGAGTAATTCACGACTAATACAAAAAATTAAGAAGGGGGAAAGGGCCTGATGCTGCAATATTGAGGATGACGTTCAGGACTGCCAGCTTGCCTACTGCAACCACGCGGTTGTCAAGATAGCAAGTTGGCAACAGAGTAGGTTGGCTCCTCCCTCTCCACGAGCAGAACTGGTATGGGACCTCCAGATCCGCTACCACCCCTCATCAGAAAATGCTACGGAAGGCCACCCCGATTCACCGCCGTCACCGCCGGAGGGGATGTCCCACCACCCTTGATCCACATATTACTGGAGAGGAAGGGGATGAGGAGCAGATCGACGTGGACAACAGCAATGGCGAAGCCATCCTCCTCGACCGTCGTTCCTCCCCGACGTCGAGTTGAAGAAGGGCTCCCTATCCACAGCCACGATCCACGTCGTCGCCCATCCGCACGCTGGATGAGCCCACCGCCTTCCGCTTCCGCCTGCACCGGAAGCAGGTGGGGCGGCGGCGGCGACCATCGCCACCTAGAGCGGAGGAATAGGAGGAAATGGGTGACGGGATACGGGGCTAACCAGTGGCGGTGGAGCTCCATGGGGCGACATAGAGGAAGCTGACGCCGGGGGTGGAGGCCCGGCGGTGGCGGTGGAGGTCGAAGCCGTGGCTGAGCGGAACGGGAGTACCGGCGGGGAAGGACGAATGCCGCGACAGGGAAGGGGCGTCGGACTCTCATTTTGGGAAACCATCGCCTCCTGCCTGTCCAGATCCGAAAAACTGGGGAAAAAATGCTGGTTAGTTATGGTGTGAGAATAATTATGTACGGTGGACTACTACTATCAGTAACAGATTTACTTACAGTCAAAGGGGTTGGCCAAGGTTTCGGACGTTCGATTTTTTTCTGGGGGGGGGTTTTTGCGTTTAATACAACACAACCCATCTGTAGTATAATATATCCACACACATATATATATATAAATTTTAACAGAAGAAGTTAATCAAGGAAATTTTTTTAAGAAAAGAACGTCCGCTGTGAACGAACCAACATTTACTGTTGACATACGTCATACGTGAACATGTGTACGATTCTAGGAAAATCAAATAACATATGCATAGGTGGACTTGGCCTTTGAAAAGGCAGGCTTAGAGCAACTCTCATGTGAACACGTATTAGTAACAGATATTTGCATGCAGGCGTGGTTAGACGTACGAGTAAGACGAAGGTTGTCGGAACTGTTCGCGTGACTGTGCAATAGCGAACATTCGTATACTAGACCCTCTTGGTGTTGTAGTGTCAAGTATAACCAGATCTAACGCTTGGGGCTTTAAAAGTTGACGCTGTATGAGACATGAGGGGTTTCATGTAAATAATTAACTTGCAGTTTCTTTATGAAAAAACAATTCCCAAAGTTGGTTGTTTGCTTATAATTTCCTCAAAGTAAAACTAGAATCATAGACATCACAGTTTTGAGAACTTTGAAGAATCACATGTCCCAAACATGGTACGCACCTTTTTCCACTGATAATCAATTATTGTTTCAGCCTTTCTAACTTTGAAGAATCACATGTCCTAAACATGGCACGGGGCCAACCCTAGCTCCCAGACCGCTGCTCCTACTCGAGTAGGAAAGAAGAAAGGGAATTTGGATGGATTCAATCTAGGGTATTTTGGTCATTAAATATAGGAGAGAAGGGACGAAACAATTTTTAGTTCTCAAAAATGGAAGTTAACTCCCAGGCCGCTGCTCCTGCTCGAGTAGGAAAGAAGAATGAGGAATTTAATTTGATGGATTCAATTGGGGGTATTTTGGTCATTAAACATAGGAGAGAAGCGACGAAACAATTTTTAGTTCTAAAAAATGGAAGTTAATGGCATTTAAGCGAAGCCCCACACTTGAGAGCAGCATTCTGGTGAATCCCAAATGCGGAGTGGTATTTTAGCGAATCTCCGTTTCGATGATGGTAGAATGGTAATTTTCTCTCAACAAACACCTCCCTTGTACACCATGAGAATCTCAAATCACGACATAACTCTCAGTGTGCCCCCCACCGCTGGATTGAGATCCTCTGCAGTCAGCGTTTTAGAAACATTATGCAGGCTCCAAAGCAAAGCAAAAAAGCTCCAATCCAGAACCTAGTTCACTCAAACAAACAAACAAGCAAGCAAGCAAACAAATGAGGTAGGAGTAGAACAAGCACTTCTCCTTCCTCATAGGAAAAGCCCTCAAATGTCATAAATAGTTTGTTTCCGAGGAGCACGGCTAGGAAATCACTCTTCCCGACCATTTCCAAGCACAATACAGACCTTGTTCTACTCAAATCGAGGTGTACATGTACAGGTGCTTAATGCATGACATCACGATCCAAAAAAAGATCACAGGAGATTTCGACCAACGGACGCGAGCCAACATTACCATCCACAGATTATCACCGGGAAAAGCCCGAACCACACAAAAGCGCCTTACGTGACGAATAGCGAACGGAGAAGAAAGCCCCCTCAAAATGAAAGGAATTTCATCCCCACTCGAAACCCAAACCAAAACCCTAAATCCCAAGTCCCCCCATGAACGACGATGCCGGCACAGGCCAAGTCCTCGCCCAACAACGCAATGTACCACAATCTCCAACCCCCAAAAAGCCCCCCCACCCCTCCTCCGCCCCTGAGAAATGGCGAAAAAAAGAAAAAAAAAAACGGAACCAGCGCATAATAATAACCGACCGGGGACTCCGCCACCAGAGAAGAGAGCGAGGGGAAGGGAGGGAAGGGGGGGGGGGGAGCCGGAGTCCGCTCACTGAGGGTGGCGTCCTGCCGGCGGCGGCCATGGCGTGGCCGCGGCGCCAGGGGCGGAGCGCGTGAGGGGGCAAAGACCGAGACCGAGACCGAGACCGCGTGCGTGCGTGTCATGTGTGTGGGTGCGCTGGTGGGTGGAATGGAAACCGTGGCGATTCTTGTAGCAGGGGGAATATCCATTTCGGAGAGCAGGGCCAATTGCCACCCGCTACGCTGACGTCGCGTGGGTGCCGGGTCCAGCTGGAGGTGGCCCTCCCCCTGCTGCGCTAGGGTTGTAGGGGTGGGGGTGTGAATTTCCGGGCTGAGGAAAGGAGAGAGAAACGGAATTTGTTGCCATGACATGCCTGCTACTCCCTCCGTCTCAAGAATTTTGGTTGACACATCCTAACACTGTAAATCTGGATATGGTTCCATTCATAATATAAGAGATTTTGGTGGGATGTGACCTTATATTATGGGACGGAGGGAGTAGTAGGTAGCTAGGTGGCCGAGGGGATAGCGCCACGTGGTGGGGACTGACGGGTGGGCCGATGCTGACCAAGTGTACGACATCACTCCTAGTAACTCCCCATTTCACAATGATGGTGTGGTTGCTGGTTGATGGAGGCACTATTGGACAGATGACTTTTAAAATATTTTCCAGTGATGTGAGCTTCAACATGATCGTCCTGAGATATGCACAATATAAAGATTTAGTTTTTTCAGCGAGGCAAGCTTAATAATTATGAGGACTAGCAAATGATTTCTCTTACTTATGGAAAGAAGATATGAGATTTTCTTTATGATTGTATCCTATCGTCAATTTCATAGAAAAATAAGTAAGAGATAAAAGCCTATTGAAAATTTTCGTTTGGTTCAATCTTTACTGCATGCAATTAACAAACTTCTCCTGTGTTTTAAAATTCTATAGGATTGTAAAAACATGTTACTTCTATTCATGAGTTTTTCTATTCTATGTTTCAAAGGGTGACTGAAGTGTAGGTAAAACTTCAAATCTCTACATGTGCTTTCAAAAATTAATTCCGGATATGAGGAGGACACCATCATGGGTGTCGATGGTTAGTTTTTCTCCATATGTACTATATTAATGGAAATATTTTGTATGTGTGGAGTTGTTAAGATAGAGCAAAATGAGTTAGCCTTAAGATCAATAAAAATAGTCATTATTGCCTTACTCCATTCCAAGAAATTGAATGCAATAGCCCACTAAAAGCATCCCTAGGAGATCCTCCATCCGGTCCTCCACCCAAAATATGGCCTCCAGCAGATACGGTATCTAGCCTGCCAAATATGTCACGCTGCGCCAAAGCGAGCATATTTCGGCCAAATATAGCGATTCTCTCTCCTCACACCATATATCAACGCCCGCATCTGGATCGAGCTCCCGCCCCCATCCGGACATCCATCGCAACCTCCTCTCCGTCGTCGTCGTAAATGCCGAAAGCCACAAGCCACCGCTTATGAGCCTGCCAGCCACCTGCGCGCTCGCTGCCTCAGCATCCGCCATCATCGCCTGTGCGGCTCCACGCCCGCCGGCCACCGCTGTCACTTCCTTTCTCCGCGGCCACCACCTTCACTTCTACGCCCACCGACCGCCTACACTGCCTGCCCGCCTGAGCATCCGGCGCTGTCACCTACTCGGCTCCACGCCCTCTAGCCTCCGCCGCCGCTTCCACGGCTTCCCGCCGCACTGCCGCCGCAGGAGCGGACATCTGCTCCTGCCGGTCGACGCCTCTGGAGTAGTCTGGACAGGATAGAAGAGAGGGAAAAAAAAGAGTACAGAACGATATAGAAGGATGGAGAAAAGGAGAGAAAAAGAGGAATAGGGGTTGGAATTGAACAGAGGAAAGGGCAGAGCATTGGTAGAAAAGAAAATTACCCATTAAAAAATATGCGTTAAAATTTACTCATTCGAAAGATTATCACGGTAAATAACACCATTGAAATTTATTCATTCAAAATATAGCCCTTAAAAATACAAATGTAAAGTTAATTGAAAGATATTACTAAAATATAGGAGGGTGCGATATGGATGATCTGTTGAAGTGGGATGCATATAAAGGAGGAATCTTTTTTGGGTGCTCATCCATATGGGCATAAGGAGGATGAAATTTGGATGTGCTGCTGGGAATGCTCTAACTAGCATGCTACCTTGGCACCTACTTCCTCCATCCCATATTAAGTTCATTTTTAGCTCCATCTATTTGTTCCAAAATAAGTTCATTTTAAGAGTAATCATTGCATCAGAGTTTGTAAAAGTAGGGAATAAATGTATTCGGAGTAGATAAAGTGATGAATAGTTGCATTGGCATTTGATGGTATTCTAGTCTTTTTGCTTCTGTATTGGTATGTGTGTGATGGATGAAATATGAACTTATTTTGGAATGGAGGTAGTATTAGCATTAGTTTTACCATGCAACCCTCCACTAGCTAGTATACCACTTGCCACCATTAAGTTCACCATGCAATACTTAAGTAGCTTATATGACACCTTAAAGCATATAAGCCCACGACGTTTATTTTGGTAATTAATGACAAATGCTAATTATGAACTAACTATTTTATTTGAATGAGATATTTTGAGTTAGTACCACATAATGTGCATATGAAGGACAATTACCACGAATTAAAATTGATGATGCGAAGCAATGAGATAAAGGTGATAAATCTAACTTTTCTTTTTTATCAATCAAGGTATTGAGCGATCAAATTTGCTAGGTTTTCTTCTAGCTTTGACGTACTATCAAGAGAGGTGGTAACCTAGGTGAAGAAATGATAAAAAATGCTACATTAGGTCATATGTATGAGGGTGTTTGGTTTGATTCAAATCTATTTCATTTTGTGGGACCATAGCTAGTTTGACCGATTGGGACATACCGGTTTCATCGCGGCTTGTGTGTCAGTCTGACCGAAGGCTCTTGGCCAGTATGATCAGGCTGAGCTTGGTCTGACCGGGCACCCGTGGAGCCGGCAGGGATGCCATGGCTCGACGGTCCAGACACGCCAGAGCTGACACCGATCTGAACGCGGTAGCTCCGTCTTACCGGAGCTGCCAACGGTCTACCCGTTTGTTAACACTTTGGTAAGCCCAAAGTCATCATCGACCTAGAGTTAGTATCTGCTTTAGAATCCGAGAATTGGGCGAGGGAAATTAATCAGTCGCCAGTAGTCAGATTCTTAGTGGATTCGATTAAGGAAATCAATCAATTAAAGGAAGCTTATCTAGAAGACAAATTTACCTATTCCACTATATATATTTTTGGAGCTAACATGGCAGGTTCTCAATCAAGTGTCCATGGTGAAAATCATGACGAACCAGATGCACCTGTCACATGGGCTGAGGTGTTGCAAATGGGGAATAATATTCTTCAAGCGATGGAACGTTTGCTGAATGCACGCCTTCCGGCTGCCAGTGGTGGGGTGGTTCTGCCACAGCTTGTTGATCCCGTGGATGAGTTGTGGATGCACATTCGGTTGATGATGATGCCGATGACAGACTCCATGGTCCGTCCAATGGTGGAGGTACTGGAGCACGAGGAGGAGGTTCTCACAGGCGAGGATTTGGCTCCCGTGCGCACTTTGGCGGTCGTTTTGAGCCCCATGATCATCACCATGAGGAGGAATATGGTGATATATAATGATGATCTTTTTTCAGAGAACAATTTGTAGCGGCGGCATGTTCATCCTCGCCGAGGTGCGGTCCTTGGCAATGGCCACCATCGTGGTCGCCATGATCATGATGACCTGGATAATGTTGCCCGGGTAAAGTTGAGTGTTCCAAAGTTTACTGGAAAGGATGTTTTGGATGCTTATCTTTATTGGGAAGAACAGTGTGATCAGATTTTTAGAGTGCATAATCTTTCACATCAGAGGAGAGTAAACCTTGCTTCAATGGAGTTCTTTGGTTGGAATTAGCATGTTGTTGTCGATATGAATGTCATTTCCTCTCTCTTTCAACATCACATTATTGTACCTGCTCTACGAGCCAGACCCTCGACTCCTCGTGAGTGAGGCACTCGTTGGTGGATCATAGGCGGACGCAAGGGAGGGCGCACAACGTTGCAGAGGGCAGCCAAAATCCTTATGCCACGTGGACCAATCCATTGCCGGCAAAACTACTAGCATTAGGCCAAAAGATCAGGACCAAAATGCCATCTAAAAGCTCAGGTTGAGGATACATTAGCCTGATTGATTCTCTAAGTTTGGTAATGAGTTGTTTGCAACATCACAAAATAGAACAAATTCAAGCTAAGTTGAGTTGTCGATTCCCATGACACATATCTTGTATCTGCATTATATATAGTTATATTAGTATCTCTTTTTCTGAAAGAAAATGTAACTAACATAGACTCAATCATAATATTTTTGAAAAAGTAAAGTGAAAAATTGCACTTGAAAGTGAAAGTGAAAGTGGTTTGCATGAGCAATATGAATTAACTGTTTATCTATAGATGCTGTTAATAATGGTTGATGTATAGGTAGGTGAATATATTGTAACAATACATATAATAAAATGGAGTTATGGTTGAACACACTTTGTTCTATTTTCTATGGAATCACGTTGATGGAGACGACCTCGGAGCCACCAGATCTTGGGCTGGCGAGCTCGTTGTCGCCATATCTCGCGGTGGCGTCTTCCTCCTCGTCCTCTCCTCTTGGTGGTAAGAAGTGGAGAGGCAGCGATGACGATGAGCCCAATTGTTTGTGCGGTCATCTGACCTCGTGGTTGCCAGATCTAGCTCACCGGAGCTCAAGAAGGAGGGCCGGCAGTGGCAGGCGAGGAAGCTGGCACTGGCAACGGCAAAGAGAGGAGGAAGACGATGGGCACCAAACCCTAGTTTTTTTTGTTTTAGGGGGAGAAATGAGGAAAGAGCAAATTGACCCCATCGCGGCATACACATATCAACTAAATCGAGTGTTTATGCTCAACTAGGCAACCAAACAACCAAAAATTGCATACACATATGCAAGCCAAGCTAAATGCAGGCAACCAAACACACCCATTGTGGATGTGCCTTGCATCCGAAAGCTGAACCATAGCGCACTGAATTATGGCTGCACTTTCAAAAAGAGAGGAACCACTATATTTGTGTTGAGAATGCTGTCAAGGTCACAGTACGAAGGAATCTGGGTGCCTGAAAGTTAATGAATACTAGTAGAGATGGTTTATTAAACTTTAAGATGTTGATTGAAAAGAGAGAAGTGACGTGGTAATGAATTTAGATGTTTTACCTTCTGTTCAAAAGGACAGACATCCCAATTATATTGTGTTGTACTCCCTTTGTCCAAAAAAAAACCCAACCTAGTATGGGATGGGTTTTTTTGGGACGGAGGGAGTACTTCATTTGCTGGTACTGGTTTTGGATCTTCACGAATATTTACCTGGACATGTTTTACTTCTGGAAATCTTCCTTGCAAGCTGCATAAGAGTTATGGTTATAGTGTAATTCTTTAAAACTTAGAAAGTGTGGTGTATATTGTAAGAAAAAAAATAGTAGAAGATACCTTATATGTATCCGCTGAAGTGTTGAATCCCTGGGACATTTATCCAAGGTCACCATCCATATATGTTGGATGAACATACTTGTTTTGCTGCTGTAGTTTGAAGCTGTTGCCTACTTGTTGGAGAGCGCTACGGCTCGGACGTCCGGCATCACACAAAAATCGGATGTCTAAACGAGCGCATGTGAGAACAAACCATGTCACTATAACGTATGTGTCTAGATGTTTCTTTTCATTCTTTCCTCCTCTCTTTAAATATTTTTTTCTCTTAAATTACTTGTCCGATCTACGATCCGATCACACCGTTGTATTCGTTGCAATTAAATCTTTACAATAAGATATCACATGATTATATTATGTCAAAAGAAAAACATGTGTTTCAAACCGTTAGAACAAAATGTTTCATACGTGATAGTGATATGTTTCAATATGTGTCTTCGGTGTGTTTCACAAAATTCCTAAATCTACCTGCTACTACTCTCTCTCCACCTCATGCATGCATACATGCATGTATTTTAGCAAGCTTCAAAATGATTTTTCTTTTAAATTACTTATTCAATCTATGATCCGATCACACCGTTGTATTCGTTGTAATTAAATCTTTACAGCAAGATATCGCATGGTTATATTTTGATAAAAGAAAACATATGTTTCAATCCGTCAATACTTGTTGTTTCATATGTGACATCGACATGTTTCAACGTGTATCTTCACCATGTTTCATTAAAATATTTAAATGTTTCAGTTGTTGTTTTCATTGTTTCACCATATATAACTAAATGTTTCACTTGTTGGTCAACGCTCACCCCCGCTCTGCCGCGCGCCCGCGTTGCTCTCGTGCCGTGTTGCTTGCCTGCCCTGCATGTGTTGCTTGCGCTGCTGCTTGCATACTCTCTCTCTCTCTCTCTCCCTCCTATTACACGTGCCTAATTTTTTCCTCAAATTGTAAATATTTTTCTCCAAAATTATATATCTGATCTAAATTTCAATTATACCATTAGAATTTTGCACAAATACTTAATTATGTTGAAATATTTTTAAATCGGACGCTACAAATCGCACGTTCAATATTTTTTTCAAATATCGAAGCTGCTCCTCGTCTGTATGCAGGGACGCGTTGGAGGAGCGAGGTTGTCGCATGCATGCATGCAGGAGTAGAGCTGGTTGCCAAGGTGGCCTGAGGCACCATTACTTTCTCTCTCTCTTAATCAAACTTTAAACAAAATTTTATTCTAAAATATATATCCAATCTATAATTTATAACAAGATCTCACATGAATATATTTTGATAAAAATATATATGCGTTCTAGAAGAAAACAAACTTATGTTGAACTATTTAAAAATAATTCTTTCATCACTTGTGGAGATGTTTCAACCCACTTCACAAATTGTTCCAAAGAGGTACAACATATAAAAAGTATTGACGACAACAATAATCATTATTACATGAAACATTAAGTCCCAACTAGTGAAACATTTTTTATATTTAGATTGAAACATCGAATTAAAATTATTGTTGAAACATAAAAAATGTATTTGCTGAAACATATAAAAAAAGATAGCATGAAACATTGCTAATGAATTAGTGAAACATCAACAAATGCTTGTTGGAACATTTCAGTAACAATGTGTGCAACATTTAAAAAGTAAAATTAAAAGTCGTCGGAATATAGCCATGTGATATCTTGTTATAAAGATTTAATTGTAACGAATCCAATGATATAATTAGTTTGAAATTCGGATAAAAAGTTTAAGAGAAAAAATCATTTAAATTTTGAAACATGTTTGCATGCATGCTCCATTGGTTTGTCAGTACACCTAACCAACCGTTTCACCATGCACCAACACTGTTGTTCTTTTAGATTGAGACGTCCGATTTTTTATTTCTGGCCGGACGGCCGATGGTAAGCATTTCCGCTACTTGTTAAGTGTATTCTGAATTATAATCCAATGGTGTTGATTTTTTCAATATTAAACTATTGTTTGCCAACCGTCCCATGGTTTTGCCAACACTTTCTTAATCAACTAATCTCAAGCTGGCAGTTTTGCCAGCTGCCTATTAGACCATGTGTCTCCCCCTGATCTAACAAATAAAATCCGAATTATGTAAGAACAAAAAGATAAAAATTAGCAGTGCCTCCCGCTAGCTGATTGGTCGAGTGGCGGCCAAATAGTCTAGCGACACGTGGAGGAAAAAGGGAGAAATAGCGAAACGGTTGCGCTTTGTTATGAATCAAAGTCTAAGCTACAGTATATGAACAAAGAGACTTTGATGGTGGCCAATTAAATGAAGAAGGGGAGAAGAGTTCAACTAGTTCACACACTGTAAAAACATCTGTATTCATATGTACCTCCTCCTATAAATAGGAGGTCATTGTCATGAGCTGTAATACTTGAGAAATCAAGCAGTGAATACAGAAACACTTCCTCTCTATCCATGGAACGTGGGGGCGGTGACCGGTGACTGGTTAGAAGCTCAGCCTGCGCACTGCAGCTTTTGCTGCTCTTAGGCTCAAAATAAATGGCCTGAAGCCAAGCTAGTACATCAGTGGCCCAAAGACCACTGAAATGTCTAAATATCCGGCCCGAAGTCCGTGAGATTTAGTGGTCTGAAGCCCACTGTCTTATTATTATATATTATCATTTACTGCAATTTATTTTTTTCACTTATTTAATTCTGCAATTTATTTTATTGCAATTTATGTATTTATCTAATTGCAAAGAAGTTGCGATTGGGAATTCTTTGTATAGTCCTGAAGACTATACTTAGTCGTAATCCTGAAGATTACACATTGACATTAATCCTGTACATTAACTGTGCAGGCATGTCGGACATCGCAAAGAGGGAGTTCGATGCGCTTGCCGTGAATGGCAGCAACTACCTCACTTGGGCTACCGACGTCGAGATCAAACTTGATGGCATGGGACTCGATCATACCATCGTCTAGCCTGAAGCTGGCATGGATGAACGCACAAAATCTGATAAAGCAAAGGCATTGCATTTTTTGCGACACCATCTCCACCCAGACCTGAAGTCTGAGTACATGACGGAGAGGGATCCACTGGTTTTATGGCAGTCCCTGAAGGACCGCTTCAGCCAGCAGCGGTCGATTGTGCTCCCTAGGGCACAACAGGACTGGATCACCCTGCGCTTCCAAGACTTTAAGTCTGTGGCAGCGTACAACTCTGCTTTACATAGAATTGTGACTAAAATGCGTCTATGTGGCCAGAAGATCACAGACGCTGATATGATCGAGAAGACTTTATCCACCTTCCATCCCGGGAATATTGTACTACAACAGCAATACAGGAACTCAAAGTACACTAAGTACTCTGAGCTGAGCGAGGTATTGTCTGTCGCTGAGCAACAGAATGAGGTTCTTATGAACAATCATTCTGTTCGGCCCACCGGCTCCATGGCTGTGCCTGAAGCACACGCCAATGTTGCAGAGAGTTCTCGCAACCACAAAAGGGGCCGTGGAAAGGGAAAATGGAAGGGGAAAAGAGGTGCCATGTTCAAGAGCAAAGGAAAGGGAATGCCCAAGGGTAGAACCGAACCAAAGAAGGAAAAAGGTGACCATAGCGGGGAAGAGCAAGGTGAATGCTACAGATGCGGGACAAAGGGACATTGGTCCCGTACATGCCGCACCCCCAGGCACCTAGTTGACCTTTACCAGCAGAGCAAGAAAGGAAAATGTCAACATGAGTCCCACTTCGCCATTGAGCCTGAAGCCCAAAAACGCGACGACATGAAGATCGACGCCAACGGTGGAGGCGTCCAAATGGACGAGAATGAGGACGACCTTCTTGATAACATTGATATATTCGGGGACCTGCAGTGATCTCCAAAAATATCATGTTAAATAATGTGATGTCCACATGTATTAGCATTTGGCCATGTACGCTCCTGAAGAGCATTTGTAACATATGGTCCAAACTTTATGTAATATTTCTCTCATAATATATGCTTTATGTTGAATTCCTATTTTTGTTTTATGGCATTTAGCAGAATTTGTGGGAACCCTATGGCTGAAGCGGAGATCTGTCTTGTAGACAGTGGCACCACTAATACGATACTAAGGGAAATCAGATATTTCCAGACTTTGACAAAGAAAAATGGAAATATTATGACCATTGCCGGAAGCAATGCTCATATCGTGGGCACTGGAAGTGCCACACTGGTTCTTCCCATGGGTACGCAGATTTTTGTGAAGGATGCGTTATTGTATCCCGACTTAAAGCGCACCCTTTTGAGTTTCAAAGATATCCGTTCGAACTGTTTCCATGTAGAAACCGAGATTGAACGAGGTACTGAATATCTGCTCATCACTAAATTCGACGGACACCGAAAGCAAATAGTGGAAAGACTCCCTTCATCGCCATCGGGTTTGTACTACACGTACATAAAACCCACTGAAGAATATGTTGCGATGAAAACCATATTCCGAAACGCTGAATCGTTTTGAATATGGCATGACCGATTAGGTCATCCTGGGTTGAGCATGATGAGAAGAATCATCAATAATTCTGCAGGCCATGAAGTCAAAGGCTTCCCTAATCCTGAAGATTTTATTTGCACTGCATGTGCAAAGGGGAAGCTAATCACAAGACCATCCCTCCTGAAGATTAGGAATGAGTCACCTGTGTTCCTGCAAAGGATACAAGGCGACATCTGTGGACCTATTCAGCCCCTGTCGGGCCCGTTTAGGTATTTCATGGTACTGATTGATGCATCTACTAGATGGTGCTACGTGGACATGTTGTCCACTAGAAACCATGCTTTTTCAAAGCTTATTGCCCAAATAGTCAGGCTAAAGGCGAGTTTCCCTGATAACTGCATTCAGTCCATTCGGATGGATAATGCTGGTGAGTTCAGGTCAAAAGCCTTTGATGACTATTGTTTAGCCCTGGGCATCAAGGTAGAGCATTCAGTGCCACATGTCCACACACAAAATGGTCTAGCTGAATCCTTGATCAAGAGGATTAAGTGGATTGCACGGCCGTTGTTGCAGAATTGTAAGCTACCAACCAGTTGTTGGGGCCATGCAGTGTTGCATGCTGCAGCACTAATTCAACTCAGGCCAACTGCATATCATGAAACATCCCCCTTACAGTTGGTGCGTGGGAAAGAACCAAGTATTTCCCAGCTGCGTATATTTGGCAGCGCGGTCTACGTACCAATACCACCACCTCAGTGTACATCAATGGGACCCCACCGGAAGTTGGGGATCTATGTTGGTTATAGAGATTTCGTCTATAATCAAATATTTAGAGCCCATGACAGGGGATCTTCATACGGCTCGGTACGCTGATTGTGTTTTTGATGAAGACCATCTCCCAGCATTAGGGGGAGATAGGCATCCAGAAGAATGCCGGGAAATTGAATGGAATGCAACAGGGTTGCAATCCTTAGATCCACGCACCAGTGAGTCTGAACTGGAAGTTCAGAGGATCATACATTTGCAAAATCTTGCAAATGAGCTGCCAGATGCCTTCACTGATCATAAGAAAGTGACAAGGTCGCATATACCTGCAGTAAATGCGCCGGAGAGAGTTCAGGTACCCCTGAAGGCTGCCAACTCTACAGTCTCTGCCCCTAATCCTAGGAAGAGGGGGAGACCTCTGGGCGCTCAGGATAAGGTCCCGCGGAGACGTCCGCAGAGACGAGTATCTGAGCCACTTGCATCACTTAAGGAATCAGTTGAAGAAGCTCAACCTGAAGTTGAGAATGCCCCTGAAACGGCGGCTCGACCTGGAGTCGAGTTGGTCCCTGAAGGACCCCATCCTGAAGATGGAAACCACCATGCGTCGCACGCTCAATATCGCATTGGTGGATCGGAACGCCCCAGCTCAATCGTTATGGGAAATCACGATGAGTGGGAGGATGATCATGAGGAGATCGCCACTAATTATGTGGAATCAGGGGAGTCATTTAATAGAAAGACCACTGTTGTCGACATAAATTTCGCCTCAAAAATTGCTGTTTCAATGGATCCGGATCCAGAACCAAAGTCCATAATAGAGTGCCGGAAGCGCTCTGATTGGGACAAATGGAAAGCAGCAATTGAGGCAGAATTGCGCTCGCTTTGTCAAAGAGAGGTTTTTGGACCTGTAGTTCCAACACCTCCAAAGGTCATCCCTGTAGGATGCAAATGGGTCTTCCTCCGGAAGAGGAATGAATATGGTCAGGTGGTAAGATACAAAGCAAGGCTGGTGGCACAAGGGTTCACGCAGAGACCCGGCATCGATTATGATGAGACCTACTCTCCTGTTATGAGTAGCATAACGTTCCGATATCTCATATCTATGGCAGCTAACTTGAATTTAAAAATGCAGTTGATGGATGTTGTGACTGCATATTTGTATGGGTCACTTGATTCGGAAATTTATATGAGAGTCCCTGAAGGACTCAAGATCCCTGGACCAAAACAAAACTGCAACATGTTCAGCATCCGCCTGCAGCGGTCGTTGTATGGGTTGAAACAGTCCGGAAGGATGTGGTTCAACCGTTTGAGTAACTTTCTCCTGAAGAGAGGTTATACAAACAATGGTGATTGTCCCTGTGTGTTCATTAAGAAATCCACTAATGGATTCTGCATCATCTCAGTTTATGTTGATGATTTGAATATCATCGGAACCACAAGGGACATTGAGGAAGCATCGACTTACCTCAAGACGGAGTTTGAGATGAAGGACTTGGGTAAAACCAAGTTCTGTTTGGGCCTGCAGCTCAAACACCTCCCTGAAGGAGTGTTTGTACACCAGTCCACCTATACAAAGAGGGTGCTTGAAAAGTTTAATATGGACAAGTGCCACCCTCTGAAAACCCCTATGGTCGTTCGATCCTTGGAAGTGGATAAAGATCCATTCCGACCCAAGGAAGAGGATGAGGAGGTTTTGGGACCCGAAGTCCCATACCTAAGTGCCATCGGTGCACTAATGTACCTTGCAAATTGCACAAGGCCAGACATTGCATTCGCAGTAAACTTGTTGGCAAGGTACAGTGCCGCCCCCACCAGAAGACATTGGGTTGGCGTGAAAACCATCCTCAGGTACCTGCAAGGTACTCAAGACCTTGGATTATGGTATTCAAGAAAGGGGGTTTTCTCTATTGTGGGTTATGTTGATGTTGGCTATATGTCTGACCCGTATAATGCCAGATCACAGACTGGTTTTGTTTCTCTGTGGTGGTGCAGCCATCTCCTGGCGGTCTGTGAAACAGACCCTGGTTGCCACATCAACCAACCACTCGGAGATAATTGCCTTGTATGAGGCCGCACGTGAGTGTGTTTGGCTCCGTCGAATGATTGACCACATCCAGAAGTCATGTGGTATGAATGTTGTTGACACCCCCACCATTATCTACTAAGATAATGTGGCTTGTGTTGCACATATGCACATTAGCTATGTTAAGAGCAATCTCACGAAGCATATTGCTCCTAAATTTTTCTATCCCCATGAGCTCCAGAAGAGCGGGGAGATAAAGGTCCTGCAAGCTAAGTCATGTGACAATCCGGCAGACCTGTTCACAAAGTCTCTGCCTGCTTCTAGTTTCCATAAGTGTGTCCGTGGAATTGGCATGAGACGACTTAGAGAGTTGCAGGGTTCAGGGGGAGACCAACCCTGAAACTACAGCCCATAATCATGATCCCGAAGATCACGAGTCAGTCCCGAAGAACCGCCGCAACATCAACTGTTGTACTCTTTTTCCCTTGATGAGTTTTTCCCCACTGGGTTTTCTCATGCAAGGTTTTTAACGAGGCAACAGGTGCAACATAAGCGGAACATGTGATGTACTCTTTTCTCCTATTTTTTCCCCACTGGATTTTTGGGGGGAGTTTTTAACGAGGCATACACATGACATTCAATTGGCCAAGGGGGAGTGGTATGAATCAAAGTCTAAGCTACAGTATATGAACAAAGAGACTTTGATGGTGGCCAATTAAATGAAGAAGGGGAGAAGAGTTCAACTAACTCACACACTGTAAAAACATCTGTATTCATATGTACCTCCTCCTATAAATAGGAGGTCATTGTCATGAGCTGTAATACTTGAGAAATCAAGCAGTGAATACAGAAACTCTTCCTCTCCACGCTGTGCCATCTTGTGTCTCCCTGTGTGTTTGTGAGATTGTGCAAAAGCTGATTTCTAACAAGATGCTTTTTTTTTAAAAAAAGTAGAAAGTTCTATATGGGCCAAGCTCCATCCAAGCCCAGGCGGTGTGGCCCATCTTGGTCTGGGCCATGTGAACCCTGAAAGGAATAAGTTCACTTCGACTCCCTCAACTAATAACCTAATCTAATTCCGGTCTTGAACCTCAACTATTAAAACCTGGTGGTACTGACCCGATCTTTCTTCCACGTGGCGTTGATATGGTACTTATGTGGCATTAGAATTTAAAAAACTAGATGATGTCTTGCACTTTGCTGTGGGATATATGTTAGATAATGGAGAAATGATGAAATGATTTGGATTGAAATATTATGAAAATGATTTGAGAATGATGATTTGAGAGAGAGAGAGGGAGGAGGAAGGGAAGGAGAGAGAGGATGACACGTGGGCACCACATGTCAATGGGCAGCACAATATTTTTTAATTCAAAATGCCACGTAAGCGCCACGTGGAAGGAAGATTAGGTCAACACCGCCAAGTCGGCACCATATCAATAAAACAGATCTCCAAAATCATCAAGAGAGTCAAATTACACCAGTGTTAATAGTTGGCGCATTGGTGGTTGACATATCCGATACTGTGATTGAAGGATATGAATCAGCCGCGGCGAGCCTAGAGGACTTATTCCACCCTGCAATCGCAAGCGCCGAGTGGGCCCAAATTATACTTGTCTTAAGCACTAATTGTCTGCTACCTACTGTGGAACTTGATGAGTAATCACTTATTTCTTGAAGGAAGATAGCCGACAAAGTTGCCTCGTCTGGATACTTTGTTGTGGTGCCAGATTTCTTACATGGGGATCCTTTAGTACCTGAAAGTACTGAGAAACCGTTTCAAATGTGGATAAAAGAACATGGCCCGGTTTGTTATTCTCCCCTGAATTACATTCCACTTCTCACTGTTTTTTTTGGTATTTTGGAAAATTATTCAGGTTCCCCTGTTTCATTTTTTTCTTGATGCTATATGTTCTCAAATAGTTTTTATTGCCTCATGTGGATGCCAGAAATTTCATACTAGCACATACTGTAGTTTCTTTAAATGTAATGTTCGTAAATTTAACTCGGTGTATATAAGAGTACCACTGTACCAGTTCATTTTGTAGGTGTATACAGGATCTTTCGTTCGATTATAACCATCATGAGCCTATAAATGCCTTAGCTATACATCTTTCTGGCTTCTAAACACCTATGAATATTATTAAGAGGGAAAAAATGAGCCATCATATTTGCTCTAGTGGCCTAGAAATTACCACGTTAATTGGAGAAAAAGAGAAAGATATTCGGCGTTTGATCATGATGGCAAATTATAATGGTGTAGATTGATCGATATAGTTACATATGAAGTACAGTAATAGTTATGGAAACAGAAGCAAGAATGCAAGATTTGTATACTAAATCTAATTCTACTTATTAAGTTAGCTCCATACAAAACTGCATAAGGAAATCTGCTCGTAGTTTGTATTTTTATCGTCCCTTGTGTGCAAAAGCTTGATTAGACATACCTTACCGACTATATTTCCTTTGTAACTTAGGGATGCAATGTGGTTGGTTCATGGGTGCCCATTGACCCATGCTTGTGCCTTGTCCCCTCCATTTAGTTGTATACACTATATGAACTAGCAAATGACTAAAGAGCGCACTTTTAGTTAGATGGAATAAGTCAATGGTTACCCATGGGTGGGTAAACTTTTATCCCTACCTTTGTTTGTTCATCTTTCAGTATTTCACCGTCTATTGAAAATATCATCCAATAACATGCTTTTCCTTTTTACAGGACAAAACATTTGAAGAGGCAAAACCAGTTATTGCAGCTCTGAAGGAGAAAGGAGTGTCTAGTATTGGGGCTGTAGGTTATTGCTGGGGTGGTAAGTGCTTTCTTTTGTCTATTGTGTTTTTGTAATTCTGATGTAGAATTTGAAGGTTTAGCCTGCTAACTGTGTGTGTCATGTCACTTCTTTCATGGATCAGCAAAGGTGGTGGTAGAGTTAGCGAAAGCTCATGAGATCCAGGCTGCTGTGATGTGTCACCCCTCTTTTGTGACTGTTGATGATATGAAAGGTCTAGGCCCCTTTTGAATTTTGTAGATGCACACAGTGTTCTCTTGTAGATGGTTTGATACTTACTCTATGTCTATGGCATGGACTACCTAATTTCAGAGGTCAAATGCCCAATTGCTATACTTGGAGCTGAAATTGATCGTATGTCCCCACCAGAAGTAGTGAAGCAGTTTGAGCAGGTTCTTTCTTCAAAGTCAGGGGTAAGTTCTCAATCATGAAAGTTGATCATCAGGACAACCATTTATGTGTTTTAGGTTTTCCAGATATAACTTATTCTAAAGTAAGTTCTCAAGATTTACCATAGTGCCAAACTGTCACATTATAGTACATATTCTGATTCTGATTTTGATGTCCTACCAAATCACGCCTTTGGTTTTTCCTTTTTCCAAAGATCCAGCAATTGTGGTGTTTGTATTAGAAGAATAGCAAGTCTTTCCAACAAGTATGCCTTAGCTTTTGATATTGGAAATACTCGGCCTCCTTTTGTGATTAAAAGCCACGTAGGAGTGATGCAATGAAATCAATCCACGTAGGAGTGATGCAATTAAATCAATCTTTCACCTTACTTGTCCCCGTTGTTTCTATAATACGGCGGTGTTGTCCAGCTGAAGATTTGGTTCTTAACCAGTGAAACATAGACATACATTCACTGAAGCCGGTGAAAATCACTACTATACGAAATAGGCAGGACAAGTTAAGGAGAAGAATTGTAAAATTTAGTGGTTTATAGAGAAATTGGAGAAACACATTAGCGAGAGTAGATTGCTGAAACACATTAGCGAGAGGAGATTGCTTTAAAGCTCCTATGGTGGTTTTTCATTCTGACAATGAACTTTGTTGCGCACGCAGATTGGCCACTTTGTCAAGATCTTCCCTGGGGTTGAGCATGGATGGACTGTGAGATACAAGAATGATGATGCAGCTGCTGTCAAGAGCGCCGAGGAAGCCCTGGCAGACATGATCGACTGGTTTAATAAGAACCTGAAGTGAATTTGACATCCGCTGTCCACGATCGGTTTGTTTATTGCTCATGTTTCATCGCAAGCATCCTGAATTTACGGTTGAGTAGCCTTCCCATTATGTTTGTGCTAGTAGTGTATATGCTTTGCTTGTGTTGGGAATTTGCTTTGTGTCGACCTGAACTTCCACTTCTGTAATAAAAATGGATGGGTGAGCATCTTCTCGGTTTGGTGGTCACGACTGACGAGAACATATCATTTTGTTACATCGAACTTTTGAAACTTTGCACATAACCTGGTCATCTGGCTTTTCTAGCACCATCGATTTGCTCCAAGTAATTAGCGGGTTATTATGATCACTGCTAAATTTATCTATCTATCTATCTATCTATTATATTAGATAATAATATTAAGATAGCTTTAAAAGAAGGCATCACGTTCGCTATGGGGTTAGAAATTCTCACATTAATCGGAGAAAAAGAAAATAATAGTCCATTTAGAAATAATTCGAAAAAATAAGCAATATTGAAATAAGAGTCCATATAAGAACACAATACGAGATTAATCAAAATTCGGAATAAAAATAAAATAAAATCTGAAATTAGAAAAGAAAATGAAGAGTATAAGTGGGAATACAATTTAAAAATAACTGAAATTCGGAATTGAAATTAAAACAAGGAATATTGAACCAAATACGAGATTAATTAAAATTCAGAATAAAAATAAAATAAAATCCAAAATTAGAAAAAAACAGAATAGTTCACGTAGGAATACAATTAAAAAATAACTAAAATTCGAAAGTAAAAATAAGAAATATTGAAAGAAGAGTCCATATAAGAAACCTATACGATATCAATTAAAATTCGAAATAAAAACCTAATAAAATCTAAAATTAGAAAAGAAAAAGAGAGTTAGTGCAATTTTGAAACAATTGAAATTAGAAATAAAAAAAATACGAAATATTAAAAGAATAGTCTATATAGAAAACAATATGAGATTAATTAAAATTCAAAATAAAAATAAAATAAAATTCAGAAAATAGAAAAATAAAAATAAGAGCTCAACTAGAATACAATTTATAAATAAAAAATTTGTAATAAAAAACTATTGGAATAAGAGATAAACTATAACACATGACAAGACTAATTAAAGTTCGAAATAGCAAATAAAATAAATTTCAAAAATAGAAAAATAATGATAACAATTCAAGTAGGAATATAATTTATGAACAAAAATTATCGGAATGAAAAGTATGCAATTTTCAAGAAATTTTTGTTCTAGAACACAATGATGGCAAATGACAAAAAAGAGGGGACAAGCAATAGGCTTGTAAAGGAGTAGAGTGCTGGCGATCGATGGGATATCTAAAAACTATAAACAAAACATCAAATAGAATCCTAATGATAATTAAGAGGAGTGACGATGGGCATGCCGTTAAGTAGCATGGTCACGACGGTTGAAGAGACTTATAGAGAGTAAAAATAAACTCAAATGATTATCATATTCGATTTTTACAATCTCAACGAAAATAAGGAGGGAAGGCAGCGGGCGGGCGGTAGAGAAGTATAGTGGCGAAACCGCTAACGATTTGGTGAGACTTATAAAAAGTAAAAAAGAATACAAACAATAATTATGTTCAATTTTTAAAATCCCAATGGCAAATAAAGAGAGGTAGCAGCGGACGGATTGTATAGTAGTAAATTGGTGATGTTTATCGATACTTCTAAAAATTATGAAAAGAAAGCCCAACAAGACAATAAACTATGAAAACTATAAGGGCTAATATTTAAAGTTCTAAACAAAATGAATAGAAATAGTGATAGATCGAGTAAGCAAATAAAAAGGTGCCAAAGGAGTAAGGTGTAGCGACTGGCTTTTAAAAACTATAAAATTATTAGAATTATGGGAATGATAATTTTAAATAAAATCATGTGTGAAAAATAGATAATTTTAAATTGATGCTTAACCGTGCAATTACGCGGGGCCGTCCAACAAGTTCTTCTAAGAAGATCCTCATGGATCCATTGGCTCCAAGTCCCAGCGGCACTGCAGCTCGCGCGTACAGCAACCCATGAACGAGCAAAGCTCAGCATCAAAGCGGCGTCACCGGTGAGGTCACGCGCCGCCGGCGAATAAACATATTCGCCGGCCGGCACGACGTCGATTTCTGAACCCTCTCTTTCGCAGAAATCCTGGGCGCCTCTCTGTCAGTTTCTCCACTACACTGCGCGCGTCTCTGCTTCAGTGGGGGTGGTCTTTGTGAAGCGGACTTGAAGGATCGGAGGTGTTCCATGGCAAGCTCGCAGTGCTGGGAGAACCCGCCGGCGCTGGACCCGGCCGGCGGAGGGGGCGAGGTCGTCGGCGACTTCGGCGGGCAGAAGGCGTACGTCGCTGGCTCGGCCGGCTCCAAGGCCGCCGTCGTCCTCATCTCCGACGCCTTTGGTAACTTCCGATTCATCACGAGTTAAATTGAACATGCAAGGATCGACTAGGGATGTTGACTGCTGAAATACCATTTCCCTCTTTGCAGGCTTTGAAGCCCCAAACCTGAGGTAAGCTATGGAACCTACTTTGAACCTGCAGTTGCTTGCTGGTATTTCTAGTACGCGTAATGGATAGTGTAGAAGGCATTTCTAAGTGGACAAAACTGCATTTACATCAGTAATTCTGAATTTCCTCTTCCAAAACCTTGTTTCAGGATAAGGGGATCATAATTACACAAGAATAGTGGATCTTCCTTTTGAAGTTTTCAATTCAGATTTGTCTACTACTTTCTCCGTTTCACAATGTAAGTCATTCTAGCATTTCCCACGTTCATATTTATACTAATGAATCTAGATAGATATAAATATGAATGTGGGAAATGCTAGAATGACTTACATTGTGAAACGGAGGGAGTATTACATACGTTCCTATTTTTTCAACTCATACTTGTTGAATTTGTGCATTTGTTGAATATATACTTAGCAAAATAATACGGTATAATGTTGAATCTCATGATGTTCATGATGTTAGCATAATCAGATTGGTATTGGAACTAGATTTTGCTTTTATGCTCTATTTGAAGTGCATCTGTTTGTTTCCTTAGCAAAAATAACACAGTATAATGTTGAATCTCATGATGAAGGTTGGATTAGTCGAGCTCTATGTAGCAAAATCAGATGGGTACTGAACTACGATTTTGCTTGTGTGCTCTATTTGAAGTGCATCTGCTTGTTTCTAGCAATACCCATCCATTTATAAACTGACACGAATTTAAATATTTCGATATTTCGTGAAGGAAGATAGCAGACAAGGTTGCTTTGTTTGGTTACTTCGTTGTGGTGCCAGATTTCCTTCATGGGGACCCATACCAGCCAGACAATCCCAACA
This sequence comes from Oryza longistaminata, assembly GCA_009805545.1. NCBI lineage: Eukaryota > Viridiplantae > Streptophyta > Magnoliopsida > Poales > Poaceae > Oryza > Oryza longistaminata. Next base: position 17,409,109 of record CM020188.1, on the reverse strand, counting down.
ATCCTGGAATTTGGTTACAGTCACATAATCCGGTTCGTTATCTCCTCAACTTTTACCTATCCTTGAGGTTTCATGCCTATCCTTAAGGTTTCAGGACAGTTTGTTTCTATTTTCTTCTTGAAAATATTTGTGTGGAAATGCTACCATTGTCTGTGGCACGATCGCACAATGCTCCTAGCCAAGCTTGTTTCAAGCAGTAAATAATTCATTCAACCCTGTCAGAATCACATACGGAGTGTAAACCTTCTGGGCATGCCTCAAGAATGTCGTCAGTTTGAATGAACATTTTGCTGATAACTGCACTAGATGAGATGACTCTCTGAACTTTCAGTTCTTCTGCATTTATACTTTTTGTAAATGTTCTGATCATTCAGGCACTCATAGAGCTGGTTGTTGCCTTTTCTTTTCCTTGCTATAGCCTTCCAAGGTTATAGACCTGTAAATTTTTTTCTGCTCTATGAACACGAAATGTCATACTATCTTGTGCGTGTTGTTTAAAAAAATAGTGTGTTAAAGATTCTTCTTTAATTTAACCATTGACTAGTCAGATAGCATATGATATCTGGTTTGGTCTTTTCAAGCAAAGTATTCTGTAAATTTAGGACCTATATTGGCTCTCAACACCCTGAAAACTTTTTTTTATCTATGTTGAAAAGTTTTATCAAGCAGAAAAAAATATTTCTTTTAATCTTTTAGATAATGGAAGATAAATTTTATTTTAATAGAAAGAGGCATTTGAAGAGGCAAAACCAGTTATTGCCGCTCTAAAGGAGAAGGGAGCATCTTTCATCGGGGCTGCAGGTTATTGTTGGGGTGGTAAGTTCCATGTGTTTTACTTTTGAACTACAATTTGAAGGCTGTCTTTTTTAGTAGTAATTCTTGTTTTTTGTTCTCAAAAAATTTCCCCTTAACATGTATAAATATCACCACTTTTCATATTTTCAGCAAAGGTAGTGGTGGAGTTAGCAAAAGTCCATGAAATCCAGGCTGCTGTATTCCTACACCCTTCTTTACTTGCTGTCGATGACATCAAAGGTTAAATTTGTATTGCTCGAGTTTCCACGTCCTAAATTTCATCTACTACAAGGGCTTCAAGCACTTAACCTCTGATATATTAACTAATGCTCAGAAGTCAAATGCCCAATTTCTATACTTGGTGCTGAAATTGACAAGACGTCTCCACCAGAGCTGTTAAAGCAGTTTGAGCAGATCCTTTCTCCTAACCCCGAGGTAAGTTGTCAACCTTTGGGTTGATCTTAAGCTAGAAAATTTACAGAAAGTAAGGAATGCTCAGATTCAGTTAATAGTTCACTACTGATCTAAATTTGCATATATGAAATCCTTGATGCCAAATTATGTGTCTCGACTGTTTGTTATGTGTTTTGATTATTTAACAACAATCAAGGTGGACTGCCTTATAAATCACATGATTATTAGTATTTCTATAATGGAAAATGTAATTTTACGATATAGGACACACATATGGGGCACCATGGTGCCCGGGCACTAAGGTATGAAATACACAAATTCACTCCAAAATTTTAAAATATATGCAAACATAATATGTGTGCAAATCGACCAGGTCTTTTTCCTGCTTTTCAAATGTATTTCTAACTTAAGCCCTGCATGTTTGGACATCCACGTGAGCATTTCAGTTCAGATTAAAAATCTTGGAGAGCCTTGAGGTCTTCCATTTTCTCTACAGATTGCTCACTTCGTCAAGATTTTCCCCGGCGTAGAGCATGGATGGGCTGTGAGATACAATCACGATGATGCAGCTGCCGTCAAGAGCGCTGAGGAAGCCCTGGAAGACATGATGGATTGGTTCAAGAAATACCTGAAGTAAAATCTGAATTAGCAGCTCTCCATGTACCAAGATATTGCTAAGTGCTAGCTAATGCACGAACAGCTGATCTTGATATGCCATTTTGGGCCTGAACTTCGTTTATGCCATTGTGTGGTTGTAATGGCGTGTGTGCTTCCGTTCCATGTGCCTCATGATACTTACTGTTAGTACTATTTCTGAACATGTGTGTGAGGTTGATCCAATCCTGCACCAACAAACCTGAAATTTTTGCTGTGCATTGGAGTTGATTTTCCAGCAATGAAATTTGCAAATGCCAGGAACGTTTAGAGAAAATTCACTTACTATCACATTTAATCATGCAAAAACTATACCAAATTACAAGAAGCAAAAACAAAAAAGGATAACTGTCTTAGATTTTTGGTCTTCAGGCTATTGATGGGTGGCTACTGGCTAGTTAGTTCTGCATAGTCATACAGAAATCTGAAGGTTTGCCTTCCTTCCATGACTTGTTTACAGCTGATCTGACGATGTCAACGGTCAACTTTGTCTTGCTTCTCCTCCACAGAAGGAATTGGATTGTTTGTTTAGTTGATCTAATCTTTTCTTTTTATAAAGCTAATGCCCACTAAACATTTAAAACTTAACATGGAAGCATAGTATTTATTAACGCTACTAAACCTACATGCAAACATGACACATCAATCTATTAAGCACACAAACCTCAACATGTAAACATATAGTAATTATATCTATAATTTATTTTATCCTAAAACTAAACATACACATGCTAAATCATCATTCTCAAATCATTTTCATAATATTTTAATAATATTTCAGTTCAAATCATTTCATCATTTCTCTAATTTCTAACTTGTATCCTGCAGCAAAGCACGGGACATTATCTAGTTAACAATATTACCTACTCCAATCCACATGGAATAGGTCCAATCCACGTGTACATCCAAACAAAAAAAGTATGGTGGTGTAGTATCTATCAAGGGATTAGTCAAAGGAGTCGGTGAGTGATGTGATCGTGGTACTTGACTACGCTTCTTTCCTTTTTATTTTTGCAGAAGAGTTTCATGAGAGCGTAGAAACATTGCACACTGCATTAATTCTGCTGGGCTCCTCAGATTGTCTTATGTATTGACCAAAGTTTGGTAAAAGAAAACTAAATGTATGCATATTTTTAACAATTTTATTAAAAAAAATATGGTTTGAAATGACATCAATCTAAATAGCCCTTGCATCTAATCAAAATTGTTGCTCTCATTTTGGGAATGGAGTTGGCTGCACTGAAAATTGTGTGCTTGAAGATTAGTCTAAACATACAGCAGTATGCCGTCGATTACATAAATAAATACTCCTTCCAACTCAAAACATATGATAACTATTTTGTTCAATGTTTTGTAATATAATATAAGACGTATATACATGTATACAATTTAGTAGCACATATATTTCTCTAGATTCGTTTTTCTAAAAATCCCCCACCCTCAAGATATCCAATCCTAGGGAGTATGGATGGTATTTATTATGGTTATCCAAACGAATAGGTGATAATTATATTTTCTTGATATTTACATAGTGGTAGTTGCACCTTATATTTTGGGATAGGAATACATATTATGAAAATCTTTACTACTTACGTGAAATGAGCGTAACTCAACCGGTTAGGTTTCTTGTGGTGAAACAAACCACCCGGGTTGCAGGACTAGACTTGACCAGGGTATAAATTCCGAAACAAAATTTCTGAAAATTTCGGTTCTATCGGAAACCCCCCGATAAGATAATATTTGTCCCCTTTTTTTTGTGAATTTGGCAATATTTATTCAAATTTGACCAAATTTTGTTTAGTAAAATCACATAATTCCGGACTGAAATAACCGAAATTTCATAAATTTCGGCCATATCGGTGACCCCCAATACAAATGCATGAAACGATAGGTTGAAGCCTGGACTTGACACGTGTGCTTGTATTTACTGTTTATTATTCTTTTAATTGTATGTGACGTATCCATCGATAGCAATGCATCCGTTGTGACTTCGTCAATCTCAAGACACCTATAACGACATCATCAATTTTAATATATGCCGACCCAAAGAAAGTGATGGTAATGTTATCTTTTTCAAATTTCATTAGCACAAGCATATTCTTGTGTAAGAAAGATACCAGTGATAGACTACGGAAATAAGGTGCTCCAAAGTGTTAAACCAAACCATGCATGCCTAAACAATTGGATCCCTCAATTGCCTACTCAGCTTTTCTACATATCATCACAATATCCCATTATCCATTTCTTATTTTCTTTAGTACTTTTTTTTTCATCTAGACTTTTTTAAAGAACAGGCAGATTTCATAACCCGGCTTTGAAAGAAAGCCCAAATAGAACAAGGTCTTTGAGGAAATAATGAAAGTATTTTGATCACGATGATGCAGCTGCCGTCAAGAGCGCTGAGGAAGCCCTGGAAGACATGATGGATTGGTTCAAGAAATACCTGAAGTAAAATCTGAATTAGCAGCTCTCCATGTACCAAGATATTGCTAAGTGCTAGCTAATGCACGAACAGCTGATCTTGATATGCCATTTTGGGCCTGAACTTCGTTTATGCCATTGTGTTGTTGTAATGGCGTGTGTGCTTCCGTTCCATGTGCCTCATGATACTTACTTTTAGTACTATTTCTGAACATGTGTGTGAGGTTGATCCAATCCTGCACCAACAAACCTGAAATTTTTGCTGTGCATTGGAGTTGATTTTCCAGCAATGAAATTTGCAAATGCCAGGAACGTTTAGAGAAAATTCACTTACTATCACATTTAATCATGCAAAAACTATACCAAATTACAAGAAGCAAAAACAAAAAAGGATAACTGTCTTAGATTTTTGGTCTTCAGGCTATTGATGGGTGGCTACTGGCTAGTTAGTTCTGCATAGTCATACAGAAATCTGAAGGTTTGCCTTCCTTCCATGACTTGTTTACAGCTGATCTGACGATGTCAACGGTCAACTTTGTCTTGCTTCTCCTCCACAGAAGGAATTGGATTGTTTGTTTAGTTGATCTAATCTTTTCTTTTTATAAAGCTAATGCCCACTAAACATTTAAAACTTAACATGGAAGCATAGTATTTATTAACGCTACTAAACCTACATGCAAACATGACACATCAATCTATTAAGCACACAAACCTCAACATGTAAACATATAGTAATTATATCTATAATTTATTTTATCCTAAAACTAAACATACACATGCTAAATCATCATTCTCAAATCATTTTCATAATATTTTAATAATATTTCAGTTCAAATCATTTCATCATTTCTCTAATTTCTAACTTGTATCCTGCAGCAAAGCACGGGACATTATCTAGTTAACAATATTACCTACTCCAACCCACATGGAATAGGTCCAATCCACGTGTACATCCAAACAAAAAAAGTATGGTGGTGTAGTATCTATCAAGGGATTAGTCAAAGGAGTCGGTGAGTGATGTGATCGTGGTACTTGACTACGCTTCTTTCCTTTTTATTTATGCAGAAGAGTTTCATGAGAGCGTAGAAACATTGCACATTGCATTAATTCTGCGGGGCTCTTCAGATTGTAGCCAAAATAAACCTTATCAAATTTTAGCAGGATTTCTTATGTATTGACCAAAGTTTAGAAAAAAATTAAATGTATGCACATTTTTAACAAATTTATTTAAAAAAATATGGTTTGAAATGATATCAATCTAAATAGCCCCTGTATCTAATCAAAATTGTTGCTCTCATTTTGGGAATGGAGTTGGCTGCACTGAAAATTGTGTGCTTGAAGATTAGTCTAATCATACAGCAGTATGCCGTCGATTACATAAATAAATACTCCTTCCAACTCAAAACATATGACAACTATTTTGTTCAATGTTTTGTAATATAATATAAGACGTATATACATGTATACAATTTAGTAGCACATATATTTCTCTAGATACGTTTTTATAAAAATCCCCCACCCTCAAGATATCCAATGGAGTATGGATGGTATTTATTATGGTTATCCAAACGAATAGGCGATAATTATATTTACATTAGTGGTAGTTGCACCTTATATTTTGGGATAGGAGTACATATTATGAAAATCTTTACTACTTACGTGAAATGAGCGTAACTCAATCGGTTAGATTTCTTGCGGTGAAACAAACCACCTGGGTTATAGGACTAGACTTGACCAGGTTCTATCGGAAACCCCCCGATAAGATAATATTTGGCCCTTTTTTATTTTTTTTGTGAATTTGGCAATATCAAATTTGACCAAATTTTGTTTAGTAAAATCACGTAATTCCGGACTGAAATAACCGAAATTTCATAAATTTCGGCCATATCGGTGACCAACGATAGATTAAAGCCTGGACTTGACACGTATGCTCGTATTTACTGTTTATTATTCTTTTAATTGTAGGTGACGTATCCATCGATAGCAATGCATCCGTTGTGACTTCGTCAATCTCAAGACACCTATGATGACTTCATCAATTTTAAGATATGCCAACCCAAAGAAAGTGATGGTAATGTTATCTTTTTCAAATTTCATTAGCGCAAGCATATTCTTGTGTGTAAGAAAGATACCAGTGATAAACTACGGAAACAAGGTGCTCCAGTGTTAAACCAAACCATGCATGCCTAAACAATTGGATCCCTCAATTGCCTACTCAGCTTTTCTACATATCATCACTATATCCCATTATCCATTTCTTTAGTACTTCTTTTTTTCATCTAAACTTTTTTAAAGAACAGGCAGATTTTATAACCTGGCTTTGAAAGAAAGCCCAAATAGAACAAGGTCTCTGAGGAAATAACGAAAGTATTTTGTTCATCTAGATGTGAAAGTATTTTCATCTTTTAAGGGGATATCTTATTACTTTTACTTACATACCTTTCAAATAGTCATTTTAAAAAGTTACATATTTATATGGTGATATATCATATATTGTTCTATTTTATCAATTTTTCCTATGATTTTTTTTAGTAACATGTACGAAACGACGGGATGTTCTCAAAGGATGAAAAATCCACATTCCATCTAAGATTACTAACCTTCTCGAGTCCTTTGGCGTGTCCTCACAGCCTATTGACAAACACAAGAAAAAATGCATGCATATTTGATCAACAATGCACGCATTTGATTTGATGATGTTCATGCTTAGAAGATGGCATTGCCACGTCCCAAGGGCGCATCCGCGCATGCGACCTTACAAGTCCCAACATAAAATGTTTCAGTTTTCCTGCTTGCTGTCATGTCGAACGCAGCCTCCTAATTAACAAATTGCAATCACTGTCTGTATGTAACATCATCTTAAAAATTAGAATTTTTTAGTTTATCATACAAAGATATTGGCATTGACTAAACATTATTAACTGAATTATATGACTCCATATGCTGCAAGTAGTGCATTCTTTTTTTTTTTAACGGAACATAGCGTACACACACTCCATAGGAATGATGGTATAATGTAGGCACACTTACATCTTAACCTTATGAAACACACGCACACTTACTTTATAAACGCACATATATACGCACACCATGTAATACCATATAATACGAAAGAATAATCACACACACTCATTTTATAAATAATTAAAAAACCCTAACCAGTTAAATTACGTTTACTTCAGATCAAGCGGTGCATTCTGAAAGCATACACGTCGATCGATTGCCAAGTCAGTCGCATGACCGTGTTCTGAAAAGAAAAAAAACCACTCACATGATCGCTACTTACACCACTACACTCTCCTTCCATCTCCATATATCAAATTTGATTGATTATGCTCCCTCCGTTTTTTAATAGATGACGCCGTTGACTTTTTCTCACATGTTTGACCATTCGTCTTATTAAAATTTTTTATATAAATGTATAAGATATAAATCACACTTAAAGTACTATGAGTGATAAAACAACTCATAACAAAATAAATTATAATTACGTAAATTTTTTGAATAAGACGAATGGTTAAACATGTGAGAATAAGTCAACAGCATCATCTATTAAAAAACGGAGGGAGTACCTAACTAAATATTTTGTATTATGGCAGCTTTGATGGGTGTGGTTTCTCCGATAACAGGTTCACCCAAATTACCAGAGTACACACCCATTTTTATTCGACTGGCTTAAAAACAATTGCGTAAGTATTTACACTTGGCCATCATAACCTTTACTAGTAATATCCACAACTATCTTATGGTGTATATGCTACTTCTTCCGTCCCAAAATATAAGCTATTTTGATGAATGTGACACATACTAGTATTATGAGATAAAATCTCTTATATTTTACAACGGAGGGATCGAGTAACTCAGATGCTGAACACAGTAATGAAAATGAAACTAAATTTAATTAGCCATTTAGACATAGCTCACAGCAAAATCCTTGCTGACTGATCGACTGAACGATTCGGCAGATGCTAGTGACATGCGCACTTTACCCACTTGTAGTAGTTTGGTATGCCCATTGCCCACAAATATTCCCTAATTGTGCTCACAGCCTCAAACAAAATACACAATGTCATGTCTGCATCAGATGGGATGCTGGGGTTGGTAAAAATTCAGATCAGCTAAACTTTTGCATATTATAATTTGGGCATCTCTTCCTACTCCCATGTTTAAGTGGTAGGACCTACTCCCATGTTTAATAAGCATATCTAAGATGCAACCGGACATGTACTTCACAAACTAGCATGAAAGATCTATAATACTAGCATGTTTTAGTCTTTGATTGCACTCCAATCAGTCCCACGTGATATAAAATATACAACACGAGATACCTAAATACTCCATACATAATAATATAGTAGTATAACATATATGGAGAAGTAATCTTCACCTTTGACCCCCTCTACATTAGGCGCGGGGTTACCACACTCCAGCGGTAAGTGAAGTTACCACGCGGTATTTGTGACAAACCATACAAAATTTATCGAAATTTCATTTATTATTTTAATTTATAAGAATTTGTTGGGGTTATTGCAGTACTGTTACCATTACCATATCCGGAGGTAAATGCGGTAACCGTGCAATTACGGCCAATTTTGTAAATCTGCCTCTGGTTCGTGAGGAGCAGTTCCCAACTCCTCCTTCTCGTTTTCCGCGCGCATGCTTTTCAAACTGCTAAACAGTGTGTTTTTTTCAAAAAGTTTATATACGAAAATTGCTTTAAAAATCATATTAATTCATTTTTGAAAAAAAAATAGCTAAAACTTAATTAATCATGTGCTAAACGCTGCTTTGTTTTGCGTGCCGGAGAGTGAGGGAACCCTCACTCCCGAACAGAGCCAGGCTATGAGCATGCGGAGAAATGGTATCATACTGCCATGGTGTTGCCTACGAGTAAATTCAGACAAGTTGCCAAACCAAGTTTCAGCAATCATGTAGTGTGGTTTTCCGATAATCAAGGCAGAAAGATCGATTTCTTCCCATATATTCTGCGCGGTTTGGAATCAAAACCATCCAAATTTGACGTCTTTCCTATAGCATATGTAGGAAATCCGAATACCCAATCCTTAAGGCTGCGTTCCCAACTTCTTCAACCTCGTTTTCCGCGCGCTCATTTCCGAAAGTGTAAAATGCCCAAAGTAGAAGATGCTCGAACAAAGAAACGAACAACCAAGGTCCAATTTTGGCGGAATCTCCACGTTGTACGGCCATTTCTCAATCAAGAAACGAGGGATTCGATTCGTGGGAGGGAGACGGACGGACGGACCTTGTACATAGCCTTGGGGAAGCCGTAGAAGTCATGGATGGTGTCGTTGTTGCCGCGGATGACGTTGACCGTCGGCGCGGCCGCCTCCCAGTGTCCCGACACGACGAGGATCGCCCGCGGCAGCTCCGCGCCCGCCACCGCCGCCGGCAGCCACGACTTGAAGAATCCCTGCGCCGCGATGGTGTCGCCGATGGTCAGCGTGGGCGCGCCGTGCGACAGGAAGAAGGTGTCCATGGCGCCCTCCGCCGCGCGCCTCGTCGTCGTCGTCCTCCTCCCCCTCCTCTCGGCTTCGAGGGCGCTCCCCTGCTGCTCGTCTTCCCCCGGCGTCGGCGTCGGCGTGGTCGTCGCGCGCGCGTGCACCGCGGCCGCCGGGCTGGGCTGCTTGCTTTGCCTCAGACCCATCCTCTTCTCCTCCTTATACGGGGCCGGCGGCCGCGCGCGCGGGGCGGAGTCACCAAGACTAGAACCAACATGAATTGACTTATTTAGCCAGTATCTGAACAGTATGAAATTGAGTAAACTGGAATACTGAACTTTGCTATCAATAATTATAAGTTTATAATGCTAGGCTCAAAAAAGGAAAGTCCCCATCAATTGCTGTTTGGCAAGTTCAGTTTTCAGCACTGCTATAACAGAAGTCAAAACAGCACAGTGAAACAGGTAGTAACCGAAGTACTGAACTATTAACTATCGATCATTGTAAGTTTAATAACTGAAATAAAGTCTAATAATTACACCATTTATTCCAAGCAAGAAAAAATTAGAGTGCTAGGGATTGCAACCAAAATGAAATCGAACGGAGCACAATCAATGCTACAAGAGCTCACCAAACAACAGCGAACCATCTGGAATCTTTGCCCAAGCTCCTACCGCCAGCATGGTTCTGTACGTGATCCACGCGCGCAAGCAACAACCGGCCACTTCACACAGCAGCAAGCAAACGAAAACCGCATCAGAAAAGCGCAACACCTGCGACCATTCAACCCACCTATACTATTCCAAGGTGTTCGAGTTCCAAAACTAGCGCAGCCGATTCAACTGATCCATCCCGCCCCAACCCCCAATCCCATCCCCTGATCCCATCCCTCCCTGCACGCAACGGAGCTCGGGCGAGGGCTTTTACCTGGGGTGGGCGCCGGATCTGGGGGCAAAGACGCGCGGCGGCGGGGCGCTTGCCGTGGAGACGAAGGGGGGTTGACGCCGCGCCCCACGGAGAGGAAGCGGTGGGGTTGCTTGAGGTCGCGTCTACGGGGCGGCTGCGGTGTTCGACACAAGTCGCACAAGGGAAGGGGGGGAGGGAGACCCTGGAGAGGAAGGGGGCGTGGGTAGCGGCAGGTGGGGAAAGCATAACGGATGAGGAGCTAGAGCGAACCGAAAAAGGGTGAAGCGAAGCGAAGCGGCGAGGTTTGTCGGCCGTGGTGGACCGGTGACCAGACTCTTCTGGTAAGCCCAAAAGGTATATTTGTTAAATAAAAATAGTTATAAATAAAACTTTTATATATGTGTGTTTTTACTATCTGAAAAAACAGAAACTGAAAAATAAACTTCGATTGAAAAAATTTCAAAATCAACTCCAAAAGCATTTTCTAATATTTTTGCAAGACTAACTGAGACCAAAAGCCTCAGATGATATTGTCACCTTTTTATATCTCTATAATTGGATATTGGTATATCTAAAAGAAAGTATATATACTTATTAAACTAGCTTAAAGCACAATGAATTTTACAGACAGGCCCCACTACAATGGGCAAATATCACATTGGGTACCATGGATTAAATATGACATGTTTCATGTTTAACTTTTCATAAAACTTGATTACATAAATTCTTTAAAAAGCCTATTTAAATCTATATTAACTTTTCTAATAGTCAATTGATTTGTTTGGACCCTTAAAATAACAATTACAAAATTCATCAAGTGTTTAGAGCATGCTCAATGGTGTTGTATTAATTTTACCACTCTTGACTATTACGGCAAAATGTGGTAAAAATGGCACTAACCAAATATGCTAGTGTTGATTTGTTTCTACGATTTTAGCATGCCATGCTTTCTTATCTTTGGTCCCACAAGTTATAGGCCCTTTTCTCAACCAAAGATTGATACAAGTATGGACCATTAATTTGGAGCCACACAATTTACAGCTGATATTCTTTTAGCACAAAAATTGTTGGCAAAAGTGAGGGAGCATCCCCAAATAGATTATATAAAAAAAGGTACCTTAGGTCGCTAGTCCAATACTTAGCCATATCTTTATTGTGTATCCATGTAACATGGTTTTATCGTATCATAGTTTTTTGGCCTAATTACGACCGCCGATGCTAGTTGAGTTTTTTTTTACTGGAAAAATTTGTAGAAAAGTGTACGGCTGAAACTACGGAGTACTATGTCCGTTCCAAAATAATATGTGTTTTTGTAGTTTTTTCAAAATTTAGGAACACGCCAAAAATTCTAATTATTTGAACGTTGGGCAGTACTTTTATTTAGTGCAAAACATAAAACAACTCGACCGTACTTTTGAAATACGGAAACATGCGAGAAATTCAGGCTTGGAATGTACAACTTAAGATGGCATCTCGTTGGCCTAGCTAGATTTAAGTCCTTAGATTGAATGGATGTGCAAATCCTTCATGCGATCAATGTTTGGAGCCTATTACCAGACCTATAAAAGCACACACTTCTTGTGAGTCCATACCACCCCTTCTCAACAAATGATAAAGTTGTACAAAACATATTATAATGTGGAGCGCGCCCTTGGTGTGTCTGCCCCACATTTGAACTTCCATCCAGGTAAATCCTAGAGCATCCCGCCGAATTATAAAATAAAACAGAATCTATATAATAAGAGTGCACAAAGGGTGTGAGGCCATTTAACCTTCCGTGGAAAATGTTATGGTAAAATCTAAATACCAAATTATTCATGTTGAACTCAGAATTTGCTACCTCTCTGTTCTCCAAATAATTGATACAGTCGGTTCACTACTTTAACCATAAATACTTCTAAATAATTATATTATGATGAAAGAAATTGTATGATAATATTTTTGACAGCACATTGTTCGCTAGTATACCATATTTTTCATGTATTCTTTTTTGTTTTTGCAAAAGATGGTTAAATTTAAAATTAAATAGTGCCCGTGTCAATTATTTGGAATGGATTGAGCAACTTTCAGTATCACTGTATTAACCAGGAGTAATGGACGTGGAAACAAATAATTACCCATCACATATGACCTTTATTCCCCTTACATCATCTAAGTTAGTCAAAATATTGTGCCTCATGAATAAATGATCCTATCAATGCACCATTGAAATGTACAATAATATTTAAGGGCAATAAAATCATTTAAATCCTTTCTCAGTTCAGGCATGAATCAAATTAACCTCCAAAAATAACTCTGCATGGAATTATAGTTGAATAAGACATGATCAATGGAAAACATTGATCGGGTGTTACTACGGAATTGGGAGCGAAATAGGCGTGCGGCGGCGCAGTACAAAGCGAAGCTCCATCTTGTACGTCGCCGAGTCCGCCCACGCGTGTCCACCGGCGACGACCGGACGTAGCCGACGGCGTACAAGAAGTCGCCGGTGCCACCGACCACCGGGTACACGGACGCCTGGTGATGTTGGGCGTGCCCCCGAGGATGGAGACGGAGCCCCGGTAGCCGCGGTGGTGGAGCGTGATCTTGGCCAGCGACACGCTCCTCCGGCCGTCCCGCCGTCGAAGCTCGTCGAGATGGAGGTCCCTCCGCAACGCCGGCGACCCGGAGAGCTGTCGGCGCGCACCGTCAGGTTGCTTGGAAGACGTACATGCTGCCGAGGGCTGCCTGTCGGCGGAGGGCTCGCCCGGCGTCGCTGACGACGACCCTCGCGGCCGCGGCGCGTCGACCGGGGACGACGACGTAGCCCGTCCTGTTCATGGTCTCCGCTGGTACAGGGTGAAGCTGACCCTCTGTCGATGATGTCCCTTGCCTATCTTGCTGCCGTGACGAGAGCGGCGCGACGACGACGACGCCGCCGTCGCCGCAAGCTGGGGTTGGGGATGCAGCAACCGGTGCGTGGAGCAGATGATCATTACCAGCAGGCACAGCACCAAGCTCAGGCCGTGTTGGTAGCTGCCATGGCGATGGCCGCTGATTGATTATTGCTGTTCACTAGCTTCCTTGTTGGCCTATTGAAACCGCGAGAGAAAGAGAAAAACGGAAGAAGAATTTGAGCTTAGTGGTGCTAACTGTTTAAATAGTCGTTTTGATGATTATTGCTGCTCACTAGCTTTCCATGGCGATGGCTGCTTGATTGATTATTGCTGTTCGCTAGCTTTTGACTTGGATTAACGGCCACGAGTAAAATGAGATGAAACAATTAATGATTAGTTAATTATCAACTATTAAAAATATTTAAAATGTGATTTGAAATTTTTGAAAAACTTATAAACAAAAAGGTTTATGCAAATATATCATTCAATAGTTTAAAAAGCTGTACCGTGATAGTTGAAAAAAAAAACTTAAGATGATTTTTTTTAAAAAACTTTTAGGGCTCGCTACCCTCTGGTTTTATAAGTATGTTTTCAAAAATAGCTAAATGCACGTTGATGAAAAGCTTTTAATATAAGTTTTTTAGAAAAAAAATCAAAAAGATCTATTTTAAAAATTTTGATAGTTAATATTTAATTAAAGTGTTGCTAATAAACTTTCCCCGTTTCATGAGCCGTTAAATCCTGGAAAATTCGCTCGTCATGGGAGTCGAAACCAGGACCTAAGATGCCTAATAAAGCTCTTGTAACGATTAGGTTACATGCCTTTTCGCCGAACTGACCACTCGGTAGAGTATTTGGTTTAAGAAATGGAAATAAGGTTAGTTGTTAACAAAGTTGTTTTGGAATTACCTCGTTTCTAAAAAATACATGCCCGACTAGAGTTATACACACATCTGATAATTGATCAGCATATCTTAAAATCTATAAATGGTTTGGATCCTAAACCAAGCCAGCAGCCCATTATCCTCCCAACCTCTCCATCTCCAACTCAAACATTGAATTGGGTTCCTGATAAAAATAGTTCCTAAAGTAATACTAGTACAAGATGAGCCTTTCCTGCTTTCTAACATGTTGAACCATAGCAAAGTATGACCCAATACTCACAAGTTAGTGATATTAATGGGCCGATCTATACCTCAGTGACACAGCTGTAAACTGCAAAGTATGAGGATCCTTTTTAAGGTACTATCACGAACAACAAGCGTCCGATAAGTGCATCAGCGATAGCAGTTAATTTATCAATGAAAATTCCTCATATTATCAATCTGAATTTTATACACCAAGCACGGAGATACCTCCCAGAGGTAATTCAAACTCTGTACTAGTACTCAGCGAGAGGACTGAAAAAAATATGCAGATGCATGATGTAATATCGGACTATCATCAAGGTGAAAGACAGCGACTTGACAAGCGTCTGCGTTGAAACTGGAGCGTAATGAGCATACGGTGGCCAGTACAGGTGAAAACTCCACCTTGAACGTGACCGACGATCCCCGCAGGTTCACCGCGACGTCCGGACGTACCCGACGGCGTACGCGAAGTCGCCGTGCCGCCGACCACCGGGCAGTCGGACGGCCGGTGTGTTCTGCGTCGCCCCGAGGACGGACAAGGATCCCCGGCGGCCGCGGTGTTCGAGCGTGATCTTGCCCAGCGACAGGCTCCTCAGCCCGTCGAAGCTGGTCGTCACGGAGGTCCCCTCCGACACGCCGGCCACCCGGGACGACCTCTCGGCGCGCACCGTCAGGTCCGTCGCGGAAGACGTAGACGGTGCCGAAGGCGTGGGTGGTCTCGCTGACGCCTGGCGCCGGCGACGCCGTCGACGGACCATGTAGCTGACTTGTTGAGGTCTCCTGCATGGTACAGGGTGAAGCTGAGTTTCTTACCGTGCAACTCTTTGCTGCCTTGTCGCCGCTCGGTGACGACTGTGCCTGCCGCACGAAGGAGATCATCGTTAGGCATGGCAACAGGCTCGCCGTTTTGCTCTGCCGGCGGCAGCCATGGTGACTGGAGATGTACAGATCAAATTTCTGATCGATTGATTGATTCTTGTGCTCACTATCTCTAAACTGATCAAGTTATATAGCTGAACCAGGATGGACTTATGTGACTAGCAAGCGATGGAAGCAGCAGACGTGTCGCACGGGAATTTGAGGGATCGAGATACTGTGCACGTCCTTGACCTTCAACAGCGGGGTCTCCGTCCAAGTCAATTAGTCAAAACTATGCATCTAGATGAACTTCATTTCCTCTGTAAACTGTAAAGCCTCGTGACCAAAAACGAATTCCCTCTGGCTGCGTACGAAGTATACTCTGCCTGGGGACGGTTGTAGCTCTGCTTGGACTCCACATGCATTCGCATGATGTCGTCGAGTATACGGCAATGCCTTGTGTCACTGTGAGTGTGAGGTGACTGTGTTCGTTGAGCCTCTTTCCTAAACCCATCTCTCTCGTTTTCCGCGTGCACGCTTTCAAACTGCCAAACGGTATGTTTTTTTTAAAAAAAATTATATACAAAAGTTGTTTAAAAAATCAATTAATCTATTTTTGAAAAAAATTAGCTAAACTTAATTAATTCACGTGACCGCTCCGTTTTTCATGCGGATGAGATGGTTCCCAACCCCCCCATAGCGAACACAGCTAGTTCTAAGGACTAGGGCTGTGTTGCTAGTTCCGGTTGGGAATCCATGGCTCACGCACGAAAAACGGAGCGGTCTATTAGCGCGTAATTAAATTAAGTATTAGCATTTTCTAAAGTGGATTAATTTTGATTTTTTAAAGCAACTTTCAGAATAATTTTTTTTTTCAAAAAATACATCCATTTAGCAGTTTGAAAAACGTGCGCGCGAAAACGAGATAGATGAGTTGGGAAAACAAGGGGAAAGAACAGCTAGATGTTGTTGCAACAGATAAAATAAACTAAAAGGCCATACTATTGCAGAATGACTACGTACATCAAACACTACTAAGAACACAATTTTTCATGGCGGTACTCTTTTTTTTTAGCTGGCGGTCATATGAAAATCCGTTTGGAAATCTAACGAGGGATAGAGGCGTTTAGAACCGTTAGTGAAAATCCATCTTGACGCCGACGGTGAGTGTTAGGACCGCCAGTGAAAATCCGTTTCGCTGGCGTTGCTAAGAAGCCGTTCAAAAAATAACCCTATTTTTACTAGCGGACTTCTTAACTACCGCCAGTGAAACGCTGGCGGGTACTAAAGAGCCGCCGCCCTTAAAAAAAATCAACACACTAAAAAGATCCGGTTGCACCCATATAAAAAATCCACACACCCACCACTCCTATCCACCTAGTCATTATCCTCTCGTTCCTCTTCTCCCTCCAGATTGCACCCTCCTCGCTACTCCCTCCTCACACGGTGACTGTAAACACAGCTCGGGACGGTGGTTCTCGGCGGCAGCGTGCGGTGTGCTTCAGCAGCGGCGTTGTGCGGCGGCACGGGTGACAGAACGCCGAGCGCATGTCGGTTCTCAGCGCAGCGCGCGCGGCGCGGTGACGGAAGGCGAGCACGCGGTGGCGCACGGTCCCTCTGCCTCCCTCCTCTCCCGCCTCTATCCCCTCCCTCTCTCTCCACCGCCGCCAGCCTCCCTTCTTTCTCCACCGCTGCTAGGCTCCCTTCACTCTCCATCGCTGAGTGGGGAAGGGGCGGCGGCGCAAGGAAGGAGTGCAGCCAGTGGCGGCGGCAAGGGAGCGGCAGCAGTTTCGCGACAACAATGTGTGGATCTGCACCGGCAAGCCTCGGGAGAGTGGATCCGCCGCCGCCTGTCCTTGGGAGAGGCACGGGGGAGGGGCCAAGTGGCGGAGCTCGCGGCACCGACGTGTGAGAGGGGCGGTGGGAGTAGAGTCGGCGCGGCGAGCGGATCCGCCGCCCGCCATCCACGCCCTTCCTTGGGAGCAACGAATCCATCCTACACCTCTTAATCTTTGTGATGTAAAATTTTGTGCTCAATCTGTGATGTGGAATTTGTGTTGTGATGTGAAAATTTTTGTGTGAATTTGTGGATTTGGGATATGTGATGCATTTTTGTGGAATTTGTGCTTGTGTGGATTTGGGATTTGAGATGGGCCTATGGATTTTTTAATGCAGGGTAGCAGCATGTGGGCATATTCATTTTGCTGGAGGTTTAGAGGGCAGCTGCATGGGTTTTCTTTTTTTTGCCTCCAAAATCGATTAGTCTCTGGCGGCCGTATGAACACAGCCGCTAACGGAATCGATTATCGCTGGCGGCCGGTATAACACTACCGCCAGCGAAAACGAGCTAATCTATAAGTTTTGTTTTGAAAAGAATTTCACTGGCCTTTCGACGTGAAGCGGTTAGCTACACCAGGAAAGGCAATTATTTTGACCGTAAGAAAGATCTTTTTTCTACTAGTGAGAGGTTGTTGAGCTAGCATTAGAGCAGTTTAATAGTATAGCAACTACTAGCTCCAATCATATATAGCCAATCTAAAGCTCATTCAACAATAGTATATAGTACACTATTAATATCCGGTCCCACCGTCATACACGGCACGGTGTCTTAGAGTCCGTGCTACAAGCTGGCTACAAATATGTAGCCTGCGCTCTTCTCTCTCCTCATTTATGTTATTAAAATAATTTGCAGCTGGTTTATAGCCTGCTATTGTACCTGCTCTTATACGACACTTTGTTTATGGCATTGAAGTAGTCATGTTATAATCTTGAGCAGAATGAATGAGGCCACATTTTAAACATCTACTGAATGCCTAGACCACTTTTTCTATACTATTTGTTAGCAATTTATAATATTAATTTAATTTAACCATGTGAGAATTTTGCTCCACTATCTATATCCAAAGCTTAACATCCATTTAGAACGCGAGCTGCTGGCTGTTCAAGCGCAGCTTTTGCTGCCGGCAAGCGCGGCAACTTAGGTGCAGGGTGCGGTCTAGTAGACCGGAAGTCATATCGACCAACTTCTACTGCACACCTGTGAAACGTTACGTACGATAGCCTCATCGGCTGACCCAATCATCTGCAACCAACGCACGCCTCATCGGCTGCCGGCAACGGTTGCAACGCACCCACGCGTCCATGCGCGCGCGCGCCGCGTTATATAATAGAAGGATATGGGGGCAGAGCGCAAAGCCAAGCCCGACCCGCCGGCAGCACACGCGACGCGCCGACGCGACCACGCCGAGCGAGATAAGATAAGCAGCAGGGAGTGGCCTCCTAAACCGAGAGGACGAGGAGTCAACAACGTACGGGGCGCGGGGGGCCATGGACACCTTCTTCCATCGCACGGCACGCCCACGCTCTGCCATCCGACGACACGATGCCGGCGCAGCAACTTCTTCAGGTCGTGTGCTACCGGCGGCGGTGGCGGGCGCGCAGGCCTCCGCGCGCCATTCCCATCGTGTCGGGCCACTGGGAGACGGCCACGCCGACCGTCAACGTCCGTCCGCGGGCAACAATGACACCATCCACGACGCGAGGGCTATGGCTTCCCCAAGTCCATGTTCCAGGTCCAACTGTTGCATGCATCATGTATCTGAAATCATGCATCAGGTTTGTTGCCTTGTATCTTAATCTGATCACGGGGCAAGCTTGTGCCCTCCTTTTCCAAAAAAAAAAAAAAAAACTGAACAATGCAGCATGGCATCCCATGCAGCTGGAATGCCCGGCGCCGGGCGCCCCTGATGTGGCGATGAAGGCCAAAGAAGCTCTTGGAGCAAGCCGGGTTTGGGCCGGTGAAGGAGGACCACGGCCGCGGGCTTGACCACGGCGCGTCGCGTGGGTGCCACTGATGTTCATGTACCCGGAGGCGAACGTGCCGGTGTGCCAGCTCTCCCTGCAACCGGCCGCGACGGCGCGTACACTTACGATCCGCCAGAGCGCTGGCGCCTCTCCGGGACGACGGCGTCCTCATCCTCGGCTCCGGCAACGCCACGCACAACCTTAGCTGCATGGCGCCCGTCGCCGAGGGCACGCCGGTGCCCCAGTGGGCGGCGGAGTTCGACGTTACGGGTGGCTAGCTGCAGGAGGCGCTCCTCGCGGGCGGGAGGGCACGCACCGAGAAGCAGTACGAGGAAAGGCGCCGCACGGTAAGATGGCGCACCCGTCGCCGGACCACTTCCTCCGCTGCAGTCGGCGCTACGGCGCCGCCGGGGGGATTGCCAAGGCGGAGCTGATCCACCATAGCTGGTACAACGCGACGCTCTCCCACGCGTCGTACCGCTTCACCACCACCACCAAGAACAAACCGATCGCCGGCATGCAAGAGTGGAAACAGTGTCTTGCTTATATCATCGCCATTTTACTCTTAACAATTAATAATCTCCGTGGGATCTACGTTAATATGACTCCTATTAACGTAGACGTACGTTCGTGCCTGTATTTCCTAACGGCCCGTGTCTTTGTGGTTTTCAGTCAATAAACTTGCATGCCATTGGTTTGGGTTGTGGCCCAGCCTCTCATGCCGTTGATACCACTAGGAATAAGGTCACCGGAGGTCCCTCAACTTAACATCAAGATTTTTTGAGGCCCCTAAACCACGAAACCAGAAATGTGTACCCCAAACTCACACAAACCGTTCAAAGGAGTCCTATAGCAGTATATGAGGTGGTTTCGCTGACGTGGCATCTGGTCAGCAAAAAAAAATTTAAAAAGTACGCGGGGCCCACATGTTAGTCCACTATCGTTTTTTTCTTTCTTTTCTTCTCTCCTCTCTTCTCTTTCTCTTCTTCTTCAGTGAGTGAGTGCAATGGGCGGGCAGCTGGCGAGCGCGACGGCCGCTCCGCACGGCAGTGGCACGCGGCGAGCGCGGCAGGCGAGCGCGTCGGCGGGCGGAGCGGCGATGGGCGGGCAGCGGGCAGAGCGACGCGGGCCGAGTCCGGGCGGCAGGCGAGCACGACGGCGGGCGAGCGGAGGAGGCGCGCCGGCGGGGTCGCGCCGGCAGCCGAGCGCCGGCGGGCCGGAGCGACGAGGGACGGGCGGCGGGCAGAGCGGACGCGGGCGAGCGCGACGGCGAGTCCGCACGGACACACCCCCGAGCTCACCCCGAGAGCGAGCCCTAATATCCCAAATCCCCGCCGCCTCTGCCTTCTCGCCGATTCGCCATGGCCCAACCCGCTACCTGTCTCGCAGAGCTCCGGCGACTTCCCGGCCGACTGGGTCTTCCTCGAACACCGTCGCACCACACCGGCCGCTGCCGCGACACACGCGACCACCACCACCGCTCGGGCGAGGCTAGCGACGGCACCCCATCGAGGTCTCCTTCGCGTTCGCCATCCGCCCGCCCTCACATGCTGCCTCGATCCACTGCCCCGTTCGGCCTGACGACGGCCGAGTTCTCCAGGTCGCCGCCCTCCGTCGCCGGCGCGGACGGCGCCTTCCTCCTCCTGCGCGTCGTTTCCCCCACCGCTCCGACACGAATCACAAAATTAAAACGATGTGCAACTGACATGTGGCCCCACGTACTTTTTTTAATTTTTTTGCTGGACTAGGATGCCACGTCAGCGAAACCACCACAATATACTGCCATGGGACCTCTTTTAAACGGTTTGTGTAAGTTTAGGATACACATTTCTGGTTTGTGGTTTAGGGACCTCAAAAAATCTCGCTGTTAAGTTGAGGGACCTCCGGTGAAACATCCATATCACTATGATATAACTGCTATTTATTTGGACCCAAAACTGGCCCATCCTACCGAGCAAGTAGGAAGCAACAGGCGGCCAGGGCGTTCAGCTTCATCACTGAACCGCATTTGCGTGTGCAAAATTTGGCAGCTAATTCCAGTCAAAAAAAATTGACAGCTAATTAGGCAATATGTTTGATTAACTAGGGGTGCAAAAGACTGTGAGGGGAACTATTCTAGGGTATTTCCCGTTATTTGCCTATCATCCAATTGGTATTAAAAAATAAAAAAAAATTAAACATGTGATAGATCACTCCAAAAATATATAATGTTAAATTCAACTTCTAATAGCTGCAAAAAAATATATAAAGTTGGCTACCGAATATACATCAACTAATCATAGATTAATTTTTTTAAACTTGTAGAAGCTAAATTTTAACTACATGTCTGTGGAGTGATCACAAGTGGAAGTGAATTTTGATTCCTCGAGGGAGTCCCTCTTTTTGTTTGCATGTCACTCAAATAGTATGAAAAAAATTTGAGAAGATGTATTAACATGTGATATAATCACTCCACAAACATGTTAAGTTCAAATTCAATCTACATCTTGCAATTAAAAAGACCAAATGGACTGTGAATATACATTAATTTGTTTTTTTCGTTGTGGGAATAGAAGTTGAATTTGAACTTGCATGTTTGTGGAGTCATATATCACATGTTAATACATCTTCTCAATTTTTTTCATAACATTTGAGTGACATGCAAACAACGAGGGGACATCCCTCAAGAGATCAAATAAAATAGCTTCCCCTCACATAGTGTTCATGGATCGTAGAGTAAAATAGACCTTTAGAAGACTTAACGGAGGTCTAATAAATGAAAACCTAACGGAAATAAATTTACAAAAACACTTGTACAATGATATTTGTAGGGAAAAAAAAACAATGTTTGTCGATGGTAATTTATAGAAATGGTTGTCGAATCTGAATGTCAATTGTTTGCGTGTATGCTTTGGTGTCCGGTGTTTAAGTACTTTGTAGTCTGTTTTTGTTAAGTTTTGGCGGCCATAAGGTGCTGTTCTTTGGTGGGCCTTTGGCGTTCTATTACTTTTCTTTGGGTGGTTGATGTTTTACCTTCTCTAGCAATAAAAACAAGCAATCCTACCTTTTGCCTTTGTTTGGCATTGAAGTAGCTACTCCATATTAATAATCTGTGGTACATTGGACGAGCTGACAGTGAAGCCAACACACAAGCAATGCAAGGTCTCAACCACTGTAGCCAATAGTAACATATATCATGCCATCCAAGCTAGATTAGTAGGTGCATTGGACCTTCAACAAAAATTTAATAAATCAGATATAAACAGTTGGTTCTTTATTTAGAAAATGTTTGTGAAAGTGCTGCAAGGGTGGGTTGCATGTGTAGTAATATGTGCGCACGTATGTATCTATGGTGTAATCGTTAAAAAAGAAGTACTACTGTATAAAATACAGTAACAACACTGTATGTAGGATCATTCGCAGTGCAACAGTTACCTTTAGGATGGGCGAGATACAAGTATAAAGTGAAAGTTAGCTTTTTTTTCCCTTAAGCTAAAGAAAAACCATTGATTGCTTATTTGGCTTATTTAACTTGATAAAGATTTTTCTGTGGCTGGTTGGTCATCAGCCCAAATAAGGCGATTCGAGAGGTTTGACTGAAAAGCATCATCCCAAACATCCATTTAGAGAGTCATGAGACCCTTCCTTAAAAAAAGAGAGAGAAGTTGGTGGATCACAGTCTCACAGATTCACGGACCAAACAACATCCCAGACCATGGCGAGTCCAGAAATCCGCTTCTTCACTTGTCCAACGCGCCTCCAGCGAAGAGCCTTCTTACGTCACTGCTTACACGGCCCGTGCGCGCACCGGCAGCGACATTCCCAAAGTCCAGAGCGCCAGGTTCCACGGTCAACCAACCAAACTTACAAACACCGCAAATAACAGCATCCGCCGCCA
>CM020188.1:17365367-17375969 GCA_009805545.1 Oryza longistaminata | reverse complement strand
CGGAAATGGTTTTGCTGTTATACCGATCGTTTCCGTATTTACCGTATTCTTGCGGAAATTACCGTTTCTTATAATATGGTAATTACCGTATTCTAAATATGTCGATATTATAGGACATGTCTATACTTGACCCACAGCTTATAGATTGAATGACTCTTCAATAAAATCTCTAACTTTTGTACATGGCTAAAATGAAGTTAATTTATAATTTATATAGTATAAGCTTGAATTTATGTATATATATAACATACTTATGTAAAGTTAAATATATGTTTTTATATAGTTTAATGTTTCCGTATTTGTTACTGGTTTCCGATCTGTACCGACATGTTTCCGTCCGTATTGTTCCGTTTCCGGTTTTCCGATATTTCCGATATCGTTTTCGTTTTCGACTTTACCGTTTCCGATTTCGTTTCCGAGAAAAATATGGTTACGGAAATGGTTGAAGCTATTTTCCGATCGTTTCCGATCGTTTTCATCCCTACTATGATGTGAAGATTTACTGTTAGTTCGTACCAATTATCATCGTTTTTTAACACATCAGCAGTGGGAGGAAGATATGACAGCTGAAGTGATCATCAAGTTTGTCCAGCCACGAGAAATCAACAGAGGCTCCCTAAAAATAAAAAATCAACAGAGGCGTCGTTACGATTGACTGAAGGCATGCCTGATCATCATTGTAAGTGTAACAATTTATGAGCAGTGACAATCGAGGCTCCAATAATTGCCATTGTGCAATGTGCCACGTGGACGTGATGAAAAAATTGATAGGATAGATAGTTGGTTACGAATTAAAAGTCCTCATAAAATAAAATAATAGTTGAGTCAGATTTCGTACTAGGGTCTTTCTTAAATTGAAAGACACACCACACCTATGATAACCATGTGATGATAGTAGTATAAGCGAGGGACGACCGACATGTGACCTAGCCAGTTGATAGTTGTCACTGGTGGAGAAGTGCTTTTTAGTCCCGGTTCGTAACCCCTCTTTAGTCCCGGTTGTCCAACCGGGACTACGAATCCGGGACTAAAGATCGCTATCTTTAGTCCCGGGTGAAATAACCAGGAATAAAATAATAGTTGAGCCAGTTTTCGTACTAGGATCTTTCTTAAATTGAAAGACACACCACACCTATGATAACCATGTGATGATAGTAGTATAAGCGAGGGACGACCGACATGTGACCTAGCCAGTTGATAGTTGTCACTGGTGGAGAAGTGTTTTTTAGTCCCGGTTCGTAACCCCTCTTTAGTCCCGGTTGTCCAACCGGGACTACGAATCCGGGACTAAAGATCGCTATCTTTAGTCCCGGGTGAAATAACCAGGAATAAAATAATAGTTGAGCCAGTTTTCGTACTAGGATCTTTCTTAAATTGAAAGACACACCACACCTATGATAACCATGTGATGATAGTAGTATAAGCGAGGGACGACCGACATGTGACCTAGCCAGTTGATAGTTGTCACTGGTGGAGAAGTGTTTTTTAGTCCCGGTTCGTAACCCCTCTTTAGTCCCGGTTGTCCAACCGGGACTACGAATCCGGGACTAAAGATCGCTATCTTTAGTCCCGGGTGAAATAACCAGGAATAAAATAATAGTTGAGCCAGTTTTCGTACTAGGATCTTTCTTAAATTGAAAGACACACCACACCTATGATAACCATGTGATGATAGTAGTATAAGCGAGGGACGACCGACATGTGACCTAGCCAGTTGATAGTTGTCACTGGTGGAGAAGTGTTTTTTAGTCCCGGTTCGTAACCCCTCTTTAGTCCCGGTTGTCCAACCGGGACTACGAATCCGGGACTAAAGATCGCTATCTTTAGTCCCGGGTGAAATAACCAGGAATAAAATAATAGTTGAGCCAGTTTTCGTACTAGGATCTTTCTTAAATTGAAAGACACACCACACCTATGATAACCATGTGATGATAGTAGTATAAGCGAGGGACGACCGACATGTGACCTAGCCAGTTGATAGTTGTCACTGGTGGAGAAGTGTTTTTTAGTCCCGGTTCGTAACCCCTCTTTAGTCCCGGTTGTCCAACCGGGACTACGAATCCGGGACTAAAGATCGCTATCTTTAGTCCCGGGTGAAATAACCAGGAATAAAATAATAGTTGAGCCAGTTTTCGTACTAGGATCTTTCTTAAATTGAAAGACACACCACACCTATGATAACCATGTGATGATAGTAGTATAAGCGAGGGACGACCGACATGTGACCTAGCCAGTTGATAGTTGTCACTGGTGGAGAAGTGTTTTTTAGTCCCGGTTCGTAACCCCTCTTTAGTCCCGGTTGTCCAACCGGGACTACGAATCCGGGACTAAAGATCGCTATCTTTAGTCCCGGGTGAAATAACCAGGAATAAAATAATAGTTGAGCCAGTTTTCGTACTAGGATCTTTCTTAAATTGAAAGACACACCACACCTATGATAACCATGTGATGATAGTAGTATAAGCGAGGGACGACCGACATGTGACCTAGCCAGTTGATAGTTGTCACTGGTGGAGAAGTGTTTTTTAGTCCCGGTTCGTAACCCCTCTTTAGTCCCGGTTGTCCAACCGGGACTACGAATCCGGGACTAAAGATCGCTATCTTTAGTCCCGGGTGAAATAACCAGGAATAAAATAATAGTTGAGCCAGTTTTCGTACTAGGATCTTTCTTAAATTGAAAGACACACCACACCTATGATAACCATGTGATGATAGTAGTATAAGCGAGGGACGACCGACATGTGACCTAGCCAGTTGATAGTTGTCACTGGTGGAGAAGTGTTTTTTAGTCCCGGTTCGTAACCCCTCTTTAGTCCCGGTTGTCCAACCGGGACTACGAATCCGGGACTAAAGATCGCTATCTTTAGTCCCGGGTGAAATAACCAGGAATAAAATAATAGTTGAGCCAGTTTTCGTACTAGGATCTTTCTTAAATTGAAAGACACACCACACCTATGATAACCATGTGATGATAGTAGTATAAGCGAGGGACGACCGACATGTGACCTAGCCAGTTGATAGTTGTCACTGGTGGAGAAGTGTTTTTTAGTCCCGGTTCGTAACCCCTTTTTTCTAGTAATATATAAGAATGACTTGATTGCTTTTCTTATACTTTGTTTAGTCCTCCTTTGATAAAATCAGGATTTTTAAGTAATTTCTCTGCTAAACCTATGGTAACAAAACAAATATGCCCTGGCAGCCACCAGAAGCAAACACACAGAACATGTAGCTCAGGTGATGCACTGAAATAAATCAGCTCCTCCCCATTTCATCTCTCCCTTCCAGACACATTTGCGCAGCAATACAAAGGTAGTTACCATGCTGCTACCCATACCAACAAGAAATTGGGACTAGCAAGTTCACCTCACATCGACGAAAATCAAACCAATGCAACCAACGAATCATATACTAAAAGTAAACCTCAAAATAGGCACAACACATACTGATGATTCACGGCTCGCGGTTCGGACCTGCGCAACACCCGTGTTAGGAACTCAAGTGGGCCTCATACTGGGCCAGTTCTCACGCAAGCATTGGCCCAAGCCAACCTAATTGGAGAGGCAACAAAAGCAGCAACAACGTTGCAGGGAATTGAAGCGGGCTGAAGCTCTCTGTGGGGATGCGGCAGCCTAGGAGGCAAGTGGACACCCTTGTCGCGAAACTCCTAGTTGGCGATTGATCCCTAGGAGCGATCGGTTTCCCCCCTCTCCTCCATGTGGTTTCATTTTTTGCACCGCATTATTACTTTTCTATTTTAATAAATTTATGCAACTAAAGTTTATACACCTCAAGTTTACACATCTAAAGTTTACAGACCCAAAGTTTATAAATCAAAAGTTTATATATCCGATTTAAATTTAAATTTGAATTCAAATATTTTTATATATAGTATTTCTATACACCTAAAGTTTATACACCTAAAGTTTATAGACCCAAAGTTTATTAGTCAAAAGTTTATATACCTGATTCAAATTTGAATTTGAATTCAAATATTAGTTTATAGACCCAAAGTTTATAAGTCTAAAATTTACATAACCGTTTCAATTCTGAATTTAAATTTAAATATTTATGGTGTAGTAGGAAGAGAAAAAGGAAAGGAGGAAGGGGGGAGAGGAGGGAGCGACTGTAAGGGGGAGGGGCGGTTGATCGCTCCCAGCGATCACCCGCCCATTAGGCGTACCCGATGTCTTGTCCTTGGTCAGACGTGACGTGCAGTGTTGATTGAAACTGGACGATCGACGTTCTTGATCGGTTAAGTCGAACAATCCGGGCATGGTGGCTGTTGACGCAAAATTCGTTCCAAGTTCCAACACGCAAAGGCTGAGAGATTTTCCTGACTCTAGTGCACGCCCTTAATATTGGGTTCAAGGCGTGCTACTTAGAAGTTGCATCCCCTAAAGTTTTTTTTCTTGATTTTCCAACTGCTTGTGCTATTTTGACCATTATGCGAGCAAAGAGCAAACAAAGTGTATTAGAAACACATAATTTTCTGGTAGTTCGTTTTGGAAACAGGGTTTGCTTCTTGTCTTTCAAATTGACAACAAAACCGACAAACTAGTGCAGATGTACATGCAGATAATCGCTGTATGAGTTTGAGTTTGGCATGCATGATGCATCCATATGAACCTGAACATTCAGGACAAAAGAAGAGCAAAATGTGCCACTAATCTCAGAATCTAAAACAGGATTCCCATTGCGATCAGCTTACCTGTTTCTGTACGTTTGCATCGATGGCATGAGGAGACTGAGATGAGTCATTCCCCTTGCCCGCGCGGCCGCGCATGACTTCGCGCTCGTAGCGAGGCCGCCGTTAAGGATCTCCATGCTCCATTACATCCTCTGGCCGCCGACGCCGCAGCATCCTCACTTCCTATCCTATCCTACAGGCCCGAGCTTGATTTTGTAAGAGGCATCGTCAGCAGCTTGGCCCGACAAACCGCGCCCTCGGTTATGGCTTCCAGGGTCCATCCGATGTGTCCTCGGGCTCCAGCTTCGTCTCCTTCCCTGACTGCAATTCATCACCACATGGCAATGCGCCACGCTAATTCCCAATTCCCTGCAATTATTTAGGACCTGCAGGTTGCAGTTCAGTTAAACACGAATTTACCAGGATACAGTCATACAACCGATGTTCGGTTCATCATTTCAGACCATGAACGGGAATGCCGAATTGCCGATCCACAACTTTAGGGCCATCAGATTGAGGCATAGAAAGTTGAGACCAAACTGATCAAACTTTTTTTTTGGGGAAATCAGGCAAATTTCATTACCCAGCTTGAAAAACCAAGCCCAACATAGTACAGAGGTTCCAATCAAACTATATATTCTGTCTATTCTCAAAAATATCGTAGGAAACTTTCATGCCAAATGTGTCCTGACTCAATTTTGAGCATTTCTGAATGTATCGCGAAGTTCATCAATTTTGCGTACGCAGTGCGTGAGCCTGACTTTCCTATCACTAGCCGAGGGGATCACCAAGCATGCCAGGGTGGTCTTCCTTCACGGCAGCGTGTCGTCCGTCGCGTGGGTGTTCGTGTACCTGCGGTCGCCGGTGACGAGAGGCCAAGGCAAGAATGCAGGATGCGGCGCGCTCCGGTGAGTCATGCGGTGGTGGGGTTCGGAGAATAAAACTCCGAACCCCTTCGGATCTCTTGGCTACCGTTCGATTCGGCCTGTGCGGTCCAGATGACTGACAAATGTCACATCTTGACTTGAGTAGTGTGTCCACGTCCACGACGTTGTTCAGGGATTTCTCACACATCGAACATTTTCAGGGACAAGGTGGCATCACCTTCAGGCTCCAATGCTCCATGGGTGCAGGCGTGCAACTCTAACCCTCTACCACTATTCGGGAAATTCTGAATCTCTTCGGTAGTAATAAATTCTTTGATTAAAAAATGCGTAAGAGAAGGCTGCAGCCTGCAGGCTATGCTCGTTTTATACGTAGAGTATCCGTTAATTGACCTTTTGGTTTGATCAGGGTCGCATCGTTGTTCTGAACTTCTCGTGCAGTCTGCCTGCATCGTCGTTGCGGCTTTATTAGTTAAGTAGGAAGGTAGTCCGCTCATTCACGCGGGCATGCATTATATATAGGATGTGTTGCTTAGATAAATTTTTAACCTATTTGTTAGTTTTATGCCATATAATATTTAATCGTCCTTTAAGCAATTTTCTATAATCTTCTTCATCATCTACAATAAAACAAATTTAGTATATTTAGAAAATATATCTACAAATTAAATGTAATTTTAAAGGTAGGTGTTTCTTTATGGGCTAACTTTTTTCTATCAAATCTTAAAAATACTTTAATTGCTATCAAAAGTGTTTTATTTGTACCATCTAGCTAGCGCTTCTTTTATTTGGTTTATATTGATGCAATTTAATTATCACTTACATATGATTAAGATAGAGATAATATACATGTATCCTATCCTAGATCTCGTTTCCCTATGATATCTGTGATCTATCGTATTTTTGAAAAAGAAAAGCCTAATCAACTTGACCCTTAAAAATTAAATTTAATAGTAAGAAATATAACTTCTAAACCGACTATGTATTGAAACGTTGCTTATATTTGTAATAATATGCGGAGAAATTCATAATACTGTGGCATACGATAGAGAAAAAAATCATTAATCTAAGCACTTAATTAAAAAATTGATGCGATGCAAGAAAAATCATTAATATCTAAGATAAAAGAATGGAGCAAAATAAGATATAAGATTTTCACCAATTAGTTCAATTAATGTAGTTCATATTGGCATTTTTTTCTATTTTCTGTTTTATTTTATACAAGTCCAGGCTAATGCACGGGCATGCATCGTAGGCTGGGTTTGAGAAGCTTATAAGGATAGAATATTACCGGAGAAAATCTGCCACACTTTAAAAGTACGATATATTCACAATTTTTTTCGTTAGTATTGCTTATATAATTTTAACATATTAGTTACCTTTATACCATATCATATTCAAGTAATTTCTATAAGCAATTATTTGTAATCTTCTTCATCATTTAAATAGAAGGTAGACTTATTTTGTTTAGAAAACATGCCTAGCAAAATAAATGTAAAGTAAAAGCAAGGTGCTTTTTTTTTAATTGGATTACCGATGTTAGCTAGATCGCCCATTGTTTATTGACAGATGTATTGGGTAGCACATGAGGCATAGTTAAATTCATGGGTTTGTAATATGATTGCATAGTTTGAGAGACAAGCCATCTGTGAACATTTTATTTAGAGTGTGTGCGAGGCTCCACATAGCCTATTATGAATACGATTGGATGGTTAAATATAATTGTGTAATAATTATTTTTGGAATGCGATGTATCTTAAATAATGGTTGTATAAGTATAATATATGTAGGAGGAGGACCCATAAGATATAATATGATATAATAGTAAAGCAAATAGCCAACATGGCCTTGAATTGTTGATTTGATTAAAAAAAAACTACAACTGCTAAAGTGTATCTTAAATTAAACATGTAGATCGTCTACAAATAATTGTTTATTTACAGCACCAATATCACTCCTATTATAAATCCCTAGCGCATGCACGTTCACACCTAAATCTCTCCGTGAGAAATAAATCTAATACTTTATGATGATAAATTATGCTATACATGTATATCTTGCATTTAGAAAAAATAATCAAGCACACGGAGGCCATATATAATTGTCCTACCTAATGTCTATGATAAATCAAGCAATCAAATAAGTAAATGTTGCAGCTATCAGATGTAATTGTCCACGTACATGCATGTGGGTCCGGGATAGAAGGGTGACGAGGGATTTAGTTTTTTTTTTTTTTTTTTGAGAAACACAGTACAAACGCAGGCGCTCACAACGTGCGCACACTCACCCCTATGAACGCACACACGCACACCCTACCCCTACGAGGGATTTAGTTTTGATCCAATGGTCAATAGTATTGGGTCCACCGCTTTAAATGAAAATTAACGGTTAGATATTTTTCTTTTTTCTGAGAATTTTCTTTAAATTATTAGAGCGTCACGTGGCATTTAGGAGCTTTAATTTGTAGGTGTCCATGTGGTGCCTTAAGAATGTTTGTAGGAATTTTAATGGACTTTTAGTATATAATAGAAGATAGATAGATGATGAATAGATAAAAATCAAACATATAATTTAGAAGTTATGGTTGTTTAAAATTTATTATCATAAAATTTTATCTCAAACTGCTATACGTATAAAGAAGGGAGAAAAGAGGAGTGAAGCAGAGGTTAGAGCTGGGTTGGATTTATTACTGTTCGGCAAGCAAATTAATCAGCGTATATTATACACGCAGAGATCACATGTACGTATACATAGGAGTGTGAATATCAAAAGTGAAAAGTAAATTAATCATCAGGGCTTCCACATGTCTTGGAAGGAGGCTAGGATGAGCAGGAGAAGGGTGTCCACTGTACAGGTTGATCGATCGATCGATCAGAGATCAACATGTTGATCGATCACCCCGCCCGCACGGGAGCCCGGGTCATAGCGGTTCCAGAGGCGCTTGGTGGGTGGAAGCTCACGCACAACTCGCTGGTTTGTTTTAATCTCAACCAAATCAATGGCTTGGAATAGAGGACCCACCGAGTTAAATGAAAATTAAGGGATAGATTTTATTAACGTCACATGTCAGTTTGAGAGCGTTTTGAGGATTGCCACATGGTAGCGTTAGAGCATTTTAAGGAAGTTTAATGGACTTTTAGTATATAATAATAGATAGATAATAGATAGATAGATAATAGATAATAGATAGATAGATAGATAGATAGATAGATAGATTAGTTTCGTCAATAAGAACAATTCATGTCAGTTTGAGTAAACGTGGGATCAGATTTTAGTCGATGCTTTTTTCTGGCCAATATGCATTGCTTCATGTTGCTGTTACGTTCCTATCTGCTTGCTCAAGGATGCTGCAGTTGATATATCGGAGAAATGTTTAGTAGCAGGCTTAAGCCATGCCAAATTCAATCGTTAGTACTAACACAAGTAAATAACCACGTCAAAGAGAGAGAGGTATATGAAATTCTTTATCTACATACTTGGACTACTAGACGGTCCCCGAGATATTACTTTGACCGACAATACTTATAAAAGTAAGATGTTTTAAATAAAATGAGTTATATATTATGATAGTTTGTTTAATGATAAATCTAGTAACGTCAATTTTATATGATTGTTTATTTTTATTTTTATTTTTTGTATTAATAGTCAAAGTTAAAAATATTTGATATGTTACTGTGCTAAAAATGATTATATTTTAGGAGCGAGGGAGTACAAAGTAAACAACCACATGAGAGAGACAAGTGTGTGAATTCATATCTATCATACAAGGAGATCTAGCTTGTGTTTCTTCATATAGATCCTGTGTTATCCTGGGTAGTTTTAACGCAAACTTTCCAATGAATCAAACCAGAGCACGGCTCGATCTGGCTGATGCATGTGTGACTTCGAATCCCCGGAAACAAAGACGATCGTTTTCACTACTGTTCTATCTCGTCATCTAGTTTAATTCATGCCCTGTATATTCGATCGTGTATCCATGTATCAGTGGGCTCAGTTAAAACCGAGCAGATGCAGGCATGCAGGAGATGAAAACGAGCAACGCACCCTCGTGCTGCCCGAAAAGACTGTACTCTCCACACTGGCATGACTCATTTCACACAAGATGAGGCCATCACCTTGCATGACCGATTTTACACAGGCTAGATGAGGCCATGATCTCTATATAAGGATGAAAGTGATTTCATCTTTCGAGGGAATATCCCATCGTTTCGTGCATGTTAGCTAAATAGTTATAAAAAATATGAAAAAAAATGACAATAGATTAATATGAAATATATCATTCCACAAACATGCAATTTTAAATTCAACTTCTATAAATTGTAACAAAAATAGCAAATAATAGCAAATATAGTTGCGAATATGCAATAACTATTTTCACTTTAATTTGTTATTTTTGTTGCAACTTGTAGAAGTTGAATTTGGCCGTATATGTTTGTGGAGTGATATATTTCGTATTAATCTATATTGTCATTTTTTTTTAATTTTTCCCCTCGAGGATGAAAATCAACATCCCTATATAAGAGGCCATGCAGTCTGTGGCTTCATCACTCACCAGCTACGTACTCAGCCAACACACCACTGAAAAGCAAGATTTTCCTGAAGAAATAAGCATTGCCATGATCGCAGCAAGGGCTGCAAACGTGGTGGCCATGAAGGCCCTGGCGCTGGCCGTGCTGGCCCTCGCCTACGCCGCGGCGGATAAGTCCACAAAATGGACGAAACACTAGAAAAATCTTAAAATGCAACGGGATTTCATCCGTGAAACGTTCAATTTCGAGACTAGTACTATATATTTGGACTGAACAAATGACAAACTACTGGAATCTAATTTTCAAATTCAATTTCAGCAACTACAACTATGGGGCGGCGGCGAGGCGATCGGCGCGGACCTGCTGGGCAACCCGGAGCTGGTGGCGACGGACCCGACAGTGGCGTTCAAGACGGCGCTGTGCTGTGGATGACTCCGCGGTCGCAGAGGCAGCCGTCGCCGCACGCCGTCGTCACGGGGCAGTGGACTCCGACTCCCGCGGA
>CM020188.1:17323968-17365271 GCA_009805545.1 Oryza longistaminata | reverse complement strand
ACGGCGCGCGCCGAGCAGTGCGGCAGGCAGGCCGGCGGCGCCCGGTGCCCCAACAGGCTCTGCTGCAGCAGGTGGGGGTGGTGGCGGCCCTCACCGACGAACTACTGCAAGGGGCGGCTGCCAGAGCCAGTGCCGCGTCTCGCCGCGACGGACGGCGGACGACGACGGACGTCGCCGGGGTGCTGCTCACGGCGCCGGGCGGCGGCCGCGCGCGGCGTGGCGTCCGTCGTGACGTCGGACCAGTTCGAGCGCTGCTGCTCCACCACCGCGACGACGCGGCGTGCCCCGCCCCGCGGGTTCTACGCCTACCGCGCCTTCGTCGCCGGCGGCCGGCGCGTTCCGGCCTTCGCCGCCACGGGCGACGCCGACACCCGCAAGCGGGAGGTCGCCGCGTTCCTGGCCCAGCACTTCCCACGCGACCGTCCTGGTAACATAATATATACGTAACGTAACAGTAGTATTTGTCACGTTGAAATACATACTGGAGTCATATGCACGAGCTACGCCATGTGTCCCTGCAAGGTGGGCCCTACTCGTGGGGCTACAGCGCGGCCGGCCGCGCGCCAGGCTACGGGCTCACCACGAACATCCTCACCGGCGGGCTCCAGTGCGCCGGCGGCAACGGCGGCGCCGACCGGGTCGCGTTCTACAAGCGCTACTGCGACGTGCTCGGCGTCGGCTACGGGCCCAACCTGGACTGCTTCGGCCAGGCGCCGTTCGACGGCGACATCATGTCGGCGTCGGCGGCGAAGTAGACGTGTGCGCCGCCGTGCCGGCCCCGATCGATCGAATAAAATTGCGTGTGAGTACGCACTTCGCACGGTCGCTCTGCAGCCAGAGTGAGTGAGTTTGCTTTATGTATGTTTCGGTTTCGGGCGAGGAATTCTTCATGGATCTGTGAAAGCCCATATGTATGCATGGTCATGGCATGAATAAAGTAGTACTGATCTTCTCGAATACGGAATTATGGATCATGACTCACACGGTTAGGTATCAGTCGACGAAATGCAATCTCACAAGAACGCATGCATATATATTTCATTGTCTCCTACAGCTTGTTCTTGCCAGCGGCCGTCCAATATTATGGAAGAGCCGAAGAAGAGTGTAGCAACAATTAAACAGAAGACGGAGCCAATGGACGATGGACACTCTTCTCGTCGAGCCGCACTCCGCTTTTGACCTCGGTGTACTTCGTCTTTTGATAGATGTTAGTGTACTTATGTTGTTTGTTTTAAAGTATTTTTACAACCATTTTACATTGAATTTGACAAAAATATTACACATTTACACGAGGGGATGTTCCTCGAGGAATTAGAATCCTCTTCCAAGATTAACAGGCTTTGATTCGTATACGTTTACGCGGTATACGTTACAAACCAACGCAGCAACGAGACATATTCTATAAACAACGACTCCTAAGTAGGTACTCATCCTAATTAAACCATGAAAAACAAGATTAACCCTAACAACTGCGACCAGCGACCCGTCTAATGATGGAAGGACCGAAGAAGAGTGTGCCAACAAAACCGAAGACGAAGGCAATGGCGGCTGCAGCCTCCGGCCTTCCGAAGAGGACACCGAGGTCAAAACCGGAGTGCGGCTCGACGAGATCGGGGTTATCGGCGAAGGCGTCCGCGGAGAAAGAGGCCGCTAGCTGAGGCGGGATGGCGCCGTCCAGGTTGTTGTTAGACAGGTCTAGCGACTTAAGGTGACCTAGGAGCACAAGGGAGGCGGGGATTTTGCCCGAAAGGGAATTCGCCGACAGCTTCAGCGAGTTGATGAACTTGCAGTTGGCCAGCTCTGCGGGAATTGGTCCGGAGAGCTGGTTGCCGGAGAGGTCGAGGTTGACGACGAAAGGGATCCAGTCGCACAGTGCGGGAGGAATTTGTCCCCCCAGCCGGTTGGAGGAAAGGTCGAGGGCTGTGATGGCGGAGCAGAACTGGAGCTCAGAGGGGATAGCCCCGGTGAGGCCAAAGCCAGAGAGCGAGAGACCAATGATGCGAGACTCGTCGGGGCTCCAGCACGAAACTCCCGAGAGCTCGCAAATGGCACCGGCGGAGGTGTTTGAGAAGGTCCAGGAGGCGAGGCGGCCATCCGGGTCGCCGAGGGATGTCTTGATGCCCTGGAGACAGCGCACATCATCTTCTCGTGGTGTGCCGCTCTGTGGATGGACGGAGGTAGGGAGAGTCAAGGCCACAGTTAGGAGGAGGAGCTGGACGAGGTAAGGCATGGCACGGTGGTATATGCAAGTATGCAACCGATGAACCAAGCTGGAGCTCTGACTCCGAGCAAGCGAATATCAAATTACTGTTTTGTGTTAGCTTGCGATTTGCGAGCTACTCGCTGCTACGGCTCGGATGTACGCTCGGTATTATAGGCAGAAACCATGACTTGATGACTACCTCCGTCACTCCGGCTTAAGAGAATCTCCGCGTGCAGGTCGCAGCTATCAGCCTATCAAATGGATACAAATCAATGGTCATACCGGAACTGGGATAATCGTCGTACATCTTGGTTCCTTCCCCTAATTTCTTTATTAGTGGGGAACCGGGGATACTGCAGAGATCTTGAAAAGTCGTGTGAATAAATGCGGTAAACACGCGGTCGACGACTGACCCCGGAGTCGTTGCGTTCAACAACGTGCGTACTGAGGGGGTGTTTGGAAGAGAGCTCTCCAAAAATATAAGTCGGACTAATTTTTTGGTTCAGTCTCTCTCTCCTACGCACCCCCTGATAAACTAGCTTAGATTTATCTAACCTTTTTTTCTTTGACGAAGATTTTGATAATGCTCCTTCCTGGGCGCTCGGGGTAGGAAAAATCGGACGCCCCCGTCACATCTTTCCTGCCACATTGTCACTTGTCCCCACCACGCATGACGTTGCAACAAATTACCTACATATTTTGCAAACCATTTATTAAGAGAATTGGTTTCATTTTTTTTCCACAGAAAATGTTTCACCTAGTGTACTCACAATGTTTCACCATGTATAGATCTAATGTTGCAGTGAATTAAAATATTCTTTTGCAACAAATCACCCACATATTCTTCAGGGGGTTAGGCTTCATGGACACTAGGGTTATGAATATTTGTTTGCTGAGCAAGTGGATAATGAAATTGGAAAACAATTCTCAGGACATGAGCTGTGTGGTCCTTAGAAACAAATATTTGGGCCAAAACAGCTTTTTCAGGAGCTCAGCTGTGGGGGTTTCTCAGTTTTGGAAAGGTCTCCATGATTGCAAAGATTGGGTGAATAGGTTGGTGGTTAAAAAAGTGGGAAATGGTAAGAAAGTGTTGTTTTGGGAGGATATTTGGCTAGGGGAGGTTCCTCTAAAAACTCTTTTTCCGTCGCTTTATATAGTTAGCAATCAACAGAATTGTATGGTGGAGGATGTGATGGGGGCTGATAATGGGGGTTTATCTTTTAGAAGGAATCTGAACAATCAGGATTTCGAACTTTTGTCTAACTTAAAGGAGATGCTGAATGGGGTAGAACTTAATAATTCCTCAGATTGCTTAATCTGGCCTTTTGACAAAAAGAAGCTTTTCTCTACGAAGTCTATGTACAGATTGATGAAGTTTGGGGGTGTTGTTGATAAGGATATGCAGGAAATTTGGGGGAGCAAGGTCCCTCTGAAAATCAAGCATTTTCTGTTTTTAGCTGGGAGGGAAAGAATCCCCTGTGCTGATCTTTTAGTTAGCAGAAAATGGAAAGGGGGTGATAGATTTTGTAAGCTTTGTTTGAAAGTTGAATCAACCAGTCATATTCTTTTTAATTGCCCTATAGCTAAATTCGTTTGGTGCTCTGTAATTGAAGTGATTGGGGGTGATAAGGTACCTCTGAATTTTTGGGATGGGCTAAGGGTCGTCAAAAAACAGTTAGGGGTTAATCTGGGAATCTTTATTTGTGCATGTTTATGTTGAGGGTTATGGACTGTACGCAATGATTTTGTGTTTGAAAACAAATTGGTTAAAACACCTTTGCAGGTGGTTTACAGATCAATTGCTCTGGCGAATCGGTGGAAGGTACTCTTAAGAGAAAGAGAGCGCGTGGAGCTGAACGTCTGGCTTGAGAAGCTGAATCAAAAGATGAAGGAGCTGCGACCGGGAGATGTTTTACCTGACAATGCTTTGGTTTGATTCCTGGAAGTTGTCTGTATACGAGTGATACTTTCTGTCAAAGTGTCTCTTTGGGTGGTTTAGTTTTCTTAAGTTTTAGAGCTTCATGGATGCTGGCATCCCCAGTCTGTTTTGTGTCGTTTTGGCTTTCTTTTCCTTCATGTATAAGACTCTGTATGTTGCTGTTTGGCTTTCTCCCCAAAGCCGGGTAATTCATTTTACCTTATTTCAAAAAAAAAAACTGTCTATTAAGAGAATTTGGTTTACTTTTTTGTTCCATAAAAAATGTTTCACCTAGTGTACTCACAATGTTTCACTATGTATAGATCTAATGTTGTAGTGAACTGAAATTTTCTTTTGCATTCTTTCGCTATTTGCTAAAACATTGTTTTTATATAAGGTGAAACAACACCCGATTTAAACGAGTGAAACATTTTCAATCTACTTAGTGAAACAATTCCGATATATCTAGTGGAACATCGTGCAACATTTAAAAATAATTCAATAATAAGCTAAAAAAATTTTCGTCAGAATATATCCATGTGTGGTCTTGTTTTGAAGATTTAATTGCAACGAAATTAATGTTGCGATCGAATTATGATTTGGATAAGTAATTTAAGAGAAAAATCAGTTTAACGTAGATTTGCACGTAAATCGGGCGCTGAAATCAGGCGCTGACATCAGCGCCCGATTTTTCACCAAACCGATCAGACGCCCGACCTGTAGACTCATCCCTAAGATTTACCTGACCCTCATCCTGTAATTAACCAAGAGAGAACCAAACATACACAAGAGTGAAAAAGACTTTGCACACAGTAGTCACACGCTGACACATGGTGTGCTCTGTTAGGCCAGTAGCAATGCAAGCTACGCACTTGAGGAACCTAAAATGCCACGTAGGCTAAAAAGCACCGTGTCCAAGTTTTGATTCCCCACAGTGCAAATGGCCTCATGGGTGACTTTGATTTTCCGTTTCAGCCCCTATCACTTTTGATTTCAGCCCTCATATTTTGATCAATTTACAAATAAGTATAAATTTTACATTGAACACCATTCCATATATGAAATATAGCTATATATAAGAGGAGACTCACTATTCTATACTTAGGTTGTGTTTAGATCCAAAGTTTGGATCCAAACTTCAGTCCTTTTCCATCACATCAACCTGTCATACACACAACTTTTCAGTCACATCATCTTCAATTTCAACCAAAATTCAAACTTTTCGCTGAACTAAACACAGCCTTAGGATGAAAGGACAAATGAGAAAGGTGCCCCTCCACATAATTAAATTTGAAAATATACTATTGATTTGGTTTTTTCTCAAAAATATTAGGGATACAATTATTTTTGCAGAATTATACCGCCAGTCTCACACAAAATTATGCGAAAATGATGTGGACGTGACGACACGGGCGGTGTCGTGCAACGATACCGGGAACCGCTGGTCTCACACAAACATTGTGTGAAAATGATGTGGACGTGACGACATGGACGGTCTCGTGCGACGATACCGGGAGACCGCACGGTGTCGCGAGGTCTTGCGGGACGAAATAGCGAGACCGTGCGGCAGGGCTGATTCAATTTTGTTTAATTACATTGATTAGTGATTAATTAACTATCAATTAAACGCTAATCAGGTAATTACTCACTAATTATTATTAATTAATCGCTAATGAGGTGATTAGTCATTAATTAAGCGGAAGCTCAGCAGAGAAGCCGTTCGCTCTCGCTGTTTGCTTGCGCGAGACCGCGCAGTCTCGCCACGATACCGCGCGCGGTCTCACGTCGTCCTCGTGCGAGACTACGCGTGTCGTCACGCCCACGTCACTCTCGCGGTATCGCGCGGTCTCGCGCCATCCTCGTGCGAGACTGCCCGTGTCGTCACGCCCACATCACTCTCGTGCAACGGTTGTGCGAGACCGATAGTATATTTCTGCTAAACAATTTACATCCCGAATATTTTTGAGAAAAAAACAAATCAATAGTATATTTTCAAATTTAATTCCCCCTCCACATATCTCATGTATTCACTTTTACTAGAATTATGTAATCCCTCTTAGATTACTCAGTAGTAGGAGGGGTCTTATAGTTTAGAGTATGTCTTCATTCGAGGTCGTTTCAATATAGATTTGAGATTTTATAATAATAAATTCGAGATCTTGTAACGAATATTTGGGTCTCTAAACAATCTCTATAATGAAAGGTTGTCACCTAGCTACAAAGTTGCAGATCTTATCAAAATCTACAATTTTATTATTAAGTTGTCCTTCATCAAACTTTATATGAAAAACTAAGTATAGATATGTGTTTTTCAAATTTTATTTCCAAATGTGAGTGACTTAAATCGCCCATCTGTGAAAATGTTGTCGCAAGTGGCTTAAGCGTTCGTTTCTGAAAATCGAATTTCACAAATATGTAGGTCTTGACCAGAGACTCCCTCCGCATTTTAAAAAAAAAGAAAACAGGTCTTCTTTTAACCCGCCTATAAAAATAAAGGGCGGTGTCTGCATAAAGAGGGGATATCCAAACAATATTCGTCTCTACAAAGGTTCCAAACTTCGAATCAAGTATTTGATTTACGATCAGGCAATATACTCCTAAAAAAGTTGTGAAGTATGCCCTTAATTGCAGCACTACTGGGCGGCTGCATCGATCATGGGAAAATATAGTGCAAACTCCATATGTAACAAATGGACGTCCAAGTTTCTCAAGAAGGGCGGGATCATGGGCCTAGACCACTTGTGCGGGATATGAACAAATGAGCGTCCGAGTATCTCAAGAAGGGCCATGGGCCTAGACCACTGGTGCGATCGCCTAGGGCCTAGGCCGGTCAGGGGTCCATCACCAACCAATATAGCTAGCAGGACGTCATTAATTGTCCGCTCTAATGTCCAACTCCCAAGTGGCTGCACTTCATCACATCGTGACTAGGTTTTACGGTAAAGTATCGTGATCTTCTCAATTATATATCTATTTAGTCCAAAAAATTGGTTAGGATTTTGTTTTGTTCTGGTTGTTTAATTTATTTCACAAGTTTAGGTGTATATCATGTTAGTATTGTTCACTTGTGCCACTTTAGACCATACATGGTTTATAAAGTACTCTCTCCGTAGTGCAATATATACTTGTTAAGTGTTTAGTTTTCGGTTTTGCTATTTCACTTGCAAGAGATATTTGGTCTCCTATTTTTCACTTTTTCATCCGTAGAATTTTACATTGAGATTCGTGTTCTTATATATCCAACTTGCACTTACGCTTAGCTACAGTGAATTTTACAGTCAGTTACATAGAACTTACACTCAGTTACAATACATCAAAATTAGATTTTTAGAACGGTTTTTTTCTCTCTAGATTTTATGATTTTTAACATGTTAATTTGTTTCTTTTTTAATTTCATTTAAAATGAGCTATATTCATTAGTTGAAAATTCTGAAAGATTCAAAGCTGTAATCTATCAAAATAGTAAGGGACAATTTGAACCATGCCACACAAATTTTGTAAAATTTGTGATATGCCACCCTGACCCACATGTCATTGACTCATGTGGGTCCTACATGTCATTGAGATACGGGTGGCATATCACAAATTTTGCAAATATAGGGTCCTTAGGTTGGTTGTTTCCATTTGCAAGCCACCCAAAGGACGTACGTCACGTACTACCTACGTACCGCCATTGCAACGCTTTCTCTCTACCAGCCACATTTTCTTGGTCATCGCTGTTACAGCCGTGACTCGTGCATAACGATCTAGGGACGTATACGTGCACGAAGCTGTGACGCATGTACATAAGAGGGCACGTACGTATACCGTGGCGGAGTAGTCAGGAATTTAAGAACTCAATTAGGGCTTAACCAATGCAATTTGTTGAATTTTTAATCTTTTAATGAATTCATGAAGCGATTAAGAGATAAACCTAGGGCAAGTCATAATTGTTGTCCTATCGCGGGTGCTGATCATTCGGAAAAAATTAAAAATCGTTGTTTTAGGTTTGTCCCCGTTCCTGGACCTTCCTTAATCCCGGTACGTACGTACGTTCCCTGCGCCGTGGACGCGCGTACATCTGACAATTTTGCACACAGCACACATGTATACAGTATACTAATGGGAATTCTGCACGTTGATACGAGAAAACTGTATAACAAAATAGTATTGATGAGTTGTAAAATTTAATTTTCTTACTATATAATTTTCTTTCATATGTTCTCTATAGTCTATATATGTTACCCTGATCAATTATCCAACGATTATAAATGATTGTGATGTACAGTGTTGCTTTTTTTTTGAGAAGAGAGACAATTTGAATTCTTGATGAATCATTAAAAGCTAAAAATAGCCGAAATGATGCGACTTCATAATAGAAAAAAAAGTTAAATATATATGTATGGGCATGTTTAGATTGTAGTTAAAATAAACCTTATTAACAAGTTTTGGCAGTGGCAGGATTTCTTATGTATTGACTAAATTTGGTAATAAACTAAACATAGATATTTTTTTTGTTAACTTTGAAAAAAAATATTATAATTGAAAATGACATCAAAGTGAACAGGCTCTATGGGTCTGGAGATCCGTGCACACAGCACCGCTCGCTAGCTCCCTCAGTCCCGCTACCTATATATATCTCCATCTCGAGTGCCTGGATCACATCAGCAAATTAATCAACGGGCTCAAGCGTTAACACACACGCACACCGATCACCGCGAACACGTCTGAATTCGCCACGGGCGACGCGCCGCCGGGCCGGATCACGAGGATGCTAGTCCGCTGCCTCCTCGTCGTCGCCCTCGCCGCCGCCGCTGGGCGCCTCGCCTTGGCCGAGGAGAATAACGGCGGCCGCGCGAGATGGCAAGTGTACTCGCCGGCGCCGTCGCCGAAGAAGCACCCGTGCCTGGAGAACCCGCCGAACATGACGGAGAACACGGGCGGGGAGGCCGGCGAGGTCGTCCACGAC
This sequence comes from Oryza longistaminata, assembly GCA_009805545.1. Lineage (NCBI taxonomy): Eukaryota > Viridiplantae > Streptophyta > Magnoliopsida > Poales > Poaceae > Oryza > Oryza longistaminata. The sequence goes on along the minus strand of CM020188.1, from coordinate 17,356,202 downwards.
TACGGCGGCCTGGAGTGCTACGTCACCGGCTCCCGCCGCTCCGGCCGCGCCATCATCCTCGTCTCTGATCAGCATGAGATGAACCAACAGCGCAGGCTGTTCAGCTTCAGTGAGGAGTCTCTCAATATCCAGGAAGCCATTCAGCTATCCAGTGGCAGATAACTGGAAGATCATACAATTGTATCACATGAGCTTCACTTGTTCCCCAAGAAAGGGTGAAGGAGCGAGGAGTCTCTCAATATCCAGGAAGACATTCAGCTATCCGGTGGCAGATAACTGGAAGATCATACAATTGTATCACATGAGCTTCACTTGTTTCCCAAGAAAGGGTGAAGGGAGACAACAGTACTCGCTATAGTTGTGGATTGTTAGGAATAGCCTAGAGTCCTCACGGTTTGCATAAGTAACTGTATCTAACATTTATGCTGTGAACACAATGTCGTGCAGCTACATCTCGCTCAGACATTCATGTGTATACATAGACTACAGACTACTATAGATTATATTCTATAGTGTTTTTGTGTTAATGTATACTTGGTAAAATGGTAACCCTGTGAATAGATCTTGTACTTGAAATTTTCTAACGTATAACATAATTCTTAAAAAAGACTCACAAAATTCAGCCAAAATAGGTTTTTTTTTTAAACCAGGTTTCCGGAACTGTCTTGGTGGCCTTCCCTTTCTTTTCTGGCATGACACGTTTTTTAAAATCCAGACAAGTATGAAAGTGTGAACTGAATAAATGACCTAATAAAATCTCAAGAAGTAAACAGTTTTGTTAAAGCTGTGAGCGTGACAGGAGGAATGAAGCTGACCATTAGCAAATATGCAACCAAAGAAATGAAGTTAACAGTTTTTCTCACAGATTTTTGCTAAAGCTGTGAGCGTGACAGGACTAATGAAGCTGACCATTAGCAAATATGCAACCAAAGAAAGAGAGGAAAAATTAATGAAACTATAAGGCACAAACCTGGAGTGGTGGAGAGTGGATTTCATACGACAATGTGCATGGAAACAAACAAGATGCAGAAAGATCCATGGAGGCCAGAAATATCCCATGAGAACCAATAAGAAAAGGTTAACAAAATAAGACAGACATCTTCAGCATCGTCGAGGCAGCCCACGTTTGACAACCAATACAATCAAGCACCAATTTTGCTAGCTGGAAAGTAATTTCCTGGACTTACCAGCATCCACAGCAGCTTTGGTCAGTTTTCTGGTTGAGCTTTCATCTAAAAAAATTTCTGTATTGATTGTTAACAGACAACATAACTAATCACCCCCCATTTTTTGCAGGACATTAGATGATAGCCTGATACCTATCGTCCCAAACACCCTGATATTGTGGGTAGACAGGGTAGTTTAAAAGCCATATCCAGCCACACACAGCCAGAACCACTGAAGACAGGAAAAAGTTAGTGCTGCTCATATAAGAGTTAGGTCTACAGAAAGTAGAATGAAAATAAGCAGGAACGTTGATGTGTAACATACCTGCAGCACTGCATGAATCACATTTGTAAATTGTATTGTGGAGCCTGATTCTACATATCATTTCTAGATTATTGTAAAAATAATTTATCTTCAAAATAGTGTGACTCCTATTACAAATACCTAAACATTTTCTTTGTCGAAACAGAATGCAGGGAAATTGGATAACCTGAGGATTCCTTGTAAGTAATATACAATGTAAAAATAGAAAACCATGAACGGCAACAAGTTAAAGCTGACAGCTGTAGTCTATGGTGCATGCAAAAATTCCATGCCCTTCATGTTTACTAAAGAAAAATAAAAAAGAAGAATTAAAACAGACTGGAGTTTGGCCATGTAATGGTAAAACCTAGAAAGCTTGTCAACAATATAGCAATATACATGAATAGCTGGAATAAGCATAAAATCAAATTGTTAACCATCCAGACAGCAGAGACTTTCAGATGGTAGGAATAATGGATAACTTTTCTATGAAACAACATCCTTGTTGCTTAAGTACAAAATTGAACTAATTGTTCAGAACCAGTATAATGGTTAATGAAATAACCTTCATTATACAATGCACAGATGGATTTTGTTAGTGACTACTATCTCCCAAGTATTCAAGAAAGACTTGTTCTTCTGTAGGCAAATGATACAATGATGTGTTAGAAGAATAAACACTAGGATCAAACTAAAACACTACTGAAGTGCTGAGCTGTTACCATTTCTCCATCAAATCAACGAATGACCTTGTTTCTTCTCAGTTCTCACAGAATTTTATGCAAAGAAGATGCCATTACTATCTTCAAGTTCTCCCCACTCCATTTGAGAAAGTCAGGTCTATACCTTGAACTGGAGATTTTAAGACTAGTAAGTATATAAGAACAAAATTTTGACCAACTAGAACTGGGAAAGATTTCTTCAACAGGAGCACAGTAAAGAAATAAGAAAGGACACATTTTTACCAAAAACTGATTAATATGGCAGCATGTGAAAAAAGTCACATTGAGGACCTACTGTAGAATTTCTTGTCTGTATCAGTAGAAGCAATGCACCACCCTTTCTGATCAAGCAATGGCTGTTGCTAAATCATCTTTTTTCTTTAAAGCTAGAGATTTTCTTTGAGAATTTTTCAGACATTTCAGAAGCTAGGGCATATCTATTATTTTCATAACAAGAATTGATGAAGCCAGTATAAGTTGCATGGTCAACAGCATAATCCTCGTCCAAAACTTTTTTAAGAAAAAGACTGGCAGCATCCACATCTCCCAAGGCTCTGAGCTTTCTAACTACTACATCTACTGTATGAGCCTGCTGCCGTTTGTCCAATCTATCCAAGACTGATACAGCAATGCTTGTTTTCTCCCTCCTGCAATATTCAAAAGTTAAAGTGACACGAGTTACTTCACATGGCACCAAACGTTTATCAAGCATGCCTTCGTATAAAGCCTTTGCTTCCTCTAGCCTCGATTCTTTGCAGAGACCACTTATTAGAGCACCATAAGTTATAGAGTCCGCAAAACATCCATTTTGAACCATCCTTTCAAAGACCCTCAAAGCCAAGGTTGATCTTCCCACTTTGCAGTACCCTGCAATCATTGATGTATACGTTTGTTTGGTTGGCACTAGTCCTATCATAAGACATTTGTCAAACAATTTCTGACTTTCTTCCATTTGTCTCTGCTGACAATATGTAGAAATGAGGCTAGTGTATGCTTCTATATCAGGACAGCAACCATTTTCCACCATCCGATCGAACAAATCTAGAGCATATGTTATGTGACCTTGTTTGCAGTGCTCAGTAATCAGTATAGTATATGTTATCTTATCAAACTTGAGCCCCTGACTAGTGGCCATTCGGAGCACCTTGTAAGCCTCTTGAATCTTTCCTTTCTTGCAGAAGCCATCAATAACAGCATTGTATGTGTAAATATTAGGTAGGAAGCCTTCCTGCTTCATCTTATTCATTAGTTCAAATGCACGATCAAAACTGCCCCCCTTGCAATGCCCACCAATCAGCGTAGTGTATGTATTTGTGTTTGGTTTCAACCCCTGCTCAACCATCCTCACCAATAGCATCTCAGCACGAGCAAGTTTGCCCTCCCTGCAATACCCTCCAATCATTACAGTGTACGTGTGGACATTTGGCTTGTACGAGCTACTCTTGATGAGCTTCAAGAAAAGCCGGAACGCCCGCTCTGTCCACCCAATCTTGCAGAGACCATCAATCAACGTTGTGTGCGTGTACACATTAGGCTTCAACCCTCTTCCAACCATCTCCTCCAGCACATGGAAGGCTTGCTTCACGTAGCGTCTCTTGCACAGCCCATCAATCCATGCAGTGTAATTCACCACGTTCGGTGGCGTGCCCATCTCCAACATCCTCCTGAAGAACTCAGACACATCCTTGAACCGTCCCTTCTCACAGAGCGACCGCACGACCACCGTGCACGTCGCGTTATCCAGCGAGAACCCACAGCGCCACATTGCTGCCAGCAAGGCGTCAACCTCCTCCACCTTTCCCTCCCGGCAGCACACCACGTAATCAACTCCAATCCCAATTGAACGAGCTCGGATGCAAGGAGCAGGGGCTGCGTGGCGGCGACCAGCAAGCACGTGCAAGGCAGCGACCGGCTGGCGCGAGCAATGGCTATGACCAGCGTGCGGCGGCAGTGATGACGACCGGCTACCGCAAACGTCGGCTGCGACGGGCGGCCGAGACAGGCGCGTGCGGTGGCGGAGACGACGACCGACTGCTGCATTAGTTTGCTGTGACCGGAGGGCGCATACAGCAGCAGCGACCTCAGCGTGTGTGCAGCGGCTGAGACCGGTGGGCGCGTGCGGCCTCGGTGAGCGGCGGGCGCGTACGGCGGTGAGCAGGTGTGCAGATGTATATGTACATATCGGTAAAAGTATGACATAAACGTTTAACTACGAAAAGAAGCACAGCGTTCTTCCTCCTGTGCTGCATGAATGCAGCTTGTCTTGAAACGGATAGGAGTAGGATACAGATCTAAAAATAAGACGATTTTGTCCTTAGCCGTACAAATCAATTATAAAACTCAATTACCATTTTAACCTTCCACCTTCCATACCTGGCCCACCCTTTTAATACCTTTCTCCTAGTACCTTCTCTCTTGGAGCGTTAGATCATTAGAGATCAACGATCCTAATTAATTCCAAGCACAGAAGAAAGTCTCTTAACATATAGATTGATTTTTGTTAGTAAACTGTTAAACGGTAGTAGTACGGAGTAGTTTATTTTTTTTACAAAACTATTGATATATTGTTTTAAAAAAATATCAAATAAACTTATTTTTAAATCTATAACAATTAAAACTTAATTAATCAACGATCTTTTCATTCTGATAAAACTTTATTATATACTCCATTCGTTTCAAAATATAAGGGATTTTGAATAAATATGACATATCTTTAGTATTATAAATATGTACATAGCATATAGCATGTTTCGCACCCAACCAAAATACATTATATTTTTGGTAGCGAGAGAGTATATATTTATGAATCTATTTTTATAAATTTATCGTACTACTCCTACCAATTAAAACTCAATTAACCATCAGCATTGACTTCGTTCTGCGTACATCACGATCTGAACCGTCCGTTTTCCTATGGACGGCTACGACGAAACGTCGACTCCAACCTCCAAGATTGTAACCCCGTTCTCACCGGCGGTGGCCTTCCGGCCTCCCCGCCGCCGTGTCCGCGTCGGGGCGTCGGCTACCTCACCGGCGACCGGTGATCGGCGGCCGTCAGCACGGAGGAGGGGGAATGTGGAGGCTATGTTGCCTTCCAGGTATCATGTATATCACCAGGTAAAGCCTCTTTTCTCACCCCAAGTGACACACGTCCATCCCGATTTGCTGTGCGTTGCCGCCGTCGTGCGGCGACCGACCGATCGATCACTCGATGTTTGATTCGCTCGTATCTGCTGCAGATGCATTCTGCAGATCGAAGGTTGGGGCCTAGCTTGCAGTTGCAGATGGTCTGAAGGCTACAAATATGTGTTGCCCACGAACTGTTTGATAGAATGCCGAGGAGGAAACCGACCCTTTGCTTCTGCCTTGGATGTAAGTTTCCTCATATTAACTCCTGCAACTAATTCCAATTTACTTTTCATTCTACTTGATTTCAGTTTACGCAGAAGCCTAATCAAGGCCTTAGGAGAATGTAGGGAATGATTATATCATAAATATATAAATACATAGTGAAGGAAGTTTATTACAAGAGATTAAGAAGAAAAAAACTAAAAATTACAGTTATATAGCCAGCTGGGGGAGTAAATAGCTATAGGGCTCATTTGGGATGATGTATCGTCTTTCTTCTCTCATCTTTCGACTGCCAGGGCTTAGCTACCAGCTGGCCTGATGATCAGGGCTCATTAAGAGGCCATCATGGGCTCCCCAGGTTTTTCATCTGATCTGATGCAAAACTTCTGTTTCTCCTTTTGCTTGTGTACGCTAAGTGACGGCCACAGTTCAACACATGATAGGAACATAAGGGAGTAATTTTAATCAACATGTTTAGTGCAGACACAAGCTATGAAACTGCACACCAAGCTGAACTGAAATTGCAGAATGAGCAACGATTTTTTCTAATTTAAATGAATTGGTAATGTTGGTAGTTCCACCACCACTGGATTAAAATTTCAGGTAAAAAACTAAATTTTAGTGCTTAGTTAAGGCGGTTGATTTGTTCACATCTGTGAGGCATTGCCATATCAGGATTTAGTTGTAAAACAGATTGGATGTCGGAATAAATAATAGGTCACATTCCGGTGAACTAAAAAGTGCAGAACTCCTAGTACTGAAAATCAAATCAAGATGCTATACAAGATTATTGAAGTAAAGAGTTTTTGTTTAATATTTTAAGGAATATTAGATGTATACACAAATACAAGTTACACACAGAGTTCACTTGAACTCTATAATTATTAAAAATGAAATTCTGGTCGAGAAGGTACTTTTTAGGAAGCTGTGAGGGATGGTTGAATCCTTCTTGAGACAAGAATTCGATAATTTTTTCACCGCGCTGGCGGAAACTGGCCAAAGTTTATTAAGAGTGGGAGAAAACAGAATTTACAGGACACACGGCTTACAACAGCTGGCAACAGGCCAAAGCTCCGGAGTGCGCCCTAACAATCAGAGAACGAAACAAGCCACATCACAGATCTTAACACCGCAACAACAACAATGCCAAAAATTCTCACATAAGAACCCTCAATGCCTTGATATGCCAGGTGTCAGGCGGTGTAAATAGGCCAGCCACCTTCCACATCCGCCACTCATCTGTCATGACCGCGCATAGAGCAAACACCATAGTGTCCTTCCCCTCAAAAACATGGGCATTGTGTTCCTTCCAGATAAGCCATGTCACTAGGATCACACCTGCATCGAAGGTTCTCCTCTCCTGCTTGTTGATCATCTTGCGGACCGTGAGCCACCAGGAAGGCAAATGCGGTGTAGGCTGTGGGCAAATGAAGCCCAGGCGGCTGTGCACCCGCTCCCAGACCTGCACCGTGCATGCGCAGCAGTGGAAGATGTGCAAGCAGGTTTCCAGATCGCAGCAGCAAAGGTGACAAGCTCGCCAAATGCCACCTGCAACGCTGCAAGTTGTCGGCAGTAAGACAAGCTCCTCGCATCACGAGGAACATGAAGAATTTACAACGTGCTGGCACCCTGGATTTCCACACAATTCTGCCCAAGGCGCACTTTGTTCACCGAGCACAGAGCAGCGAATACACTGATTTGACGGAGAAATCGCCATTAGCCAATGCCGACCAGAGGATAGAATACCCTGGCATAGGGATCCAACACCACCTCTCAGACCACATCACAAATCTTGAAATAATCGGCAATACCTTGCAAGGATAACCCCCCTCTGATATTGGCCAGTCGCCACCCAAGCATAATCTTGCAGAGCTGCTGCCACCGAGCGATTCGTATACTCGACAAAGGAGGAAAGGATAGGAGCTTGATTCTCAATCATAATTCGTTCGCCCAAGAATTCAAGATTAGTTGTTACAGTACCGATTAGTTCTTGAAGTAGATAAGAAATAAGTGGATTAGTCAACTTAGTGACAAAAGACAAGGTTTTCTTTTATTATACTAGGCAATTTATGAGAGATAAAAAACATAGCACCTTGAGTTAGAAAGATAATTATTGGAACCAGTGAACACCTCTGACTGATTAGTTTTCTATGGAAAGCTGAAGATAAGTCTTTATACTTGCACAGACTTCAGGGTACAACAGATGAAACGAAATAAAGATACCACAACTCAACAAAGAACAATACAATAATTTGTAAATAGATCAGAAAGTCACAAAAGAAAAAGGCACCACTGATGGAGTAGGTACAACACATCGATAATACAATGGCACATTGCAATTGTAGATTATGTCTAGATCATCCATCATTGTTTTGCTAGTTCGTTGTACTCATCTATCACCACACTGGGGTTAGGGGAATTATTAGCCTTTTGAATCATGTTTGCCAGTCGTTTGATATGAGATGTCTTTGCCCTAGTATCTTCAGGTGCCTGGCTGCTGACTGTTAAAAATACCTGTTGCAGCTTTGAGAGGTTTTCCAGACCGTACATATAGTCCACCATTCTGAACCTCAGCTCAAGCCTCTGAAGCTGCCGCATTGCCCCTTCTAGAAAGCTCAGAGAAGGTAGCACAGGTGCCGCAAAACGCAGTAGCTTCAGCTTTTCAAATCCCTCATCTAGCACAAAGATCGTACCTCCTGACTCCAATGTATTCTTATGCATTATTTTGAGAGCATTTGAATAATTGTCTGCTGCATGGAGTGAAAAAGTGAGAGAGAATAACTCAGGCAGGCTACTCAGAACCGCCAAAGTACCTGTCTTAAGTGAAGTCAATGACAGAGTAAGCTTCTCAAGGTTGTGCAGGCGGTCAATCCATCCAGGCACTTTAGACAACATGCCAGAAAGCTCAAGGGTGTACAGGTGTTCTGGTGGTGCTTGCGAAGAACTCAGTGAGCTGTCAAGGAAACCTGTGAAACTGTCATCAATTGCAAGAAACTTGAGGGAACAACTGCTCAAATGCTCAATAGCAGAGAGAAGTAACTCATCGTCTTTAGCTTGGAACTTTACAAGCTTGTAAATGGCAAGTTTCTTAAGGTTGATGAGCTTCTCCAGAGCTTCAAGGGAACGAAGCTGTTTTGGAAAGTCCACTTTGCTATCTTCTTTATGGGGACCATGCAAAGCCGTGTTGTCTCTTTCCTCGGCTCTGGTGGGTGTAGAGTTTCTGATGGCCATATCTGGTGACTGCTCCCGGTCTTCTTCCAAAGTTGAGCTTCCACTGATCTCAATCCCAGAAAGTGTTTGTAGAGCTACGACCTTTGTAATTTCCTCAGTTAATTTCAATGCTGTCCGCTTGCTTTTGTTGCCAGCAAGTAGATGGGTCATTCGCTGAAGCTTCGCAAATGATGTAGGCAACTTTGTGACATTTGTCTCCCTAATGTCAAGTACCTCCAAGTACTCCAGCCTTCCTATATTCTTCGGGATCTTGTCAATATCTGTCCGCCGCAGGCCCAGGTATTTCAACTGATACATGTTGCATATTTTCTTGAGCTGATGTGAGTGGGACAAGTCCTTGCAACCATCAAGGTCCAATACCTGCAGTATCTGGAACTTGAGCATAGTAGAATGAAGAGCACTGAAACTCTCCAATACTGTCAAGGATCGGACATGAGACAATTTCATCCTCTCTACCATTTCTGTTTCTTGCCAATCACTTTTATGAACAGACAATCGCCGTACCTTGTAGCTTGGAAATGGTGTCTGCCAGTGGCCGCCAATAACAGTGATGAAATTCTCATCACTAGACTTGGAGACAATGTACTGGAGAACCATGTCATGAATTTGACAGCTCTTCACCTTGCCGTTGCTGCTGTTGTTGATAGGCTTTATCAAGTTCCTGCCAATGAGTTCATTGAGGCTGTCTTCTGCAACTTCCTCAGCAGTCTTCCCATGCTCTTCAGTAATGAATCCTTCAGCAATCCATCTTCTTATCAAATGCTTCCTGCTAATACTGCGGCCCTTGGGAAATGTGCTCAAGTACAGCAAGCATGTCTTAAGATCAGGTGGCAGATTTTTGTAACAGTGGTTAATTATTTGCGCTACTCCTTCGGTGGTGAGATTGCTTCCCAACTCTGCACTTAAAGCCTCATCTACATCAACCAAATGCTGATCCAATGTCAGATCAATCTTTGATTTCATTTTGCTAGCAATCAGCCCTGCTACTACTACAATTGCCAAAGGCAGACCCCCACATATCCTCATGATAATGCTAGCATTAATGTGTCTATTGGGACACAGATCATTAGCAGATATTATCTGAAGAAACAAATTGCGGGAGCTCTCTGGATCGAGCTGTTTGAGCTTGTGCACATGACCTTGTTGACGGCGGCAGGCTTCAGCTACAGAGTTAAACCTAGTAGTCACCACCACACAGCTACCCTTGTCACTCTTGGGCAATGAATCCCTGACATTTTCCCATGCTGATACAGACCATATGTCATCTATCAAGATATGGTACCTGCTTCAAGCAATGTTTAGAAGTATAGTTGTTAATAATGGTTTATAGTGCTCATTCCAGACACAAATATAGTCACTTTTCCAATTCGGAGTATTAGTATTTTCTTATATTTTGTATAGTTGCTAGATTTTGTAAATCTTTATGTAAACTAGTTAGAGGCTTTCCTAGAAGCTGTACATTAATCCTAAAAAGACAAAAAGATCTGGATATTCCCATATTGATTAGAAAAGCTAAAAATTCCTACGTGTTAATCTAAAAAAGATAAAATCATATGCATCCATATGTCAAATATATGGCTGAGATTTATCAAACTTTATGTATACTAATCAGAGGGCTTCCCTAGAACCCTCCGCATTAATTTAAAAGATACTGCATAATTTAGAAATTACCATATTAATCAGAAAAGGTAGAAATTCTCACGATAATATAAAGAAATACAAAATCATATGTGTAGCATGTGCAGATGCACAGTTGATGTCTACTAGCTACTACTCCCTCCATTTCATATTATAAGTCGTTTGATTTTTTTTCTTAGTTAAAGTTTTATAAGTCTGACCAAGTTTATAGAAAAATTAGGGCCTATTCACTTTGATACCATTTTCAACCTTACCAAATTTTGGTAAAGTTGCCAAAAAAGTGGCTACATTTAGTTTGCTGCTAAATTTTGGTAACTATATAAGAAATCCTGCTAAAATTTGGACAAGTTGCCAAAATTTTGGCAACTATGCCAAAATTTTGGCAATGCCAAAATTTGGTAAGGTTTTTTTTTGGCAACAAAGTGAACAGGCCCTTAGCAATACCTATGGCACCAGATTAGTTTCATTAAGTTTAGCATTGCATATATTTTGATACAAAAATTATTTTGTTACTATATTTTGCTACAAATTCGGTCAAACTTTAATAAGTTTAACTAAGAAAAAAGTCAAATGACTTGTAACATGGAACGAAGGGGGTACTGGCCTACTACAGTCCAATACAATAAACATAGGGAAAGTGCTAGACATACGATTTTTCCGTATGATCTTAGTACGAACAAACACGGAAGTACGACAGGGGTCAGGAGCAGCGCTGCTATACATACGATTTTTTTTTACGATTGTTGTACCATATAACGCTTCTCTCGTAACGAACATTAATGGTTAGAAGATATGAACCCACATGGAAAAAGATTACTCTCCCACCGTGAGCCCATGTTCAAGGCCCAAACTCATCAGGTATTTGCCCTGCCATCTCTTAAGCATTATGACACCGTGAACCAAACAATTTTCTTCCTAACCAATCTATACTTCATACCCCTCCGGTTCCATAATTATTAATGTTTTAAATAATAACATGATCTTTAACACATATCTTTGACTATATCTTTTTATTATAATCTATACAATACATAAATATATTTTTACTTTTACTACACTAGTTTGTAAGACAAACCTATGTATGTTATCCTAGTGTCTTCAAACTAAATATTTTATTAAGCTATCGATAGTTAATTTAACCTCAACCTTATTAAAACGCCAAGAATCATATAATCGGAAGGAGTTGTTGTACTTCGGCACTCAACATTTAATTTATCATGTGGCCTAGCTTATGTTACACAAATTGATCAATTAAAAATAATGGCATGTTTTCCAAAGCAAAAATTTATATTAAATCCATATTATAAAAAGGGATTTCCTTTTTTTTCTTTTATACCAGCATTATATGGTCTTGGACATTACATGGGAAGAAAAAAAAAAAGATAGAAAGCCATATTTACAACATAAGCCAAGAGGCAAAGAAAGAAGATGAGTCTAGATATGGGCTTGAGGGCCCATGGGCTCTACGCTACGTACTCCTCCTGACCGGAAAGTGATAGACATACGATTTTTTACGTACGATCTTAGTACAAACAAACACAGAATTACGACAGGGGTCAGGAGTACGTAGCGTAGAGCTCATGGGCCCTCAAGCCCATATCTAGACTCATCTTTTCTTTGACTCTTTGCTTATGTTGTAAATTTGACTTTCCATCTTTTTTTTCTTTCCCATGTAATGTCCAAGACCATATATAATGCTGGTATAAAAGAGAAAAAACAGCAGGCAAACATATAGAAAATCCCTTTTTATAATATGGATTTAATATATTTTTTTGCTTTGGAAAACATGCCATTATTTTTAATTGATCAATTTGTGTAACATAAGCTGAGCCACATGATAAATTAAATGTTGAGTGCCGAAGTACAACAACTCCTTCCGGTTATATGAGTCTTGGCGTTTTAATAAGGTTGAGGTTAAATTAACTACCGATAGCTTAATAAAATACTCCATCCGTTTCATATTATAAGACTTTCTAGCATTGCCCACATTCATATAGATGTTAATGAATCTATACACACATATACGTCAAGATTCATTAACATATATATGAATGTGGGCAATGCTAGAAAGTCTTATAATATGAAATGGATGAAGTATTTAGTTTGAAGACACTAGGATAACATACATATGTTTGTCTTAAAAACTAGTATAGTAAAAGTAAAAATATATTTATGTATTGTATATATTATAATAAAAAGATATATTTTAAAGATCATGTTATTATAAAACGCTAATAATTATGGAACCAGAGGGTTATGAGATATAGATTGGTTAGGAAGAAAATTGCTTTGGTTTGCGGTATCAGAATGCTTACGAGATGGCAGGGCAAATACGTGATGAGTTTGTTTGGGCCCTGAACATGGGCTTACGGTGGGAGAGTAATCTTTTTCCATGTGGATCCATACCTTCTAACCATTAATGTTCGTTACGAGAGAAGGTTATATTGTACAACAACCGTTAAAAAAAATATCATATGTATAGCAGTGCTGATAAACATAGTTGGAACAGAAAGATAAATAGCAATCCCAAAATCATACCTCTTGCCTGTTAATTGTTCAAGGAGCTTCCTCTTGAGCGTTTCATCTCCCCACCCGTCAATTCCATGGAGGGCGTCCTCAGGAGCGTCTGCCTGCTTCTCATGGAACTGCTTGACAAGGCTTCTCAGAACCGTCGGGAGATGGAACTTCTGCGACGCGAGCACGAATGCTCGGCAATCGAATTCGTCCCCAAGCTTGCGGTACAACGCCATGGCGAGCGTGGTCTTGCCAAGGCCACCGAACCCGACAATGGCGAGGTACCTCTGCTGGGTGCCCTCCTTCCCTTTGGAGAACCACTCCTGGAGCTCATCAATGGCAGCATCCATTCCTACAGGCTCCATGGTGCCAATCAGCCGGGGAAGAGGAGCTAGACGGTCTCTAGGAGCGTTGGCTCCGACGCCGCCGCCACCGCCATTGCTCTGGAGGTTCTCCACCCCGTACCTGGTGCGGCGCTCGCTGACATGCTGCGCCCGGAGCTTGAGGTTGCCGATGTCGGCGGCGATGCGGCGGCGCTGGTAGAGGGTGGTGAGAAGGTACCACGCCCTCCGGAAGGAGATGGCCGCGCCGCTCCCCCGCGGCTCGCGGCCGAGGCGGTGGCCGACATCGTCGACGCAGTCCTCGATGTCGTAGGCCACCTCCCGCACCTGCTTCATCCAGTCCTGACGCTGCTCGTCGTGGTCGACGTCGTCCCGTCGCTTGAGCTTGCTGAGGAAGGCCTGCATGCTGGCGAGCTCGTCGTTGATGTACTGGATGTCGTCGCGGACGCCGGCGATCAGGGTGTACTCCTGCGCCAGGAGGCTGCCCAGCTTCCCGGTCAGCGACTTCACGGCTTCGGTCGATGCGCCGACGACGAGGTCCATCGTCGATCTGGCTCGCTTAATTTCCGGCCAAATCAATCGATCAATCTCATGTAGATTTTTTTCTTTTCACAAGGGAATGAATGCCATTCTTGGTCACGGCAGTGTTTGCTCTTCACTCCTTTCCATGTCGCAGGTGCACACGACATGCATGACTAGTTACGCAATGTGTCGCTTGAGATAGAAGAAACGAATATGTGTATGCATGGCTTGTAGTGAGGAGTTGATAAATGGCAATGCCAATGTACCTTGATGTTGCCAAAGGGAGAGGTTTTGTGTCCAATCGCGCGCCTTTTAACTTGCCGGAGTGGTACTTTCCTGGAAAAGAACTTGTGTGAGAGGATCTTCTTTTTAATTTGATAATAGCACTGGAGGATCTTCTTTTGGAAAATAGCACCGGAGGAATGAACGAAAGTGGAAGCAAAGTCATCATCCTTAGTAACGTGACATGCACATGGCAAGAATAATGTGTAAAGTGCTATAAGAAGAAGAAAACTACTGGAGTAATTGAGAAGAGATGCATGCAGAGTTCAGTGTTAATTAATTGCTACTACTTCGCTTTGCAAGCTGGAAATGACAGACAACAAGGGAGAGCAGAGAAGAGGCAAAGCAAGTGAAAGTAGAACTCTCAGGCAAGCTAGAGATAGATCTGCCTAGCTCGCATTCGGCATGCATCTGCATTCTGCAATACAGTTGTTTACATGCTGCAGTAATTTTGTTCTGCCGCACTACCTAGCTATCTCTTGAGTACTTACCAGCTAGCCGTACAGTGTTGCAGGCGTGCGGCTCAGGATCATGTCGGAGGGAGCGATGGGAAGAACTTCCATCATGAAGAAGAAGGAGGCGGCGTTGAAGGAGTTGGAGCCCCTCCTTGAGAGTGTCTCTAAGCTGCTGAAGAGTGGACGCTTCACCGACGCCCACGAAAGGCACGGCTTGGCGTTCCTGGAGATGGAACTGGGCGCCATTGTCGCATACCTGAGGATGCCGATGTCGCCTTCCATTGGGGATCATGATGATGGTGCCCATTATGACCTGATGACCTGGCTGAGTGTTCTGATCGGAGTGCGGAATACGGTCACGGCTATCGTGAAATTTCTATCTAATCAGCCTTGCGTGCCGCTGCGAAAAGCCATGCGGCGCTTCCGCCGCCGAAGGTCATTCGGCTATGACATTCCGCGGAAGGTATACCCTCTCTACCTAGTGTTCAATGGTCTACGCTCCGAGCTCATGCCATCACCGCCTCAAGCAGCCCAAGTCGAGGCTGCTGCCGTCCATGATCATCTTGTTGGCATCGACGGCACGGCAAACGAGCTGCTCGGATGGCTTATGGCCGCCGACGAGAGCCTCCGGGTCATGGCCATTGCTGGACCTGCCGGCATTGGCAAGACCACTCTTGCCATGGAGCTCCACCGTCGACTCCGGTGCCAAACTCATTTCCAGTGCCACATTGTGGCTAACTTCTCCGGGAGGCCTCACAGGAGCAAGCTTCTTCCTCAAACCATCCTGAAGCAGATCATAGAGCAACTAGAGGCACCATCATCACCAAACAGCTCAGAAATCACGATGTTGGGGGACGACCTGGAGCTGTTGGCTCGCAACATATCAGAACGCCTCAAGGATAAGAGGTAAACTACATGTACTGCTTGCTTAATTCACCTGCTATATAGAATTTCCTCCGTTTCACAATATAAGTCATTCTAGCATTTTTCACATTCATATTGATGTTAATGAATCTAGAACATCAATATGAATGTGGAAACTACTAGAATGACTTACATTGTGAAACGGAGGGATTAGTACTACTTATTTACGACTTCTCTTACAGTACAGCATCAGAGCTCGAATTCTCTTAATATTTTCTCTTCGTATTCTCCCTCCAGATACTTCGCTTTGATTGATAATATATTCAACGAATCAGATTTGGAATTGATCAAGGGTGCATTTCCTAATAATAACTGTGGTAGCAGAATATTGTTTACGGCTCGCGATGAGCGGATAGCAGGGTGGTGTTTGTCAAATTATAATGGGATTGTGCATAAGATGAAGCCTCTGAGTCACTCAGATTCAGAGAAGCTGCTCCACATAAAAGCTTTTGGTTCCATGGACGATTGCCCTCCAGAAAATCTGAAGCTATTATGTGATGAAATATTGATGAAATGTAGAGGAATACCATCTTTCATAACTGGTATGGCTGATTGGTTGAAACAACATCAACAGCAACACGGCAGCTCAGCAATTCCTAGGGTGGAAGAAGTACGCCTGCTGCTGAAACAGTTTGAACACTGGCTATCATTTGATTACAGTGATGAGTTGAGACAATCGTCACTCTACCTAAGCATGTTTCCACAGGGATATGTGTTTGAGAAGGATCGTCTTGTCATGAAATGGCTAGACGAAGGGCTGTTGTCTGAGTTGCATTTCTCTGAGATGGTTGACAGGAATATAATCACCCCAGCAGCAAGGAACTGTGGACACAATCTTGATGAAGATGACTTGATGCATGTGGCAGGTCAATCCTTTCATACTGAGGTTTCTTGCTTACAGAGCAGCAGAGAAGGGTTATGTCAATACCAGCGCGACTCTCACCTCAGCACCAAGAGGTGGTGGCAACAACACTCGGATAGCACGTCGTCTAGCTCTCCACCATCCCGATCCACAGCTCCCAGAAATGCTGCAAGAAATGGATTTGTCTCATACTCGTTCACTACTCATATCTGGTGCAGTCGACAGAACAACAGTCCCTCTAGACAAGTTTGGATATCTGGTGTCGTTGGATCTTCAAGGCTGGGAGAATTTGAAGGATGAGGACCTACTGCAGATATGCAAAATGCTTGTGCTTAGTTATCTCAGCATCAGTAACACAAAGGTCAGCAAGCTCCCACCACAAATCAAGGAGCTGCGCACCCTGAGTGCATTGGACATCAGCCACACCCACATAAGTGAGATCCCATCAGAAGTGTGCGAGCCAGGATCTTTGCAGACGCTGGACCTAAGAGGCACACAAATAAAGCACATGCCAGAGCAAATTGTGCGGCTAAAAATGTTGAATCATTTTCTCGTTGGTGGTTCTGGATCCAGAATGATAAACTCCGATGAAATAGTGCCAACAAAGATACCAGAGGCAATCTGCCATTTAAGACAACTAAAGACGCTAGCAACTATCGATTTAAGTGAATTCCCTGCAAGGTTAGTACAGTCTCTCGGTGATCTGCGGATATTGGAGGTCCTCGCAATAACATGGTCCTTTCACCAGTGCACTGACAAAGCCTACCAAAAAGCCCTACGATCATCAATAGAAAGATGGAGGAAGCTTAAGTCCCTAACCATTCATTGTGGATTTGGTTGTTCCATGGAGTTCCTGGGTTCTCTAACAAAACCATCTGGAGTACTTCAGAAATTTAAGGTCATAACCGGAAAATTTGCCAATGTTCCCCAATGGATCAGAGGGCTCGAGCATCTTACTTTCTTGCAGATCACGGTCTGTAAACAAGTGCCGGGTGATGTCAAGATCCTCGCGGGCTTGGTCAGCTTGCAGCGCCTGGTACTAGGCTTGGAGTTCATTCCTGAAGAAGCATTAGTGATTGAGAGCAAAGGGTTCAAAGAGCTGGAGAGATTCTCCCTTGATTGCCCTGTCCCATGGTTGACCTTCGAAGAAGAGGCTATGCTGAAGCTCACATATCTACGACTGAATTTGCACGGATCCCATGCGAGCAAGATGAGTGTTCCTTCAGGTATCAGCAACCTTGAAAAGCTTTCAGAGATAGTGCTGTGCTACAATGCATGGTACATCAATAGCCCCAACATTAAGAGGACAGTAGAGGCAGTGAGCAAGGAGGTCGCCAAGCATCGCAACCCTATTGACCTTTTCATCAACGGCATCCAAATAGAAGTTAATCAGGCTGGTGAGGAGGAGGCAAAGCGTGCACCAAGATTCAACCAACTCAATCGGCCGGAGGATGTTGTTCAGGCAGCAGATGAGGCGGCACTAAGGACAGAAACAGAGTTTCAGAGCGAGACAGAAGATGATGGTGAAACAGAGTGCCATGCATAGCTCCTAATGAAAAGGTAATCACTGTTCGCGTGTAGCTGTCTAGCATTGCTACTTGCAACTAACTCCAAATTTAGTTGATAAATTTCTTCTCAATTACTTGTTGTCGCAGGGAATGATGTCCTCCTCGGAGATGGATTCTAATAGCTCGAGTGGACATCCACCCGTTTATTGCATGTCAACTAAATGGTTACGAAAAATTTTCAAAAAAAAATTGACAAGATAGATCAATATGTAATATATCACTCCACAAACATGCAAGTTCAAATTCAATTTCTATAAGTTCTAACAAAAATAACAAATTTAATTGTAAATATACATATAGTAATTTGAGTTTTGTTTGTTATTTTTGTTATAACTTGTAGAAGTTGAATTTTAACTTGCATGTTTGTGGATTGATATATTACATATTGATCTATCTTGTTCATATTTTTTTGATTTTTTTCATAACCATTTAGATAACATAATAGATAGGTGGACGTCCACTCGAGCTGTTAAAACAGTTTCCTGTCCTCCTCTCCTTACCCCTGAGGTGAGAGAGATGTCAAAAGACAGGAGGATGGGACTGCACTGCTTCTGTACTATTGTTGGCAAATGACAATACATCTCACAGAACGGTGAGATAATAACTCCTGCATCTCATTGTCGCTTCTGTATCGCTGTGTATATATGTAATACATATGATCAGGAGCAAACTGTGGATATGTAAATTTTATCTGTGTGTCGCTGTGTTCGTTCTGAGATGATTCTACGAGTATGTTATGCTATTGTTTCGGAGCTGTATCCTGCACACTGCGTGTGTAATAATTTAGTAATCTGTAACAGCTTCCTGTGTTATTGCGATTTGCTATACATTGGACATCCGGGACAATAATAGCAGCCCGCAACTTGCCTCTCGTGTTCGCTTCTGTATTACTGTTAGCCACTTGTATTTATAAACTTTCCATTGTGTCATATATAACTATAATTATAAATTATGTTATTGTGATATACTACTCCGTCCCATAAAAAACCAACTCCTAGTTATAAATCTAGACACATGTTGGATTTTTTTTTTTTTGGGACGAAGGGGTACGTCGTACACGTTCAGTCACACGTGTCGCTGTTGTGCCTTTTTTATTTTTTTTCTCTCTTCAATACTGTTGGTGTTGTGTATCAGGCCAACCAGGGGTTATGTATCAGTATAATCAATTGCTGTAGCTGCACCTATTGTGCGGCATGCATGTAAGTCAGTAACCTGTCCGAAACAGCGTGTTCATATCTTTCATGTTGGAAAAGCTAGTTAGCGCGCGCCGCCAACGCGTATTTCCAGCCCACGCGGCCTAGCTCTCCTTTTCTTCGCTGTTTCTTTCTCTTCTTTTTCTTTTTCACTGGTACGGTTTTTTTTTTATGTTCCTTTTTTTTTTCTTTTTCGCTGTTACTATCGTATCGTATGGTAACGTAATTATTTTAGATTAGTTTTTTTTACTAGTGATTAGTTTACTAGTTATTTTTAAATCTTAACTTTAAAATTTTAAAATTTGGACTTGAAAGTTTTTAAATCTCGAGTTTAAAATTTTCAAATCTCAAGTTGAAAGTTTTCAAAATTTTCAAATCTGGACTTGAAAGTTTTTGAATCTGAGTTAAAAGTTTTTGAATCTCAAGTTGAAAGTTTTCAAATTTTTTAAATCTAGACTTGAAAGTTTTCGAATCTCAAGTTGAAAGTTTTTGAATCTGAGTTGAAAGTTTTCAAATCTCGAATCGAAAGTTTTCAAATCCGAGTTGAAAGTTTTCAAAATTTGACTTTCAAATTTAAATCTTAAATCAAAAGTTTTCAAATCTGACTTAAAAATTTTCAATCTGTTAGTAAACAAATCTCGCGAAAAAAGAAAATAAATTCTTGAGAATCTTCTCTAATTACCTATCATTAGTGTTAAGTGGGTGTTAACTAATACTATAGAGTAGTTATACTACTAGTAGTCATAGGGAGGTGCTCGCTGCTGGCGCGCACGCGCCAGCTAGCAGCCCCCGAGATACGTGGCTTGTTTTGGAGATTTCTGGCAGCTCGGTAGCAATTTTGACGTGGGACCAAAACCATCTGAAAGTAGACTCCATAAGCTTTCCAACAAGTACTCATGGGTCCTGAAATTCCTTCTAGATCAGCGGCTAGGTCCGTTTGAAGTTGATGCTGTCAGCAGGCCCGAATCCGAATCCAAAACGTGTAGAACTTTATCTCTTGGCTTCTATGGACCAAAAGTGACGTGGTGAGATGAAAGAAGACTTGGAGAAGGTCTTGGTTTGGTCTCCAATCAACTTCTTCAATCATCCATGCATTCCTTACGCTCGGTCTCTTTTCTTTCGCCCAAGCAAGTACCTCTGCAAACAAAAACGCACGAAACTCATTGTGTAGCAACGTTTGTTCAAATATATAACAAGTAAATCTAATGTAGAACATATGCACCTTTGTTTGATTAATACATAAGGTAGTCATGATTATATCCGAGCTAGTTATGTCATCATCATGTGTAGCGTGACGTGTGTGTCCATTACGAGGGAAACAATAAAAATTGTTAGGTATCCTATGCGTATCAAACACATATATAGGTTAATTGGATCCATGCCATTATAAATTTACCCATTTTAAAATATACCATTACAATTCATTGAATTAGAACCATGCCAATACAATTTAACATGTATTTGAGATGTGCCACCGCTTACCCCTTTGATGCAATTTCCAAAGCTTTTTGACCAAACTACCTTCGTCTCCTTCCTCCATCCTCTTCTTTCTTCCCCTTTTTTTCTATCCTCTCTCCTCTCACCTCCGGCATGTAGCAGCAGTTGTGGCAGCGAGGAAAGGACAGCGGAGGTCGTCAACGGCGACAAGCTGAGTGGAGGGAGCGGATCTAGAGCAACGCTGCAGCTGTTGCTTGCTCTACTCGAGCTCCAGCGCGGTGTCGTGCCAGTGCGTGAAGTGCCAGCCGTCGGACTGCTCGACGGCAACGGAGTCCTTGGCTACAAGGCAGGTGCATCATATGTACATCCATGACACGTCGTATAGCCTGGTCAGCTTCATACTGTCCACCACATTCATGCGAGCCACGCCATCAAGGATGCATTTGCATGCGCTTTAGCCACCCCACCTTGTAGGCATGCGACAGTACAAGCTGCTCCACTCCCTCCACGCTGCTTGTTGCCGTTGACGACCACCCCCACCCTGACCTCGTTATCACAACTACTGCTACATGCCGGACGTGAGAGAAGAGAGAAAGGGGACGAAAGAAGAGGATGGAGGAAGAAGACGAGGGCAATTTGGTCATAAAATTTTGGAAATTGCATCGAAGGGTAAGCAGTGGTACATTTCAAATACATGTTAAATTGTAATGGTATGATTCCAATTTAGTGAATTGTAATGGTATATTTCAAAACGGACAAATTTGTAATGGCATGGATCCAATTAACACTGTCAAATTCCAATGGAATTTCAAATTTTGGCTTGTGCACTACGCATTTTGATTAATGAATGTACATTATGTGTTGGAAATATAGTCATAATTCAGCATATTTTAATCCGGAAAGACATAATACTAACCAAACATGTATATAATGGAATGATTCAATGGCAGTGCTAAACATGAACATGCTCTTAATATAGCATCATGTAGAAACATGTTTAACACCACTACGCCAGAACCCAACATCTATGACGGCATACCAGTGACGGGCCTATGAATTGGTCACAGATGACCGTCACCTTTGGTCACAGATGACCGTCACTTTAGTGCACTAAAGTGAATAGAGCGATAGACCCAAAGAACGCTCCAGAAGATGAGGCATTGTTATTATTGTTGCCTCCATTGATGATATTCTCTTCTCCTTCTGTGTGCCGGCTTTCTCTCCATTGTTGGTTGCCATTGACGTAGAGGAAGTAGAACATGACAAAGAGGATGCAGTGCCGAGAGCAAACACGCGAAGAACGTGATCCCCAAAAACATGATCAGCTACCTACCCATGCAAGTTCTCAGGTGGATGGAGTTTCGAAGGGCTGCTCGTCCCGAGTACCCGTGCGCGCAGGTGCTTCGAACTGGGGAAGCCAAAGTAGCACAGGAACATAAGGGTGGCAAGTGTACCGAGAGAGGAACCAGAGAACAACCAAAAGGTGAACAGAAGAAAGAGTTCTCGCACTTGTCTATCCCGGTGATAGGAGGTTAACCAGCACGAGAGAGAAGTTTCGGGAGTAATTTACACTTACATCCGTAATGGCTCCCCGTCACGTCATCTTTACATGTAAAAACGTAACGTCCAGAAGAGGAGGAGAGCAGCCCCATCCTTTTCTGTCACTCGCACACCTCGACTGGCCGGCTCGGCTTGACTCGAGCGAGCGCTTGTGGCAGCCCCACCACTACCTCAACCGCTTAACAGGTGCTCTCAATTAGAAAACTATTAACCTTTTAACATTAATTGTGGGCCCATGGAATTTACTAGGATTAAATTGGGCCTGGCACATTTAATTATAACAATCCTTACCAAATTTCAAGACTCACAGGAAATGTTCTCACTTCTTCACCTATTTGTTATACCAGTGTTTTGATGGATACTGTTAAGTTGAACTTCCACCTAGAAAAGAAGCTATACCTAACCACAACTAAACAATAGACTATCCTTTGAATTATCAGTCTTGTGCATTTCGGCTTCACTCAATTCCGTAACTAATACTAGGTTGCCGTTACCATCCCCTCTATTTGGAGCGTGTAAGTCATACTCCATGCATTTTCATGAGTATCTAGAGTGATGTGGACAATACTCCTTCGGATATACACAACAATCCTCCATTGGTCATTCAAAGTCCAATCACAAGAGCTTGCGCACGACAATAGAATTTAGAGGTGAGCTCGTTCCTAAGTTCTTCTTTATATGATTTTAAGAATATTATGATTAGAAACAATGGAGAGGACAAGGAGACACTTAGAGAGGGACTTAGAGTTGTGGAGGATCAGCGAGGATGTTCAAATCAAGGTCGAGGCCCAAACCAAGTCGACATTGAGTCCGTTTCGGAGTCCAGGACCAGTCTGCACTAAAACGGGCACCCAAGTTGCATACGTGCTCGGATTGGGGAGTTATTTATATGGATTGAGAGCTAAGAAGATAAATTTTCCAATGGTTTTGGTCCCACGTCCAAATTCATTCCGAGTCATCGGGAATTGACCGAACAATTTGACATTCAGAATCTGTTCCGGCACTGCGACGCCGTATTTGGGCTTTTGGGTCGTCTATCATGTTGGAACCCATGAGGGTTGCGTCAAGGGTTGTTTGCACAAATCTAAACTCTATATATCAGTACCTATCGTCATCTTTAGGGTTTGGATTTTGCGTAGATTAATCTGTCAAGAACAGTTTCGCCGCTAGAACGGTTTGTAAGACCCCAACTTGTGAGCTTAATCATTCATCTGCAATTTTGATTGTATTCTTTCTTGTTCTTGTTTGTGTTCTTCGATTCGCAAGCAGGGATTAGCCTTCTCGGTGAGGTCGACAGGGTTTCGACATGGTTGATAACTAGAGGAGACGTGGTGCTGCGATTGCGGGCTCAAGAACGTGTTCGTTTAAGAAGCCGGATCGATTTGTGTCCCGAACTCCGCCAATCGTTGATTATCCGAACCTTTCGGAAGATCCGGAACCCTTGTCCACATCAAGTGGTATCAGTGCTCCAGGTTCACCGTCAGGTTCGCTCAGATTCTTTACCCTAGTTTAGTTTATGATTTCGCCGTTATCCTAGAGTCTACAGAAAAGCCAAAAAAAATTGTAGTCGTTAGTCTCTCCTTAGCCCAGACCATGTTTAGCCTTTTCATGATCCTTTTCAGAGTCTGCAGTGTTGAGTTTGAATCCTAGTTTAAGTTCTTGTTGCTAGTTTAGTGTGTGTTTTAGTCTAGTCGTGTGATTTCCTTGTAGCCCTAGCCGCCACC
Organism: Oryza longistaminata; assembly: GCA_009805545.1. NCBI lineage: Eukaryota > Viridiplantae > Streptophyta > Magnoliopsida > Poales > Poaceae > Oryza > Oryza longistaminata. The sequence goes on along the minus strand of CM020188.1, from coordinate 17,332,408 downwards.
ATCTTCATCCTGTCAGCTAGGGTTCATTCTTGAAAAAACCGATTCCGCCATCATAAACACCTACCAAGATCACCCTGCAACATCAGAACCTCTTTACATACTCCGCTGCCACCATATCCATCTCCACCGCCAAAACCGATTAGGTTATATCACCTCTGGAAAACCTAGTCGGAAGCCCCAACTTCAAACAGCCGTAACTTTTGCGTACGGACTCGGAATCAGGCAAAATTTAACTTTTTGGATAAAAAATTTGGCGAAATCAGAACTCCAAAAATTGGCTTGCAAAATTGTCTGTTCGAGTTCTCAAGTTTCTGCACATTCTTAATAGTGGTTTCAGAAAATTCTATAGGCCACATATCAATTCCGATTGAGCTATAACTTTATGGTGTGCCTATTTTCGTGCTCCTAGAAAATAAAAAATAAAAGAAAAAAAAAGAAAAGTTGGTTTCCACTAGTGCCTCGAGCTCACGATGTGCTCCGTTGAGCTTATCAGCCTTGCGGTTTTGTTGTTTTTGCTGAGACTCGCTAAAGCTTGCCTGCCAGTCTTTCCTTGCTGTTTACTAGTGTCATATTCCTTTGCGCCATCATTGATACCACTACTGGCTAGGACACGAGTAGACCAGCAACTAAGGGCAAGTGACTTGGGATATTTATTCAGCATTACTGTCTGTCATTGGATTGTGTACCACTCAATTATATTTGGCCTTCCTAGCTCTACATATTACTTCTGGAAAGCATAGGTTCTTGATCCTTGCAATCGCTGACTACGCCTTCCAGGTATCCTTTGCTTTGCTGGTAAGAACCTTATAAGGGCTTCGTAAGGTGCTCCATATTGCTGAGAGTTGTTGAGAGGCACCACTGCACCTGCATAGTAGATTATTAGGGATAACCTTCACCGTTTGTTGTTGTTTTGGTGTTTAAATGGCAGGTGACGATGAGGAGAGGACTCCCAAGGATTTTGCTGACTGTATCAGTCAAGAGCAACTACGAAATGTTGTAGAAAATGCTCATAAAGAGATGACGGAGGCAGTCACAAAGGCTGTCTTTGAAGCCATCATTAAACTCAGCCTCGGCAACTACATGGAGAGGTTGGACAAGCTAACTGATCGGATTAATGCGTTAGAGACACTACAACCATCCAATGAGGAAGTGAGTGGCAGCAACGCCGGTGGTCATCCAGAAGACACGGTGTCATGATTCCAGTGGCAATATTGATGAACAAGCTACAAGGGAAGCACGGCTACGATGTCGTCTACGCACAAACCGCACAGGTATGGGTGGCGCTCCAAATCACCACCACCAACAAGGTAATAAGTTTGCTGGGAGGTTCTCCACCCCGTACCTGGTGCGCCGCTCGCTGACATGCTGCGCCCGGAGCTTGAGGTTGCCGATGTCGGCGGCGATGCGGCGGCGCTGGTGCAGCGTGGTGAGCAGGTACCACGCCCTCCGGAGGGTGACGAGGTTGCCGGCCCCGCGGGGCTCGCCGCCGAGGCGGTGGCGAACGTCGTCGACGCAGTCCTCGATGTCGTAGGCGACCTCGCGCACCTGCTTCATCCAGTCCTGACGCTGCTCGTCGTGGGCGACGTCCCGCTTGAGCCTGCTGAGGAAGGCCTGCATGCTGGCGAGCTCGTCGTTGATGTACTGGATGTCGTCGCGGACGCCGGAGATGAGGGTGTACTCCTGCGCCAGGAGGCTGCCCAGCTTGTTGACGAGGGACTTCACGGCGCCGCTCGACGCGCCGACGACCAGATCCATTGCAGGCAATCCGCTCGAGGTCCCTACCTAGTACCTACTGATCCTCTACTTCAGACGCGATTGTTGAGAGCTTTTACTAGAACTGATCTTCCAGCGAGTAGTGACGGAACCGGAGTTTATCATTAATTTTTATATGTATTGTCGACCAGAAAGGCCGGTGGTGGAGCGTGGGTGTCAGCTCGAACCAGCTCGGAACCCCATTCAGGTATGGATCTCGGCTTTTTATGCAACCACCGTGTTCTTTCTGTATGACTATCTATGTTGTTGGTTTGGATCCAGCTGCTCTTAGAGCAAGTTCAATAGTATAACCAACTGCTAGCTTCAATTCATCTATAGCAATTTAATAGTTCATTTATACAATAGTTATATATTACGCTATTAATACTTGGTCCCACCTGCTATACACACATTGCGTCTTGAAGTCCGTGCTACAGCTGGCTACAAATCTGTCTTCTCTCTTCTTATTTATCTCCTTATAATATGTTTGCAGCTGACTTATAGCCTGCTATTGTACCTGCTCTTAGGGTGCCTGCTGCTACGCTGATTTCTTTCATCAAGAACTTAGGCGAAATTTTTGGTGAGGATGCTGAGTTTCCTCTTTAAAATTTGGCGTCTCAAAACCTCCATCTTCGAGAGGCGCCTCTAAGGTTTGTGCGCGGGATTCACATCATGCAGCCCGCTTTGCTTCATTGCAGGCTGTGTTTAGATCTAAGGTTTGGATCCAAACTTCTGTCATTTTTCATTACATCAATCTGTCATACACACAATTTTTTAGTCACATCATTTTTAATTTTAATCAAAATTTAAACTTTGCGCTGAGCTAAACACAGCCAGAGTTGAGCTCCAAGGCCCAAGCTATCGTCATCGGTGTCAGCAGCAAATCGACGAGAATCGAGAAGGATCTGATTGCTTTTTTTAACTTATTTTTAGGTTCTTTTCTACAAAATGTTGTGCGTGTTTCTAATTTGGCCATTCCAGGGGCCCTTTCTGCAAAATTGGTTGTACCCCAGTAATCTGCGCTTTATGCTAGTAGGCCCTCTATAGTTCGCAGACGAAAATTTTTCAAGATGTCACATCAAATGCTTGGACACATGTATGAAGCATTAAATATAGAAAAAAACTAATTATAATGTCGTGCTACAGCAAACATTTGCTAATGATGGATTAATTAGGCTTAATAAATTCGTCTCGTAGTTTATAGACGGAATTTGTAATTTGTTTTGTTATTAGTCTATATTTAATACTTCGAATGTGTGTTTGTATATTTGATGTACCACGCCAAAATTTTTAGTCTCGCGAACTAAACAGGGCCCTAGTTCTCTTGGCAAAATTTACTACAGAACACTAAAAAAACGTGTAATTAGCTGTGGGACACCGCAAAGATATGACTTGGCTGTAGGGCATTGCAAACAAGTGGTAATTAGCTACTGGACACTAAAGATATTATTTTATTATTTTCGATAGAAACGGAGAGAGAAACAATCGAAAAAGACCAGATTACCCTTTGTGGGCCAAGGATGTCAGCCTGTCCTCTATTTTCTTGTCCTTCCTCCCGACGACGCAAACCACGCACAGTGCTGCGCCGCCCACGCCGTCCTTCTCTGCCGTGCTGGTGAGCTCATACGTGAACGTAGGTAGGGCGTCGATGGCCTGCGCGGTGAAGGCCCTAACGACACCGACCGCGGAGACAAGTGCGCACAGCAGCAGCGGACACGAGCGTGCACAGGAACAGCAGCGACACGCATGCCCACTCTGCCTCACCGCGCTCTCCGCCCGCACCCTCGCCACCCACGCCGCTGCCGCAGCTGCGGACACGCACGCCGTGGCCGCTCTGTCGCGCCGCGCTCTCCGCCCTTCGTCGTAGTTGGAGAGGCACCACTACCGCAGCGCGCTCGCGGCCTCGTCGTCGGCGACATCAACCTCCAACGGCGCGCGCTTCACCTTGAGGCTCTCTTCAATCAGACCGGCGGCGCTGGCACTGAGCTGCGCCTTGACGTTGGCCATGGCCACTACTCCAGCATCCAGAGCTCCCCTCACTATGCCAGCCGAGATTACCTCCGCGTCCATTTGGAGGACGGCGAGGGAGGCGGCGACAACGAGCGCACGGGAGACAGACTGGCCGCCATCATCGCCACCGCCGTCGCGGAGCGTAGGAAGCGCCAGCTTGAGCGCGCGGACGAAAAACTGCGACGACGACGAGGTCGCCATGTCCTCCTCCATCCGCTCCTTCAGTCCATTGAACACGCCAAGAAGCTCCACCATTAGCCGCCCGCTGCTTCCCGTCGGAGCAGCCGGCGCATCGACGGACGATGAACCTCTCCGCCCTCGCCGCCGTCCGCACCCTCGCTGCCCTCGCCGCCGCCGCCTCGGACACTCGCGCCGTCCCCGTTCTGCCGCGTCGAGCTCTTCGCTCGCACCCTCGCCGCTGCCGCAGACACCCGCGCTGTGTCCACTCTGCCGCGTCGTGCTCTCCGCCCACACCCTCGCCGCCGCCACGGACACCCGCGCTATGCCCGCTATGCCGCACCGCGCTCTTCCCCCGCACCCTCACCGCCCTCACCGCCATCGCCGCGAACACCCGCGCCGTGCAGTAGCCCGACGTCTAGGACTAGAAGGTGGAAGAGCAGGAGGAGGTGTCGGCGTCTGACGAGCCCGCAACCAGTGAGGACGATGACGCCAACACGAGGCGGCAGCTGCTGCATCGACGTGCGGTGTTGCTACCCCATGGGCTCCTCACTGTGGCCGCCGGAGTCCAGCACAAGCAAATCGGCGCCGGGGCATTTCAGTACTTTCAACGCTCTTTCTCTCTCCGTTTCCATCGAAAATGATAAAATAATGTCTTTAGTGTCTAGTAGCTAATTACCACTATTTTACGATGTCCTACAGCCAATTCACATCTTTGCGGTGTCCCATGGCTAATTACACGTTTTTTAGTGTCTTATAGCAAATTTTGCTTTCTCTTAAATAAGTGCATGAGTTTAAAAAAAAACAGCTCGCAAGGTGCCTCTGCCACTGCTCTCTTCATGGGATCTACTGCCGCCTAGATCAATCGTGAAGAGAGACAGAGATCATTATTACTTCTATCGCAAAATAATTTTACTTTTCGCTTATCTAAGAGATATCTATCTTTCTATCTATTCTATTATATAACATCTTTGAAAGGAGGCACCACGTTCACTGTGGGGGCTAGAAATTCCCACATATAGTATCTAGTATCTAGTCTCTATCTCTATCTCTACTACTTAAAAAAAATAATAAGAGATGCTTCCATCGTCCGTAAAAAACCGGACAAAAAAACCAAATATGTCCATAAAAAAACCGGGCAGAATAAAAGGAAAAAAAACAAACCTATCCGATTAAAAAGGGCGAAAAAAACAAAAAACCGGCGAAAAAACCAAATCTATCCGATCCAAAAAAAACCGGGTGAAAAAAAAACCTAAACCTGTCCGACCAAAAAAAGACGAAAAAAAGGAAAAAAAATCGGATCCGTACGAATCCGACTCCGGGTAAAAAGGACAGAAAAAATAATAAAAAAAAGAATATGTCCGATTCTCTGTCTCTACACGGAAAAAATCCAACTCTATATCCGATTCCCCCTTAAAAACGAAAAATAAAAGGCACCTCTCCTCTATGCGGATTGGATATCTGTTTGCAAAAACGGAACCTACATGTCGAGAGCATTCTATTTTTATATGATTTTAATTTTTGGTATGTACTTTTGCATTTGATTCCCTGTAATTTTTATATTTTCATTTAAGTCCCTATAACGTTGCAATAAGGTATTTGAGGTCGTTTTTTAAAAAAAATAAAAGGGAGATTACAAAAGCAGAAGGATGCATAAAAAGAAAAAGAAAAGCTGCAAAAAAATAAAGGAAAAAATAAAAACAACAACAACAACAAAAGTCTGTTCCTTAACTAGCCAAAAAAAACCATAGACCCAGAAAAAAATCCTATTCCTAAAAAAGGCAAACAAAAAGTGGTAAAAAAAAGCTAGATCCAATTCCTTTAAAAATGGAAAAAAAATCTGATTCCTATAAAGGCGAAAAAAATCTGAAAAAAACATCTAAAAAAGTTCGTCCGATTCCCTAAGAAAGTGGCAAAAAAATGGTTCGTAAAAAATAAAAAGCTGGTTCGTATGAATTAAAAAATGCACGCGAGAAAAAAATAGAATGGGTGAAACAAAGTCTGATTTCTAATCGGTATATATCTCTTCTCTATCTCTAATCTAATCTAACTATTTAAAAAGAGAAAATGCATGAGAAAATAAAAACGGTTCAAACAAAATGTGTGAGAAAAAAGTCAGAAAAAAGCGAAAAAAAACATTCTAAAAAGGTTTTCCATCTTCCATAAAAAAAATAAAAAAACGTGCGAGAAAAGTTATTTCCATTGTCGGTAATTTTTTTAAAAAAAGCATGCGAGGAAAAAACTGCCAGAAAAACGTGCCATTTCTAAAAAATGGTTTGAGAAAACCTCGCAAGAAAAAAAACACCGTCTATTAAAAAACAAATCGCTCTGAAAAAAACTATCAGAAAAACGACGCTAAATTGATGGACGCTTGAGTCGGATAGAATCCATCAATTTTTTGCCATCTACTATACGGCTTTTATTTCGTCATATATTCTCCTGTGTTGGAAAAAAGCAAAAAAGAACATTTGAAAATACAAGAAAAAACGGGCGAGAAAATATTGTCTGAAAAAATAGGCAAAAAACACACGAGAAAAAAAAGCAAAAAAGGTGGAGAAAAATATGGTTTTCGTCGTCAGTAAAAAAAGCAAAAAAAAAACATGCTAAGAAAAAATATTAGAAAGAAATGCGCCATTTCTAAAAAAAGGGTTTGAGAAAATCGCGAACACCGTTTATAAAAAAAAACAAGCCGCTCATTAAAATACAAACATTGCCATTGAAATCATTATGCATGAAAAACATATATTATCATTAGAATTTTTTCACCCGTTGCAACGCACGGACATTTTTGCTAGTACTACTTAAAAAAATTTAACATGCTTCCGTCGTCCGTCAACATAAAAAAACAGCGCAAAAACAACCTAAAAAATCCGATTCACTAGCCAAAAAAAAAATAGATCCGATCCCACCTAAAACGGGAAAAAAAAGATACCTGGCGAAAGAAAAAGAAACGTAGATTTAAAAAATATATCCGATTCCCAACTAAAACGGGAAAAAAAGTTCGTTTCCTGGAAAGAAAAGAAACGTAGATCCGATTCCCACAACGGAAAAAAAAAGTCCGATTCCTACATAGCGAAAAACAAAAAAAATCCGTAAAAATTAAAAAAAATACAAAAAAAAGATAGAAAGGTCCGACTCTATAAGAAAGTGGCGAAAAACACCTTTTGTAAAAAACGCACGAGAAAAAATAAAAAGGGCAGAAAAAAAGAGCGGCAAAAAATGTCTAATTTATATTCATAGTTTTAGTATTCCGTATATATCTCTTCTCTATCTCTAATCTAATCTAATCTAATCTAAATATTTAAAAAGAGAAGTTTCCATCATATATTAAAAAAGAAAAATGCACGAGAAAATAAAAAACGGTTTTAAAAAAAAAGAAATGTCAGAAAAAAAGCACAAAAGAAAATGCGCTAGAAAAAAAAAGGTTTCTATAGTCCGAAAAAACACGTGAGAAAAAAATATTTCTATTGTCTGTAAAATAAGAAAAAAAAGCATACGAGGAAAAAACTGTAAAAAAATGCTAAATTGATGGACGCTTGGTCGGATAGGATCCATCGATTTTTCTCCATCTCCTACACTGCTTTTGTTTCGTCGTCTATTCTGCTATATTGAAGACCCCGCACATCTACGTAGGCAATTATCAAACTATCTTTGTGAAGTATAGCTACTATTCTTGATAACATATTACATGAAAATAATATTAGAAAAATAAACATATTTTAATTGTTATTTAGAGAATAGTGCACAGTGACTCTATTTTATGTAGACTTGACCATGCGAGGTAGTGTAGGATTTGATTGGTTGCAAGAATGAGATTAAAATAATATTTTAGATTATATGCATGTTGTCATATGAATAATCCAATTATTTTAAGTAAAGCAAACATCGGTAAGGTTGCTATTATCGAGGTTGGGCCATTACATTTAAGATGTTCAAATTTTTTAATTTTCTAATTGTCATCGACATGGTTATGCATGAAAAACATATATTATCATTGGTTTTTTCACCCGTTGCAATGCACGGGCATGTTTGCTAGCTAATCGAAAAAAAAGGAGAGTCCAAGTAGAAATACAATATAAAAATAGCTAAAATTCGGAATTAAAAATAAACAATATTGAAACAAGAGTCCATATAAGAACCCAATACGAGATTAATCAAAATCCGGAATAAAAATAAAATAAAATCCGAAATTATAAAAGAAAAAGGAGAGTCAAAGTAGGAATATAATTTAAAATAACTGAAATTCGGAATTAAAAATAAGGAATATTAATACAAGAGCCCATATAAGAACCCAATACGAGATTAATTAATATCCAGAATAAAAAGAAAAATAAAATCCAAAATTAGCAAAAAGAAAAGATGAGTTCAAATAGGAATATAATTTAAAATTAACTGAAATTCGGAATTAAAAATAAGCAATATTGAAAGAAGAATCCATATAAGAACCCAATACGGGATTAATTAAAATTCAGAATAAAAAATAAAATAATATCTAAAATTT
>CM020188.1:17311201-17321593 GCA_009805545.1 Oryza longistaminata | reverse complement strand
GTTTATACACCTCAAGTTTACACATCTAAAGTTTAGAGACCAAAAGTTTATATATCCGATTCAAATTTGAATTTGAATTCAAATATTTTTTTATATATAGTATTTCTATACATCTAAAGTTTATAGTCAAAAGTTTATATACCCGTTTCAATTTTGAATTTGAATTATATCTGATTCAAATTTGAATTTGAATTCAAATATTTTCTATATATAGTATTTCTATATATCTAAAGTTTATACACCTAAAGTTTAAGTTTATAGATCCAAAGTTTATAAGTCAAAAGTTTACATACCCGATTCAAATTTGAATTTGAATTCAATTTTTTTATATATAGTATCTCTATACATAAATTTTTCTAACTTTTGTTTTTTTAAAAAAATTTGTGGTGTACTATAGTAGGAAGAGAAGAGGGAGGAGTTATTGCGTATAGGGGGGAGGGGGGCGAATCTGATCGCTGGGCCATTAGGGATGGGCAGGAAACACCAAAATAGAGCAGCAGAGTAAAGGATTAGAGCAGAGCATAGAAAGGAGCAAAGCAGGATCACATATAGAGCACAGAAAGCAACGGAGGAAAGTAGAGGATGGAGGGAAGTGGACAAAGAACAGCGCACCTGCTTAATTTTTTGTCGATGGTGCAGGACTGCAGGCACATTAGAGCACCCGCAATGGTGAAGTAAGGTGCTATCTATAAAACATGTACATCTCAGCAATAGACTAGATTAATAGTAAACCACTTCAATGGTATATTTACATTGGTATCTATAGCTCTCTAATGCATTGTCTCTTTTTCTCTATAGACTATCTCCAGGTTAGTAGATAGCTTTACTCTCTCTCTTCATTTAATCTCTTCCAAGTAGGAAAATATGCTGATATGGATCTCTTGTAGAGAGCCTATCGTCATATGCAGCAGATGGGGTCGCCGCCAGGATTGCTTTCTCACTGATTTGTTGGGGTTTTGGAGCGTAGGACCTTTTCACCCCAAAAGTTGGCGTTTCTGTTATACTATTTTATTTCGCACTCAGTGCCCATGGCGCCAACTTTTTCGTGCCCATCTACTAGTGGCGCCAAAAAAAGACGCCCTCCACTTCCTATGGCATAAGGCCGACGCCATAAGTCGTGGGCCAGACGCCATGCCTCCCGGAAGCTTCTTAGGCCATGACCAACTCTACACGTTAGAGCGTTCCCCAGGGGAATATCCGCGCCAGCTCAGCCGGAACCGCACCTCAGCAGAGGGCTGCATAGTTTCATCAACTTTTGTGCGAGAAACGAGCGAGGAGCCACGTTGGGGAGATACCTCGTCCCGAGCCGTTGCCCCGTGTCGTTGTTGCTCCCACGCCGGGGAAGAAGATGGCGAGGGGGTGGACTGGAGAGAAGGGCCTACCCGAGAAGCTCTGCCCGCGACTGACAACCCGATCTGCCACCCCGAGTGTCGTCGCGTCGATCCGCCACCGCCGCATCGAACCCTACCTCCTACACCTCCATCCGCCGTCACTGCCTCGATCCGCCGTCGGCGCTGCTTGATCTGCCGCCCCCGCCTCGATCTCTATCCCCTCCACCCCAATCCACGCGGCTGGAGGTGTGCCGGGGAGAGGAGAGGCAGAGCTCGAGCTCGTCAGCTTCTCCACCACACCGAGGAGAGAGAGAGAGGGGAAAGGTGGCGCTGCGTGTGGGAGGAAGAGGGAGCGCTGGCGAGGCGTGCCCCGTGCGGGAGAAGAGTGAGCGAGCGAGCGCATGAGGTAGTGGTGGGGATAAAAACGATGGGAAGATAAAAAAGAGTATGACAATGGGCCATGGATCAATATGTAAATTTTTCTCTACATTAAGGGCTGAATGAAAAAAAAATGCTATGGGGCCCACTTCAAGGTACGTGCGTTGGGAGGATGGTTGCTCAAGCCAGGTCTTTGATCACTTTTTCTCGTGTGGATGGTGGGGGTGCTGCCTGTGTTGGCCGTGGTCTTACCGCAATAGCGACACGTTAACAACCGTGTCTTTAGGGTATGTTTGGTTGCTCGCAACGTCCTAGCCTGGCCCATATGAGCCATCAAGGCTCACCGTGACCAGGATGGGTGAATGCAGAAGGGATTGCATGGTTGAATGTATCAGTTAGACTTGGATGGCATGAGATATTGTTGGTTTAGTCGTAGGACTATACTATTTGTGAGAGATTTTATTTTGGTTGTTTGCTTGATGGTCGAGTTTGGTTATCTTATATGGTTGTGTTCTTTTTGAAGAGGTTGGAAACCCCTCCACTTCACACGCAAAACAAAGCGACAGATTAACACATCATTAATTAAGTATTAGTTTAAAAACTTAAAAAATGGATTAATACGATTTTTAAAGCAACTTTTCTATAGAAACTTATTTAAAAAAACAACGTTCAGCAGTTTGGAAAGCATGCGCGCGAAAAAACGAGAGATGTGTGGTTGGAAAGTTGAAGCGAATAACACAGCTATCTTAAGGGGTGTTTGGATGGGGCTAAAAAGTTTTAGCCTCTGTCACATCGGATATTTGGACACTAATTATAAATATTAAATATAGACTAATGACAAAACCCATTTCATGACTCTGAACTAATTCGCGAGACGAATTTATTAAGCCTAATTAATAAATGATTAGCCTATGTGATGCTACAGTAAACAGTCTCTAATTATGGACTAATTAGGCTTAAAAAATTTGTCTCGCGGATTAGCTCTCATTTATGCAATCAGTTTTATAAGTAGTCTATATTTAATACTCTAAATTAGTGCTCAAACATCCGATGTGACAGGGACTAAAATTTAGTCCCTCGATCCAAACACTATGCTGAGATTACCCCCTTGCAATTTATGAATGAGAAAAAGTGCATGCCTAATATTCAACCAAATAATTTTGAGTACTTTTTTTTTTGCAAAATTGTAGATATTTTGATCAAAATATCACAAAACTATAGATTTAAGATGTTGTATCGTAAAACTACATATTTAAGATCAAATTTATCACAAAACTTTAGGTTTATAATTAAGTATCGCAATACTGTAGAGTTAGTATCATAGTTATCACAAAACTACAGATTTGGGGTTTTAATCCTTAGCACTATTGTTATGTTTGAGTTATAAACATGTAAGGGTTGTGATTAATTTGGAGCTAAACATGTAATTTTGTGATAACACTGTTACTAAACTGTAGTTTTGCGATACTCGATCTTAAATCTATAGCTTTGGGATAAAATTGATGCTAGCTCTATAGTTTTGTAATATATCATCTTAAATTTATAGTTTTTTTTTATCAATATGTAGTTTTACGATACAGCATCTTAAATCTAAAACTTTACACTGTTTATTTAATTACATATCAACTATATGTTGACAGCCCAGGCCAAAAGAAAAAGGAAAAAAATATAAAAAGAAAATAAAAGAAAATGTGGATCCCGTCGCAGCGACCTCCTCCACTGCCGCGCGGTCGCCGACCTCCTCCTCCGCTGCACGGTAGCCGCATTTGAGGGGATGGGGTCCAACTCAAACGCACTTCAAATAGGACCTCAAATCACTCAGTTTTGACAAGGATTCGACAAGGATGATGGCTGGCTCAATATCAGGCCTCGCCACGTTTGACGCAGGTGGACTCTGGTCGAGCAATGACCATCCTAAAAATAAGTTTCTGGATGGTCTGTTTTAATAAAATTACTTATTATAGTTTCGAGCACCTGATATGTAAAGCATTTTCCTATGTGATGTGCATATTTAGTTGACCCAAAAAAAAACATCTTTGAAAAAAAAGAGATGTGCAAATATCTACTATTATAAAAATTAAAGATGTTTTTTTTTATTTTGGTACGTCATCCGTGTATAAGTCGGTTTTTAAGTTCGTTTGCTTTTGGAAATACATATCCGTATTTGAGTCGGTTTTTAAGTTCGTTCGTTTCTGGAAATACAAGAGAAGTCGTATAAGAAATCTCTTTAAAAAAAGTCGCATGCTAACTTGAGATGATTGGACTCCTAACTGTAGCTCATGATTTTCTAGAAAAATATATATCCAAACGAATTTTCACAGTGAATTTCACCTTAACTAAACCGTATAACAATAATAGCAATAATAAGATTAAAATAGTCTTCACCCGTTGCAACGCACGAGCATTTTTCTAGTATGAAAAGAATTGAAGAAAGACCAGGAGGAAGTCGATAATTCAGGATGCCTACACTTTAACAAATTGAAGATCAAATGAAACCGGATCGATCTATCGTAGAGATATTTGGGGCCTGTTTAGATGCCATGACAAAATTTTTCACCCTGTCACATCGAATGTTTGGACATACGCATTGAGTATTAAATATAAAAAAAATAACTAATTACACAGATTGCGTGTAAATTATGAGACGAACCTTTTAAGCCTAATTGCTCCACGATTTGATAATATTGTGCTACAGTAAATATTTGCTAATGACATATTAATTAGGCTTAATAAATTTGTCTCGCAGTTTAAAGGCGAAATCTGTAATTTGTTTTGTTATTAGTCTACGTTTAATACTTTAAATGTGTGTCCGTATATCCGATGTGACGCACCAGAACTTTACACCCCTTATCTTAGCACGTTTACCGATCGTCTCCCCGCAGTCCACCCTGACGGTAGAAGATGAGAGCGCTTGGGAGACCTTGAAGTTTTTGAACTCGCAGTCACAGCCTCGCAGGTACGTAAAGGCTCTCCGGCGCTTCTCTGCTCCTGCCTGCTTCTCGGTTAGATTGCTCGCCATCGTAACCTGTTTAAGTCGCTTGATTGGCATACGAATTTATTTCTGTTACCTCGACCTGCATTCACCATCTGCAATTTATTACTGTTACCTTGATGTGCACATGACTTGGCCATGGTGGCAAGAATAATATATATATGTAGGGTGCTCGAAGCTTGGATGGAGTGGCGTGAGATGGCCATGTGCAAGAACATAGAAGAAAACTATAGTAATTGAGAACAGATGCATGCAGATGTGCAGCGCAGTGTTTAATTAATTGCTACTTCGCTTTGCAAGCTGGAAAGTACAGACAACAAAGGAGAGCAGAGAGGTGGCAAAGTAAGTGAAAGTAGAACTCGCAGGAAAGCTAGAGATCGATCTGCCTAGCTTGCATTCGGCATGCATCTGCAATAACCGTGCTACCTAGCTCGCTCTTTAGTCCTTACCAGCTAGCTAACCGTACAGTCTTGCAGGCGTGCGGCCGGGGATCATGGAGGAGGGAGCGATGGGAAGTACTCCGGAGACGGCGGCGCTAATAACTTCCATCATGAAGAGGCAGGAGGCGATGTTGAAGATGTTGGAGCCCCTCCCTGGGATGATCTCTGAGCTGCTGGAGGCTGGACGCATCACCGACGCCTACACAAGGCACTGTTTGGCGTTCATGGAGATGGAGGTGAGCACCATTGTCGCGTCCCTGAGGATGCCGCTGCCACCACCCAGAGATCGTCGTGGTGTCGATCTCATCGATAGACACAAAATTTGTCTTATGGTGCTGAAGCGCGAGACGAGGGACGCCATAGATATGGTGAAACTTTTGTGTAAACGGCACCGAGAAGAAGCACCTCGCTCGCTGCTGCGAAAACCCATGCGGTGCTTCCGCCGCCCATGGTCTATCGACTATGACATTCCGGATATGGCGTTCGTTCTCTACTTATTGTGCTCCGATTTTCGACGCCTCGAGCTCTGTGTTCAATGGTCTACGCTCCGAGCTCATGCCATCACCGCCTCAAGCAGCCCAAGTCGAGGCTGCTGCCCTCCATGATCATCTTGTTGGCATCGACGGCACGGCAAACGAGCTGCTCGGATGGCTCATGGCCGCCGACGAGAGCCTCCGGGTCATGGCCATCGCTGGACCCGCCGGCATTGGCAAGACCACCCTTGCCATGGAGCTCCACCGTCGACTCCGGTGCCAAACTCAAGAAAATTATTTCCAGTGCCACGTTGTGGCCAACTTCTCCCGAAGGCCTCACAGGAGCAAGCTTCTTCCTCAAACCATCCTGAAGCAGATCATAGAGCAACTGGAGGCACCATCATCAGCAAACAGCTCAGAAATCACGATGTTGGGGGACGACCTGGAGCTGTTGGCTCGCAACATATCAGAACGCCTCAAGGATAAGAGGTAAACAACATGTACTGCTTGCTTAATTAATTCAGATGCTAGGACTTCTCTTACGGTGCTCGAATTCTCTTAATATTTTCTATTCGTATTCTCCCAACAGATACTTCGCTTTGATTGATGATGTATTCGACAAATCAGATTGGGAAATGATCAAGGGTGCATTTCCTAATAATAACTGCGGTAGCAGAATATTGTTTACGGCTCGCGATGTGCAGATAGCAGGGTGTTGTTTGTCAAATTATAATGGGATTGTGCATAAGATGAAGCCTCTGAATGACTCGGATTCAGAGAAGCTGCTTCGCACAAAAGCTTTTAGTTCCATGGATGGTTGCCTTCCAGACAATCTTAGGCTATTATGTGATGAAATCTTGAACAACTGTAGAGGAATGCCATCGTTCATAACTGGTATGGCGGATTGGTTGAAACAACAGCAACGGGGCAGCTCTGCAGTTCCTATGGTGCAACAAGTACGCTTGCTGCTGAAACAGTTTGAACACTGGCTATCATTTGATTACAGTGATGAGCTGAGACAATCGTCACTCTACCTAAGCATGTTTTCACAGGGATACGTGTTTGATAAGTATCATCTTGTCATGAAATGGAAAATCGAAGCGTTCAACCTTTCATGGTGGGACCTTTCATGCAGTCCTTCATTTCAAGAGGAGAGTTTCTCTGAGTTGGTCGACAGAAACATAATCACCCCAACAGCAGAGAACTATGGACCCAATCTTGATGAAGATGGCTTATGCCAGTGGCAAGTCAATCCTTTCATACTGAGGTTTCTTGCCTCCAGAGCAGCAGAGATGGGTCTTGTTTTTACCAGCTCAACACTCACCTCATTACCAAGCGATGGTGGCAACAACACTAGGATAGCACGCCGTCTAGCTCTCCACCATCCTGATCCGCAGCTTCCAGCAATGCTGCAGCAAATGGATTTGTCTCAGACTCGTTCACTACTCATATCTGGTGCAGTCGACAGAACAACGGTCGCTCTTGACAAGTTTGGATATCTGGTGTTGTTGGATCTTCAAGGCTGGGAGAATTTGAAGGATGAGGACCTACTGCAGATATGCAAAATGTTTATGCTGAGGTATCTGAGCGTCAGGAACACAAGGGTCAGCAAGCTCGCACCTCAGATCAAGGAGCTGCACATCCTGGGGACCTTGGACGTCAGCCACACCAACATAAGTGAGATCCCATCAGAAGTGTGTGAGCTAGAATATTTGAAGATGCTGGACCTAAGAGGCACATGGATAAGACATCTTCCAAAGAAAGTCAAGGAATTGATCAGGCTAGAGAGATTGGATATAAGCCACACCAAGATAAGTGATCTCCCCTCTGGAGTGTGCCGGCTACCTTATCTGCAGACGCTAGACCTAAGAGGCACACTAATAAGCCAGTTGCCAGATCAAATTGTGCAGCTAAAGAGCCTGGAACATCTTATCGTTGGTGGTACTGGAGTTGGATCTGGAATGATTGACTCCGACCAAACAGTGCTAACAAAGATACCGGAGACGATCCACCAATTAAGAAGTCTAGAGATGCTAGCAACTATCGATTTAAGTGAATTATCTACAAAGTCAGTAGAGTCTCTCGGTGATCTGGAGCAGTTGGAGGTCCTCGCAATAACGTGGTCCTTTCACCAGTGCAGTAACAAAGACTACCAACAAGCCCTACGATCATCCATAGAACGATGGTGGAAGCTTAAGTCCCTGACAATTCATTGTGGACTCGGTTGTTCCATGGAGTTCTTGGGTTCTCTAACAAAACCACCTAAAGGACTTAAAAAAATTAAGGTAATAGATGGAAAATTTGCCAGTGTTCCCCAATGGATCAGAGGGCTCGAGCATCTTACTTTCTTGCAGATCACGGTCTGCAAACAAGTGGCAGATGATGTCAAGATCCTCGCGGGCTTGGTCAAATTGCAGCGCCTGGTACTATGCTTGGAGTTCATTCCTGAAAAAGCAATAGTGGTTGAGAAAGAAGGGTTCAAAATGCTTGAGAGATTCTCCCTTGATTGCCCTGTCCCATGGCTGACCTTCGAAGAAGAGGCTATGCCGAAGCTCACCTATTTTCGACTGAATTTGCACGCATCCCCTGCAAGCGAGATGAGTGTTCCTTCAGGTATCAACAACCTTAAAGAGCTTACAAAGGTAGCACTATGCTACAACATACGGTACATCAACAGCCCCAACGTTAAGATGACGGTAGACGCAGTTAGCAATGAGGTTGACAAGCATAGCAACACTATTGACCTTTTCATCAATGGCATCAGAGAAGATGTTATTCGGTCAAGTGACAAGAAGGAAGAGAGTGCAACAGGAGCCGAAGTCGATGCAGCGGAGGATGGTGCTCAAGCGGCTGATGAGGCCGCACTGAGTACAACAATACAGGTTCAAAGCGAGATTGAAGTTGAAGGTGAAACAGAGAGCCATACTTAACTCTAAGCAACCAAGGTCCCAAGGAAATGGTAAATTACTGTTCGTTTCTACTAGCAATTAGTAACTCCCATTTTAGCTGATAAATTCCTTACTTGTTGGCTTTTGCGAGCAGGGGATGATGTCCTCCTCTCCTGACTCCTAAGGGGACAGAGTTGATAAAGGAGGACGGCCTGCACTGCTTCAGCTTCGATTAGGATTTAGGAGCAGACAAGAAGAAGCTTCTGTACTTTTGCTGGCAAATGGCAATACATCTTCATGGTAGAGATCATAAAACTCTTGCATCTCATGGTCGCTTCTGTATTGCTGTTGGCCAGTTTGTATCTGTAATTTCTCTGTGTGTAGTTGCTGTTGGCCACTTGTATCTGTATGTTTTATTTCTGTGTCCATGTGTTCGTTCAAACATAATTATGCGCGTATGTCATGTTGTTGCAGGCTGCATGTTCATTCGTATCAGACTCCCTTGTTGTAATAGCTATACATTATACCTCTTTATTTGAGCTAGCTCATGCATGGCGTCTTGTACAGCGCATTTGGGGCTAAGGGGCTGTTTGGTTGGTGGCCTCAGTTTGCCACACCAAACCTTAGGCGTGCCACAATTTCTTAGGCTAGTATTTGGTTGCGTGCCGCAGTTGAGTCAAGCCACACTTTATTAGCATGTTGGCCCACGCGTCATACTCTTATCTGCTAGCCAAAGTTTGGCTTAGCTGTGGCCAACAAAAGTGTGGCTTGCCACATTTTTGCCAAATAGAGTTATGGCAAAGTTAGGGGCTGTTTGGTTGGTTGCCACACTTTGCCACACCACACTTTAGTCATGCCATAGTTTTTTAGGCATGTGTTTGGTTCGCTGCCACAATTGAGTTTATGCCACACTTTCTTAACTTTGGGACCCACATGTCATACTCTCAAATTTAGAGTTAAGCATGCCACACTTGTGGCCAACTATTTCTAAGCCACATTTGTGCCACCATGCCACAACTAGCCTAAACTTAGTTATGGCAAGGTTAGGCATCAACCAAACATCCCCTTAGCCACCATCCAAACAGCCCCTAAGAACTTGGGAAAATGTTGGACATGACAACATCAGACATGGCAAATCTGTGTTGTATAAGTTTTGACTGGGACTGAAGCTGGCGAGAATGGTGATTACGTGGCTGTGATGAGTGGTGACAGTCGAGATTGAAACTGAAGATGACGATGGGATTCGGCGGCAATTACACGACTGGCCAAACCTCGGTGTCGCTGTGTTACGTAGTAGTACTGAACTACTGATGATGTGTTTACTGTTTACTAGTATTCAGTACTGCAGGTTGACGCCCCAGTTTTGTGCACAAATATTCGAGACTCGCAAGTCCATAACCAAGTTAAAGTAATTCGCTTCAAATCAGCTTTGCATTATAACTTTTTTACTATGAGTTCAAAAAATGCAAATTCGATCTGGAGTTTCAGGCCGAAGCTTCAGTACAGTATTTAGAGTTAGTGTACTCCAGAAAGCTTGATTGAACTTACTCGTGCCAGCACGACTTCATAGTAAAAAGCAGGCAGAACTTCTCTCATGAAATTGCCGTGCAATGAGGGCGTTTACAATGCTCCTACGTGGCGTTCAGCCTCAGAGAAAGCAATGCCATTTTCAATGCCACGTCATCCATATGGGTAGCCAAGTGAGGACCGAGTGACCAAAGTTGGTCACCTGTTCTTGGCTGAAAAGCCTGTCAAAAGCAGAGGAGAGGAGAGGAGAGAGAGCGTGTTGGGAAAAAAAAATCACAGGAGAGAGAGAGCCGCCGACGCCGACGCCCGCCGGCGCCGCTCCAAGTCGTCCGCTCGTCGGCGCCGAGATCCGCCCGGCCGCCT